>OZ024728.1:5554055-6107571 GCA_964016875.1 Fallopia convolvulus | reverse complement strand
CGGACATGAACGACGTCTTGGCTGCTCTGGCGCGTGAGGCTGGGTGGATCGTTGATGGCGATGGTACCACCTATCGGCCCCCTCCGGCTCAGCAAATTCCAATGGTAGCTTGAACTTGTAGTTATGTTATTAAATTTAATAGTATTTAGGTGATCTAATATGTGTACAGACAGCATTTCCTGTTAGGTCAATTGAAAGCCCAATATCTGCAAGTTCTTTGAAGAATTGCTCTACAAAATCATCATTAGACTGTCAGCCGCCTGTTCTCCAGATGGACCAAATTAATGGAAGTTTGTCACCGGCATCTCTTGATTCTATTGTGGTTACAGCGAGGGAAACTAAGAGCGACAAATATACTAATTCTAGCCCCAACCCTATCACCTCACCTGATTGTTTGGAGGCAAATCAGGTATCCTTGTTTCTCATAAAGTGCAGTTTTTTTTTTTTATATTGCTGATTGGAGAACTCGAATTGATGAGTTTGTTTTGTTCAATGCAGCTCATGAATGATGTTCATTCAGCTCACCCGGATGGAAATTTTAGTGGAACTCCATTTGTCCCAGTTTATGTGATGCTTGCAGTGAGTTTATCTTTCTTCTTCACTATGCCTTGTATGAACTTTTTGCATTGTTATGTCATGTCTTGAGGAGTGTTGATGACAAAACAAAGGGAAATAAAGATGAAGAAGGAGAATTAGAGAGGTTGAGTGATGAGAGAAAGAATTAGTAGAAAAGGGAATTAGGAAATCACATTTTGCTGCTTTATTTGAATACTTATCTAACTGCTCCATTTCAAATGAAGTCTTTGCTGGTTAGACTAAGTTTGCACTAAGACAACACATTAAGTGTTGCTTCATTGTATTGAATGGTGTCATTTCATGTTTTGACATATGCTCAGAATGAGAACTCTTTAAATTAGCCCTTTTCTTGTGTTATCAATCATGCCTTTTTCTTTCTCCCAATTAAATTTGAATGATACATGCAATCTTTCTGCTAGAGAGGGATCATCAACAATTACTGCCAGTTGGTTAATCCTGAAGGCATCAGGCAGGAACTGAAGCATTTGAAGTTATTGAATGTAGATGGAGTCGCTGTGGAGTGTTGGTGGGGAATTGTTGAAGGCTGGTGCCCACAGAAATATGTGTGGTCTGGTTACAGAGAGTTGTTAACGATTATCCAAGAATTTGAACTGAAAGTGCAGGTAATATATTCTTTTTATGATTGTTTTGTTATCTTTATTGATGTTTACTGTTTAATGACCTTGGATCTGATTGAGTTACATTTATCTCTTATATCTCATATATCCAAGATTACGATAGTGATATTAAGTGAAGAAGTGAGAACCACGGCATGCTTTACACTTGGTTCTGTTGCATTTCACGAGAAAAAAAAGTTATTTTGGATTAATTTGCCTTATTTATCTTTTTTATGGAACTTAATTTTAATTTCATTATAGATGTGCATAATGGAGTACAATTAAGAGTACTACTGTTGTATTTTCAATTTCTATATGACAAGTAGACTTTGCTTGATCATTTGTATATTAAGATTGTCTCTTTGTCATAATGCTACTCAGTTGCTTGACCAAGTCATTCATGGGCCTTTCTTCTATCAATTAAGCAGTGTGGTTTTTGAATGATTCAATTCGCTGCCCCCTTGTGGCCTTCTTTTTCTTAATCAAAATTGACACATGGATAGCATGTCAAACCATAGAATAATATGTCAAATTTTGAGTAATGCAGTTGAGGTCAAATCTCTAGCAGTTGAATGATCATTTAACATATAGTCTTCTTTTTGGACCATGAAGGTATTAATGGCATTTCATGCATATAGCAATGGGAATTCCGGTGACATGTTAATCTCACTTCCCCAGTGGGTTTTGGAGATAGGAAAACAGAACCAAGATATCTTCTTTACAGATAGGGAAGGGCGTAGAAATACTGATTGCTTGTCGTGGGGCATCGATAAAGAACGAGTACTAAGAGGAAGGACTGGTGTTGAGGTAACAATCTACGTTTTCATTTGCTCTTTTATTACTTCTTTTTCAAAATAGAAAAAAAAGGATTTAGTGAGATTATTCTCCCTTATATTTTCATTAGTTTGATACTTGTGTGGATTTTGTATAAGTGAGATGATCTAAGTTCTTATTAAATTATGTGCTTTAAGCACAGAGGGACTTGAAATGTTTGTGAGTTCCTTACTGATTGTCATAAAATATAAATATAGGTATATTTTGACTTCATGAGAAGCTTCAGGACCGAGTTTGATGACATGTTTGCTGAGGGTCTTATTTCCGCCGTTGAAATTGGTCTAGGAGCATCAGGAGAGCTAAAATATCCTTCATTTTCTGAGAATATGGGATGGAGATACCCTGGTATTGGTGAGTTTCAGGTACTTGTTTCTGACTCCATGATGTGCATGTTGCTTTTGTCTGCACCTCTGCCTCTAAACTCAATCTTGAAGAAATGTAGAAATATTATTAATAAGGAGAATTAACATGTCAATTTTTCGCTGAGTCTTCCTCTGGGAGAATGTGAGTTGCTGCTGAAAGTAGTAGAGATGTTGAGTCTAAAAATTGGTCTTATTTTCTACGAAATTTAAAATTTTATGGGGAACTTTGTGTCTTACATGTCAAGCCCATTACATTTCAGTGTTATGACAGATATTTACAACAAAACCTGCGGAAGGCTGCAAAGTTGCGTGGCCACTCATTCTGGGCCAGGGGACCAGATAATGCTGGCCAGTACATATCAAGACCACATGAAACAGGTTTCTTCTGTGACGGAGGTGATTATGATAGTTACTATGGACGCTTTTTCCTCCGCTGGTATGCTCAAACCTTGATAGGCCATGCTTCTAATGTGTTAACATTTGCAAATCTTGCATTTGAGGGGACACATATTATCGTTAAGGTATATGTTTGTCATATTTATATTATCCTGGCAAAGTTTGGAACCCTTTACTTCCTTCTATACATGAATATATTCCTCATTTAGGCAAAACTTTCAAGTTACCCCTTTCACTTCTTCCTTGATAATGTGCATCTTGTCAAGGGGCATGTGAAACTACAGAAAGATTTCTTTCCCTCATGGGATCAATATGCTATTCTAACACACCAAACAACTTATTATAAATGTCACTGTGTAGATTCCGGCTATTTATTGGTGGTACAAGACTGCTAGCCATGCAGCTGAACTCACTGCAGGATACTACAACCCTGCAAACCAGGATGGTTACTCAACAATTTTCAAAGTTCTTAAAAAACACTCTGTCATAATGAAGTTGGTTTGCCCTACATTCCATGTCAACTCTACAGAATATAACGAGGCATTGGCTGATCCGGAAGGTTTGAGTTGGCAGGTGAGTGTCTTGCTTGATGTGTTTCTCTTATTAAGCAACACTTAGCTTGCTTTGCCCAAGTACTTTGAAAAATATGAAAAAGAATTCAAAAAGGAAATGTTTCGTAGTTACAAGTTTCTTTAGCTTTTACAATTGTACATCTCTGTCAATTGGGCAATAGTTCTTACTCCTTGTTCCATGGGACTAAAGTTGCATTACTTCTGAGAGATTTGCATTGTTCTGACAGGTTCTGAATGCAGCATGGGACATAGGTTTGACTGTTGCAGGCCAAAATGCAGATTCTTGTTATGATAGGGAAGACTATAGTAGAATGGTTGAGACTGCAAAGCCAAGACATGATCCTGATCAGCATCATTTTTCCTTCTTTCTTTATCAGCCACCGGGCCCTTTGGTTGAGAGGACCTACTGCTTTTCAGAATTGGCTCACTTTGTCAAAAGCATGCATGGTAAGAATTCATAAACTCAAAAGGGAAAAAGTTGAAAGATTATGAGTGATAAGTTGCATTCCACTATTTCCATTTTCTAAAATGAAAAGCCACCATCTTTATGTGTCTAAATATTATTAGCTATCATTTCATAAAGAAAAAGGTGGTAATAGCTTATTTTAGCTGTCGTCTTACGACTATATTGTTCATTTCTTGTCTCTTTGATGTTCAGGTGAAACTGCAGGTGGTCAGGAGACCTAATATCACAGCTGCAATAGTGCAAGGATATAAGTTAATAACCGCGCCCAATTGCAACACAACTCTGTGAAAGGGAAGAGTGTAATCTTTTAGTGTACATGGCTATTAATTTGGTACGAACTATAAACACTTCAATGTAGAATGGTTTGTTTCCCTTTCGTGTGAAGCGGTTACTCTATGATTGTTATCTATGATCCAAGAGCCCCTCAATTATATCAAAGATTTACTTGCAATTCAAACCCTTCTTATCGCTCCTCTGGAACTGTTCTACATTATTAAACTCTGGCTTAATCTAAATTGTAAACACGCACCTGGTATCAAAATTTTCAAAAACTTCCAAGGCGTCATGGTAAAAACCTCTCAAGAGACGTAGCAAACTGCTTTTATGCAAAGGAAAATGTAGTCCAGACTCCAGACAATTCCCATCTGATGAAGATCATACAATAAGCATTAAGTTTAGAAACAAAGTATCTAGAGAGCATTACAGATATCATAAACCACAACATATTCATACATACAATTTTCCAAAATGTCCATCTCACATTCTCACCTCCTAGTTACTACCAATATCCAGAGCATAGAGACACTTCTCTAGAATGCTGGCACCTTTCTCCAGCTCTTCCTCAGAAATAACCAACGGTGGAACAAGCCTCACAATATTCCCCTTCCCAGCAGTCAGAATCAGCATCCCCGCATCCCGACACGCGTCCACAAGAGGCGATGCCGCAACATCGAGCTCGATCCCAACAATAAGCCCTTGGCCCCTCACTTCTTTCACATGCTGGTTTCCTGCAAGGGACCTAATCAGAAGTTCCTTCAAAAACTGACCTTTCTTCAGAACACTGTTCAAGAAGTCTGGATGTGAGATCTTGGTAAGGACTGCTAAGGCGGCGCTGCATACGAGGGGCCCGCCTGCAAAGGTGCTCCCGTGGTCCCCAGGGTTTATGGATTGGGAGACTCGTTCGGTGACTAGGACTGCTCCAATGGGTAAGCCTCCTGCTAGGGGCTTTGCGAGGGTCATTATGTCTGGGTAGACCCGGTAAGATTCGTGGGCCCAGAGGTGGCCGCTCCTTCCTAGACCACATTGGACCTGTGTGAAATAGACGATGTTAGATTTGAGGTTTCAATAATAACCTTGAATTATGTTGATGCAGTGAAGCATAGCATTGTCATGGCTAACAAAGTAGAAGTCAGAAGCTTTTCAATTGAAAATAACAAAACTCTTGAGTGTTTGTTTGGATGTCAAGCGGTATTAAGAACTTATGCATGACCGGGCATTCGAATTCAAAATGCAGTATAAGATTTAATTGCACCAAGTTTTAGGACCCACAATACATTATATCAATGTATCATAAAGCATTTTTTTAGAGTTAAAATTGTGAAGCTTCAGACAAGGCAGTACTTTTAAGAAGGTAAATTTTATCACATCCAGATCTTAGTGGACTTGATGGACTAGTTTCAAAGATGTTTGAGGTATACAAACCAGAATCACACAGTAACTTAGCCAGGAAAAAGGTAGTATTTTTAAAATGGTAAACTTTAAGCAATCTGTCAAACGAACAATACTAGCTTCCACCAAATACTAGTACTGCAGGAATACTTATTTGAAAAAAGAAAGAAAGCAGGACAGTATATTTTTCAAAGAACTTACCTCGTCATAAATCAACAAAGATCCAGCTTCATCACAGGCACTACGTAACTCTTGTAAGAACTCTTTTGTGGCGCTATAGATACCGCCTTCACCTTGGATGGGTTCAACAAAAACACCAGCAATCCTGCCACTACGAATCAGTTTACCAGCTAGCTGCGCATCCCCATATTCAAGGAAAGTAACTCCAGGCATGAGGGGTTCAAAGGGTAGTCTGTAGTGCTCTTTACTGGTCAAAGATAGAGCACCCATTGTCCTTCCATGGAAGCAATTGCTGAAAGCAATAAATTCTAAAGGAGGATTTTCTGCATTTGGATGAGAAGACCTTTGGAATTTTCTAGCAAATTTAATGGCAGCTTCATTCGCTTCAGTTCCAGAGTTTGTAAAAAAGACACGGTCCGCAAAGGAAGACTCAACAAGGCGTTTTGCAAGTTCCACCTTTTGTTGACAGCATGGTTGCATTTTTATAAGAAGAATAAATATATTATGATAAACTTAAGGTGAAAGACAATATCCAAGAGCAAAGAGCCAGGACATGGAGAGATCATAACCTCTTTGAAGGAAATTAGTACAAAGTGAAAGTCTATACTTGATTTATAATGCCAGTATGTCATATTTTTGTGCTTCTTTTAGTTCTTTATCTTCCCCTTTTCAAATGAATTATGCAATGTTTTGCAGCATGTAATTTTAAATGAGTAGACAATGGAAAACATGAGAAAAGTTGTAAATTGATGGATGCTAAAAAATATGAATAACTTACTTGAGGGATTGAGTGATAGATATTGCTAACATGCGTAAGAGTGTTCGCTTGTTTTTCAATAGCCTTTATCCAATCCGGATCTCCATGGCCAAGGGCATTGACTGCAATACCAGACGTCATGTCCAAATATTCTTTCCCTTCAACATCATACAGTTTACAGCCTTTTCCATGAGATAGCACAATAGGAGTTCTTGCATAAGTCCCTACAAAAACCTTTCCATCTGTCTCTATTACCTCTTTTGTTTTCAACCCCAGCTCAACACTCTTCTTTGTTTCTTGAACACTTACATCAAGACAAGCTAAAACTCTGGTGCTATTTGCTGCAGCCAATTGTTTCCCCTTCTTTGGGAGACTAAACAGGTGGCAAAGATCCTTTGTTGGCAAAGGAGAGCCTTTCAGGAAGCAATTTACTGAACTCATTGGAGTTCGAAGTTCAAACACTTAATTTATTGACTAGGCAATGAATACAAGAGCCTGCCACGAAGAAGATGCCATTTTATTAGCGAATAACATAGAAAAAGCAAGCAGTAAGAGCGAAAAATAAGTCATTTGGTTAAAGTTTCAGGGACATCTCTACCTATAGTACCACATCAGAGGTGTCTCAAGATAACCAGCAGATATATGCAAAGACATATAATAGGTAATGTGTTTGAAAGAAGTACTGAAATCATGAGATGGGTTGATATATATTTATGAAGACCCACAAGGTGGATGACATTAACAATACATCCACAACAAAATAAGCTCATTTAGAAAACTTTATCATCATCTGTAAATAACTTGAAAAAAGAAGCATCACGTGAATAAAACATTGATTTTCCATAATTTGGGCTTTGAAATTGTCAATCAATGTCAAAGAATGCAATCTTCTGCAACAGTTGATTAAATATCATATATAAATTTATCTTGGACTTGCATGAGGAAGTTTGAAAAAAATAATCTAATATAAAATTAAGGAAAAGAAATAGATTCTCTATGATTTAAAAAATACTTAGAAAGCTGAGAATATGAAATCAAAGCAAACAAGTTAAGACAACTGATTGAAATTTGAAATTAGATGATCATCAGAGGAATCATTAAAATATGTGTGCATGCATTGTCATATGCATAAGTATAATTAGTTCGTTTATTGATAGGGTAAGTACTGGAGTTGAAGCTACCATGAAAAATATGAAATAGCCTAGGTCAACCACCGTACTTTAACAACACATCAATAAGACTCAACAGAAAAAACAAAAGATCATTTCTCCTTAGTCATTTCTTCAAATGGCTGAGGATTCAGGTTTCGAGATAATTTTCCATTAGAACCATTAGAACTTCAATTAATTGCATAAGAAAACAGTGGAAGGATAATGAGTTGTTCCTCTATCGAAACTATTCAATTGGGCATGAATTTATCAAAATGACTCCAATAAACGCACACAGATACGGAAGAAGAGGGATAGAGGTGAAAGTTATCTCACCGGAGAACTTTCCGGCGGAGAAAGTAGTCTGCAGTTGAAACAAGTGGTCGGAGGATGAGCTTCGGCGGCGGAGGGTAGAAGAAGAACCGGTTGGAAATATACTTGCTTTCCATTTTAAACAAAAGAAAAGGGGGATTTTGCACAATACTACCCTTAATTTTGTGCCCTTTTCACTTAATCACCCCATGTTTTCATCTTTACAGTAACCACCCTGTCTCCATCCATGTTAAAAAAGTTCCATTAATAAAAGAAATACAAAGGGGAGGAGAAAAGGTTCATCTTCCCCACGAAGAAAAGAATAGGTGCTCCTATCGAACATTTTTTGTTTTTGGTAGAAGAAACGAAGAACATCTTGATTACCTTCTCAAACACCAAAATTTGTATAGTTTGGGAGGTGAAAGAACCACCGAATCGGAGAATTCATAGATAACAACAAAAGAAAGTACAAACACGTTAAACTAACGTTGATTTCATAAGAATTGTTCTAACAATAATACTATGCATATATCAAAACAAATCGGAGATATGTGAAATATTACAAATTATGTTATATATGATGTGAAATGAGAAAGTGATAATAACTATTTATACTAATAAATATTCTAAAGATAATTTTAAAAAAGCTGAACAATTCTTCATATTTAGCTTATATTGATTGTTTCGAATTATTGATGATGAATAAAGAAATCCATGGAAAAAAAATTGTACTAAAAGTTATATATTTATAATAATATACATATAATCACGAAAAAATGAATGACATAAAAATTAATTTTTTTGGTAAGGAAACTATAAAAATACATTTTTGGTCAAAAAAATATAAAGATATATGATCAAAACTCACAGAAATTATACATAAATCACAATATATCTATTGTCCATATGCAAGGTGGGAAAAATGAGATCAAATGAAAACTTAGTTACCTTCTCAAACACCACTATTTGTACTACTTGGAAGGAGAAGGAGCCACTAAAGCGAAAAAATCCATAACTAAAAATGTTAGATTTCATAAGAAAAGATTTATCTTATTTGTAATATAATTCATCTATATACCTACTTTGAATTGATCGAGCAAGTTGTTGGATATAGATGGAAAATCACCAATAAACAATTATGCTATATATGGATTGAAATGAAAATTGGGTAAGATCTATTTATACTACATATGGTACATGATTCTTCATATTCCTTGTAAAGAATCAAGTCAATAAATATTTATCACTAAATGTTTTTTAATGCTAATTAATTTTTTGTGGCAGTAATTAGGTCTTGTTTGTAACCGATGTATATTAAAGGGTGGTTGTTTCAATCTTTAATTATGTTGACTTGTCAAAGGCATACATTGGTCAAATTTTTTAGTTTGATTAAAAAAAGAAAAAAAAAATTAGTCCTAAAATAATTTTAAAATTATGTTTAACTTAAAAAGCTTATCTATTATGAATATAGGTGATTTTTTTCCACAATGACAATGTTTGGAACATCACTTATTTTTTGAAAATTGAGATTTAAGAAATGGTATATAATAACATAAAATTCCTTACTTTAGATATGAAGAAAAAATGATAGTAAATTTTATATTTAAATAGAAGGGAGACGACAAACATAGCTAAATTTGATCTCATTAACAAAAGATAAAATTGGAAAAAAAAAATTATAAAACCAAAACTTTGAACAAAATGTCTACCTTTTTATAACAAATTCATTAAACTTTTGGCTTTCTATTATTATAAGTATTATTATAAAAAAAATTCATGAAAGGATATTTAATTTATTTATTTAAAAAAAGGAGAGTTGAAATGAAACATATTAATAACTATTTTGAATATAAAAATCCATTTAGAATATAATAAATTCTAATGTGTCACTAATTTTGATAAAATTCCTTATTTATTGAATATGCATATTTACCAAAAAGTTTATATATTGAAATCATGAAATATCTTATTAATATGTATGTGTATGTTTGCAATGACATTATAAAAAATCTTATTATTTGTATGAGCATTAATTGTCAAGTTATTTAAGTTTATACTATTATAGATAGATTATAGAGATTGATAACATAGAAAAAAAATCCAAGTCATATTTCTTATAATGTATTTTGTCTAGGTAAATTCCTGTCTCAAGGGATACATATTTCTTTTATTTTTATGTAACCTGTTATGTGTAATTGCATATCAAGGGGATAACAAAATATATTTTCTAATTGTGCATCTTATATACATATTAATATAGTGGACTTTTAATTTTTGGACCTATGTTTCATATAGATAGTTATTAAGCCAAAAAAATATATCATATAGATGGTTATTAAGCTAAGAAAATAATTTTTATGTAACCCGTTATGTATAATTGCATATCAAGGGGATAACAAAATACATTTTCTAATTATGCTTACTACCAATTATGCTAGAATAGTTTTGTGTATTAGAGTGCATTGGAGCATATATAATAATAGGTGTGAGAGATAATTGATTAAGACAATAAATGGGGCAACAACCTATTCTTATATGTATATAAGATAAGATGCTTCTTTTCTTATCCTCCTTCAAACTCCTCGGCTCCTCCTGCATGCCCAGACCCTAATTTTCTTGTTTCTTCCATTTATTTTACTCTTAATACAACCACCAAAGTGATTTTGTCAATAATTTAACATCTTTGCTTTGCAATTGGATTGGAAATAAATGAAAGGTAAGATGACTTCAAATTCGAATTTTCAATTTAAAATTTGGGGATTAACGATTTAGGTTTTAGAGGTTCAATTTGAGAATATGTGTTAATTTGGTACTTGATTTTCAATTTTATAATATGGGTGATTAAATAACCAAATTTTCTTGTTTAATGGTGCGTAAAATCAATGCATTCATTGTATATTTGTAATGTATCCGATCATCTTGTTCTTGTTAGATTTATGACTCTATCAACATAATAGAATAGATGAGTTGTACTACAATGGCCCAAGTCTTATGGAACACATTTTATTATAAGCTTTTGTATCCCACTGTTTTAATGTGTTCACACTTAAAAAAAATAGAAAGTAGGACTACTCTTGATTAATTTTGGATTCTTAGTTATTTGCTCTTATAACATGTAACATATATGCGTGTGTGTTATGATTTAGGACTCGTTTTTTTTATTACTGTGTTACTAATTTGATACTTTAATTTCAAGAAATTATTATATACGTGGGACTAATTGGTTATTTTTTTTGTTTAGAAATAATATTCAATGGCTTTTATAAAGGTGATAAATGAATTTGGATTAATTTTGACACTTGTATGATTTATGGTGGGGAGACAGACCTAGAGATGAGATCAAAGGAAAAGGCGGACGCGGACAGGCCTTGACACCCAAAGCCGGATCAAGCAGTGGGTGTGGTGATCGTGGGTCAGCAAGGGCCAATGCAGTTAAAAATGCGCAGCAAGCAAGTGGAAGCGGGATCAACCTACAAGTCGAAGCCCGAACCGTTCCGGGTCTAAGTGGTGATCAAATTCAAACTCTTATTGCTTTGCTTAACTCTCAAAAAATGGGGTGGTAAGAATTTCGAAACGATGTGGATTATTGATTCTGGTGCAACTAAGCACATGACAGGTGTTTTACACAAGTCAAATAAGGGATGTTTATTGTAAATTTGGAAATATGGACCATTAAATGCAAAATACTCAAAGTAAGGGGTGGTTAAGTGCCAAAATATCAAAAAGAATAGGCAAATGGTAGAAGCAAAATTTCTTATGGTTATGGATTCTTCCATTTTTGCTTTTCGCATTTGATGTGTGGTTTATGGTAGAGACCGTAGAATTATCAATGTATACTTTTAACAATATTTTGCACCCACTTATGACTTTTTCTGACGTTAACATTACCACGAGAATGTGTTTAAGAAAATTAAAACAAAACGACTGAGAGAAAATAGAAAGCAACAAAATGCAGAAAACTTTATCCTTCCTTTTTCTGAATGTGATACCCAATCATAAAAATGTGGTTGTTTTCTTCTGCAAGTTTGATCATTTCATCCTTCTTGTATTTTTTACATTACTGAATATAAATACTTCTTATATTCTACACATCAAAGAAATTCTACAACTAGTTTTCCATCCCTTTTTGTTTCACAACTGATGATTCTACAAGGCCCATATTTCAGCTTTTAGCAAAATAAATAGATAAATATTAAATCAAGAGAAACAAGCCCAGGCGGCCAGGCCGATTACATAATAAGATCACAAGTGACAAGCCACTCAAAAGCATGTCCAACTCTCTCTTTACATATACATACATCACATGCCTCTCTCAAAGAGAGTTACAAGGAGAGCCATGGCTAAAAGGCTCACTCCCAATGCACCAAATCCGGCTAGCACTCGGTGTAGCCATGACCGAGCTAGTCCTAGCCTCACTCGACGAGATATCAAGATCCGAGCTCCTAATACTCGGGTTCGAGTCACTGAAATACCCGTCAGCCCTACTCATCTGGTCAACTAACGACCGCCTTGCTCTCTGGTTTGGACTCGGTGAGCTCCATTTGGGACTCAGAAGCCCCGGGAAACATGTCATTGGTACAGGAGATGTCGGGTTGCTTGAATGGTCTTCTTGCAAGATGTCTCCAATCTTTACTAAGATGTTGTAAGCCAAGTTTGCTAGGACTCTTGAGTATGCTTCCATGATCGCGTGCCCAATGTCCTGTAAGAAAATTAATACCATGGTTAGCATAGATTTGTCTTTCTAACCTGTATTTGGAAACTATTACCCAAGTTGAAAAATGAACCTTTTAAAAAAAATCTTAATAAAATAATGAAATAAATAAAACCTTTCTAATCGGGATTTTTATCCTATACCCTCAGGGCATATGTTAGAAACACCAAACAACAACATTGAAACTAGGACCCATGTAAGACTGGGATGCAAAATTCAAGGTTTAACATCAGCACTCATGGAGATTTGCACTCTGAAGCTAAAAAGTACATTTTACTCACCTTGCCATACTGTAATTTGGTGACATCAAGAAAGGTATGTGGAAGATACGGATATCGCATCCTCAGCTGTTGTAGAAGAACTTCTACACGGAACAGCGCAGATTCTATCTTATCAAGCTTGGACTCAGGGTCTTTGAAGGACCAAGGTTTTCGGATTGGAGACTTGCCAGTCTCTTCTTCTTCAGCAACTTTGTCTTTCCATACAAGCTGAGCAGCTTCAAGCTTGTTGATGGTGTCAAGGGCTTCATTATCAGACTTCAGCTTTAGAGAATCAGCCATTTCCATTGCTGTGCTTGATTCTTCCGCTACTATGCTATATATTTCCTCCCCAAGACTTGCTCTTCCTGACTGTATTCAAAACAAATTATTATAATCACATTTTTAGTCATAAATACTTATTTTTTGAAGAGTATGGTTGGTATACCAAGTATTTATAACGAGAATTGTCCTTTTTAACCAAAAGTCTTAGAAACACCACACAAATTCCAGTGTTAGTAGTTTTTACCATAAAACCACATTATAACTAGAATTGTCATTATAAGTTGTAATTCTGGATAGGATAAGTCTACTTGCCTTGGGAAGGACATCCTTGACAAACCCAGGAACAGGAAGTTCAGACAAAATACTTCGGTTAATAGATTTGGCAGCCTTGAAAACTTGGTGAACCACATTTCCCTGAGAAATCAATTTGTTCCTCGCATATTCCGAAAGCCCGCGAAATGGAACTCTGGGATAAGGAAGCCACCATCTCTTACTCTTCCTAATAGACCCTTCATTTTCTTCCCTGTGGCTAGTTCCTTCCGCATACCAGAACTCTGTTTTCACCATAGAGTCCAGGGTGTCCTAAAGCAAAAGAAAATTTGCAAGCTCAGGTAATATTCGACGTTTTAAGTCACTATAATATGACAGTTATCTGGATAGTACTGAAAATGAAGACACCACGTACAATAAGCATGGAGTCCAATTTTTGAAGGGCGGGGAGGTTCATGTGTATGTCTGCACGTGCTTTTGGAGTCATTATCTGGACAATGCAGAGAGAATTATATTAAAAAATAGAAGACGACATAGTCATAAACGATTGTAATGACATTGAACATGAATGAAGATATCATACCTCAAAAACACGTCCATTTACTCCACTTTGCTTAGCAGGAACAAGTTCAATCATGTAATTTGTAGGAGATAGGAACCAATCCATTTCCTTTCTCCATTTATTCTTCTTTTCTTCTTGCAGAGGCTCTAATTTCCACAGCTCTCCAAAGACAGAGGCTGAAGATTTGTGTTTGGGGTGTCAGAGGGCAAAATATCAGGATCTAAGGGTGCGTTTAAATTTTATTAGATAATGCAATATATGGCATTAAATCTTGCATCATAATGCAAGATAAATGCATTATCTAAATTTATCCAAATGCACCTTAATACTAACATTTTTTCTACATCAGAAATACAAGCCTTACTATTACATAGCACATATAGGAGGAAACAAAAGCAAAACTGAGTTGAAGCTAAGAGACAAACCTGCAAGATTTGTAATAGCATTAGACAGTGCCAAAGCAGGAGATTTGCCCTTACTTCCTCCACCGACATCCTCACCCAAAAGCAGCTTTGCAAATTTCTCCTTCATGACATCCACGTCTGAAAATTGAACAACATATGTTGGTTTCTCCTTAATATCAAAGTGTTGGGGACTCTCTACAGAATTTAATGTCTCAGTTTCTTGATCATCTTTCACAGTCCACTGAGAAGCATAGGAGGACCCAAAAGCATTGCTAGAAGAAGAGCTGGTGACTTCATCATCCACAAATTCAATTGCAGACTCATGTTCTCTGCTTTCTGCACTCTCGTTTCCATGACAGTTACTGCTGAGAATGCAGCTCTCCAGACCATCATACGTAATTATTCCTGAAGATTTTTAGCTACATATTAGTATGTCATATTGTCTTGAAAGAAAATTAAACAAACTAAAATGTATAATATCAAGTTTAGCATATTCTACGAGAATATTTGTTATTTTGCTTCCTCCTCAAAAGCCATTGGGACGTGAATTTATCCTACATAGTTCAAGCAAACTTTATAAGGACTATAATATCCATTATATATATATGATCATGACAAGGTAGCTTAACTTTCCATCATAGATATGTTTGGCTCCATTGCATAAAAACACTGCCTTCCATGTTCATGAGACCCAAACTATGTCATGTTATATTGCCTCGATAATATGCTAAAAAATCTTGTTCTTTACTGCATCTACCATGTTATTATACTTGAATGCTACTTGAACATAGATGATCCAAATTTATCATCACCATAATTTCCATTGCCACCCTTTTTCCTTCACTTTTTTGTGGATTGTATTATTTCTATGCATTGAGAAATCAATTGCTTGAGTTTTTTTCTGTCAATTTTAGATTCATGGGTCTTCCCCATATGTCCAAAAATGCCAACAAAGATTTCCACTCTGATCCCCCAATTATCATCAAGCTAAGCAAGTAAGCAGCATCCCTTTTGAAATATAATAAAATAAGAAAAATTCAAAAGGGGAAAAACCTTACATTAAGGCATTTAATTGCATGTGATGGTGACAAAGCACGAGACCATGAGAGCGGCAATTTTAATTTCTCTATTATATATATATAGAGTACTAACACCTCACAAACACTATGCACCCATCACCCATGTGTTAGCCCTATTATTTACAAGGGAAAACATCATTATATAACACTAGTAAATGTTATATGATCTGCAAGCTAGGAGCAAAATTTTCTTGATTTTTAAAGGGTTCGCCTTTTTTATGGCAGGTATGAACATGAAAAGGGAACATCATTAGTCACAAGTATGAGTAATTGTTGACAAATTTGAGCATTAAATATTAATGAAATAGTGCCTACTAAGCTTACCAGAGAGCATTATGGAAATTTAGTTATATTAATAATTGTGGATGGTTCGGTTTTCAAGGGCATGGAACTTTGATATATTATATATATATAACAAAATTTGATTAACCGAGGCAGATCTAGATTCTAGACTATAGTAGAAAAATATGTTACCAATGGAAATATTATGCCCCCTTAACCCAAAAAAAAAAGAAATATTATGCCCCTTTTTTCAAGGAAAAAGAAGAAACCACCCTTCCTCATAACGATCATTCAAATTCAACATTCAATCACTCTTTATTATTAAACTGTACAGAGGTGGTTGATGATATAATTGTGAAAACCAAGTTAGGATACATGATGGGTCATTTGATATTGTGAGTACCAAGGCAATTTTTTGTAATTTGAAATCAGCAACTACCCCCTAAACACTGTGTTACTGTATATAGATCTATAATCTATGTAACGACTAGTTTGATTATACAAAAGCCATGTGCCTGGAGGTGGGGCTATATCAAAATATATGACAAAAGACACTAGTTTTATTATTTGAAATCATGCTTGGCTAGATCTGTAGCCAGTAGCCTAGAAAACAAAAAAAATCAAACTTGGATAGCTTAAAGTAGTTAAAATCTCACTATCAAAATGCCAGCTTAGGAGTCACAACTTTGACAAATAATCTCATGTAGTCATGTTTGCAGAAGCTCAAAAAAGTCATTCTAAATCATATACCAGATCCAGACCCGTGACCAAAATTAGAGATACATACATGTCATTTAAATTGATAATCCTTCATGTTAAAAGTTCTTAAAATATCTAGGGCGGACTTGTCGAAAAATAATCTGCTCAAAAAATTACTCAATCCAGAAACATTACTACATAATAAAAAAAAATTATAAGAAATAATCAACCTTTCAAGTTAAACTGAAACAGTTAAATGTATTGTTGTATTTGTAGTAGTAAAACAGAAAACCTATATTAATACTTAATAGTCATTGAAAAGCAGAATTCTAGTACTCAAAATCCTAAGAGGTTATAACTGTAGCAAAGGACCCATTACATTAGTGTTATTGCCTCTGTAACATAGACCACACCCTGCAAAAAGAGGCCCTTTAAATGCATACAATGAAGAAAGCCTGAGCAAGAGTATGGTGGATGGGACACAATTAAAAAGGGGTCTAAAATCTTTTGACCATCTGGTGAGTTGAGCAGTTGCAGTTACCCCAATTTACCACCTATCCAGTAACATTTACTTTCAAAATTTTCACATTGGCTTTTGTTATCAATGATGCGTTACATTCATTGTTTATAAGATAAGTATTCAAATATTCTGCCCCTAGCATTTATTAGATGAGAAACAATGAGGTAGGTTAGGTAGGTTTTGAAATAAATGGCCCGTGTATGTAGGAACACATCTTTTACGCAATTTAGTGATTGTTGGCCCACATACATGACTCCATTCGCGCCCAAATAACACAAATATGCAAAAAATTTAAACTTTATACCAGAATAACCAGATTGAAGATCAAGAGAAATTTTGAATGAGTTTTCCATTGAAGGATCCAATGCAAGTGATATGGCCAAGAACAAGACCTAAAATGAGTTTTTCCATTGACAATATTTTTGAATTTGAAGGAGAAAGCTTACTGTCAGGTTGATGCTCATCAAAGTCAATGCTGATTTCTCTTTCCCTTGTGCAACAAGCAAATCTCCTCCTGATACCCATCATCTTTTCTTGGATGGATTTTGGATTGGACGCCCAGAAAGGATTCAACAACAGTCAGCACCACCAATGGCTGTTGGAGTTCTCACTGTATAAACCATTCACACATGTTATTTTAGAGCACTGCTTTTTATTGTATCTCATCTTACACTTATTTATTAACACCATGTGAATTTTAAACACTAAGGCTTGTAAACTATCCAGTTTCTTTAAAGCAACCGAAGTGGGCAGCTGGTGTCTTTGTTTTCTACTTTAGGAAGCAATTTTGAAGAAGTCCCCAGAGTAAAGGGTAAACTTTCATGTTTTAGGTATCAGTCATAAATCAAGTAGTCTTTTTCTTTGTTCTGAGATTGAAATAACTTTATATTTTTAAATAAAGTGGGTTAGGTAGTCATACAATGTTTATTCAAGTAAAAAAAGTATTGACTTCCTGTAATCAAGTAATAATTTTTATATGTAAATTCTAATATCACTAAAAATAGTAAAATACACACCATCTCTTCAAATAACCAATGATGAATTGAACTACACTTCAAATCTCAACAACTGTTTTTAAGATAATTAAAGTTTGAAGTTTGAAGTGTTCAGTGTGAAAAAAACACTTCACATGCACACAAAAAAGCCTAATCATTTGCTGGACCCTTCTTAGCAAAGTTCTATCCCTCAGACCTGCTTATCTTAAGTGAACAAATCACAGGTGTTCTCTGAATAAAAACCAGAAACTCATTTCAACCTATCTTACAACTTTATTTTATACTGTATTTTTTATAAAAAAAACGATGAACCATTTGGAAAGCAAATTTTAGAGAATCCAAGGGAAATACTAATTAAAATTTCCAGAACAGTGATTTTTTTTTAATAATTTAATTCTGCAACTAATCCAGCAAAACTGCAATGTGATTGGGACAAAAAGGAACTCCACCTTCAAACACCTCTTTGGGGAAAAAGGCCGGTCATGTAATGATCATCGAAGCAGATCATGACCTTTTAAATCCACAAAATACTCAAGGTCAAGGCGGAAAAAAAGTGAACTTTTCTTCATAATAAGCTTTATTTAGTCAGTTACACTAAAAAAGCCACTTTTCCACTCCCCAATGACTTCCAATTCAAAGTGAAAACGCAATTCATCTCTCAAACTCGGCGAGAATAATCAAATCACAAATAATTGAAGAAAGAAGGGGAGAAAAATGGACGAAGACGAATCCACCACAGAATCAAGCTTCGTATGAACGCAATGTGTGTGTAAGAAGAGAGAGAAAGAGAGAAGTAGAACTTCAATTTTGGAATTCGTCGACCATCAAGCAAAATGCGGAAGCTCTACTGAATCGAAAACCTAGAAACGGAACCGTGTAGCAAATTCAATGGAAATTTGGGGATTTTAGCTAGAAATTTGCAGATAGTCAGAGGACGGTCGTCGACAACGGAGATCGGGGACAAAACAAGAGCAGAAAGTAGTGGTACAAGTAGAAGTTGAGAGTACGTACCTCGAAAGTTCGTTCGCTGAGTATGAAACTCTAGAGCTTCCAGATTTTTGTAGTTTGTTGAGAGAAGGAGAGAGTTTTGGGTGGTTCTGATGGCGAAGTGAAGGAGATATGAAGGAACTGCTCTGCTTCTGCAGAGGGTTAAGGCCTGACGGTGGGCCCCCTGTAATTTTTTGGGGAAGGTAAGGGTGAAAGGGACAAAACGGAATTTTCTATCATCCGAATACGATTTTTTATTTTTAAATATAAGTTGTAAGAAAATTTCGAATTTTAAATTTAAATATTTAAATTATGTATCTGATGTATGTGCTACCATTCTAGATTATGTAATTTACGTGACTTCTCATGTGCTACCAAACTAGGTTGGAATATTAATTATTAATAATGGGCCTATGGTGGCCGAATATTCTATAGAAATTCACAAATATGTAATCTAAGAAAAAATTCAAATTAAACCACATCCTTTCAATTTTAAGAAATTTATAACAACTGTGGTTAGTCGAGTTGATCCATAAATGAACTATCAACAATATGAAGTGATCGAATTTCAAATTGAGAGATGTTGGTTTGGCATTTATGATCATGCTAACTATTCTTAAGGTTTTTAATACCTCTACTATGTTTTCTCTTGTAAATCCATTCTTTTTTATAAAAATTTATGTTCATACAAAAGAGGCAAGCAATGCAAAGGACATTTGTTAAAGTTAGGTGGGTTAATACGTCGCGGGGTTTAAACGCATGTCCGTATAAAAGTGTATTAGGCCCATCATACAAGTTCATGAGGTGTCAGCTAGTCATGAATCCGGTTTCGAAATCGTGGTTGTATAATCGAAATCGCCCCGATTTTTCGGTTCGATTTCCGCCGATTTCAAGGCCGGTTTTGGCCGGTTTCAATTCCAACCCTTTTAAAAAAATAGTAGCTAGAAATGGAAAAACGCGACCTCGGTCATTTCCAATGAATATTTTATTTGTGTAAAGGATTGGAATTGGCAGAACCGTCGGTTCTCCGGTTTCAGAGAACGTGGAACCGGGACAGGTCGACCTCCGATTCCACCGATTCCGATTTGGTTTCGGAACCGACGGTTTTTTCCGGTTCAGTTTCACAGTTCCATTGGAACTAAACCCATGACTAGTGTCAGCTGCACTTGACGTCATGCCTTAAGGCCGACTAGCGCATTAATAGACCAGAAGTCGGGATCTAGACCGAATAGCGCTGATACCACGTTAAAGTCTCGTGGGTCAATATAACGTGAGGGTTTCACACATGACACATCCTTCCGTGCATATAAAGTGCTTTATCATAAAATCAATTGACAATAAGAAGAGCAACTCAAAAACTTATACTTGATATGTTTTTATACTTGATATGTTTTTACATAATTTTCGACCCAGTAGACAAGTTTCACACATTTTTATTAGAATGTATAAATTTCTTTCGATGTGATAGACCAACTTCATTCATTTTTTCACACATTTTTATTGGAATTAATGTGTGATTTTCTTTACAAAATTTTGTATCATTACTTTGTTTGTATTTAAGAGAAAAGTATAAATTGGGAAAACTATCGTATCACGATCCATGACTATACAAGAGGACCAGCATGGAAAATTGATAATGATTAAAAAGCACTTGCATGACGACAATATACTTCCATCCATCCCAGCTTTGCTCCATCACATAATTCCACATTCGTATATTGGACCACTTTAATTCACATTGTATATCTTTTCGTTCGTTTTTGTTTTAAGGCGACCAATGTGTAAACTATAGGGCCATGGCCATCCAACTTTTAGTTTTAACCTATTAGCACACGACAGAATACATATACGGCTCCCTGACCTTTGACCAATTGGTCACTTTGACACCCCACCTTTGAAAATGTTCGATTGAGTACCTAAACTTGCATATTATGACCTATTGAACACTTGTTTAGTCAAAAAATTTAGGGAAAATTGCATTTAACCACCCTTTATTTTACACTTGTTGCAATTAACCACCCTTTATATTTTTTTCTACACTTAACCACCCCTTATTTGTAAATATGTGCATTTAACCACCCATTTTGATGAAAAACGTTATTTTCTTCGTTAAGTAAAGTAAATTACGTTTTTTCCCTTCTTTTTTAATTTTATTTACAATAAATAAAAGAATTTATGAATAAATTGAGTTTGGAATGTCATTATTATTGGATTTCGACCTACATCTCAACCTTTTGAATCTCGAGTCGTCGTCCATCAACTTAGACACGACCGACTCCAAGGGACGCTCAAAGTCGTCAGAATCAGATCCAAAACCCATGGTCTTTGCATCGGTAAAGTCGTGGTTCTTCTTCGCCATTGAATGGAGGTAAGGAATTATTACGGAGGAAATTAGGCCAAGGTCGCAAAAATCGATCGGCGTATTGGAACTTGAAAGTGTCAATTATGGTTTTTTCTTTATTTATTTATTGTAAATAAAATTTAAAAAGAAAGGAAAAAACGTAATTTACTTTACTTAACGGAGAAAGTGACGTTTTTCGTTAAAATGGGTGGTTAAATGCACATAAGTACAAATAAGGGGTGGTTAAGTGTAGAAAAAAATATAAAGGGTGGTTAATTGCAACAAGTCTAAAATAAAGGGTGGTTAAATGCAATTTCCCCAAAAATTTATCGTGTATTACACGCACGCCATATCAGATTGCCACATCATATATTTAAGCCACCTCAACCACTTATTATTGCCCACATAGACTATAGTACAATTTAATTAATTATAATATATTATTAATATTATACAACATTTTTCTCCCATCTTCTCCTTTTAATTCATTTTAAAGAAATGCTTTTTTTTGAGAGGTTTTAAAGAAATGCTTAAACATTCTACCAAAAAAAAGAAATGCTTAAACAAAAAGAATATTATTTTAAATATAAAAGGAATCCTATCATCTTCTTCCTCCCAGTCCCTGTAGCCCATTGATGAATATTGCCCATCTTCTTCGTCTTCTTCCTCCCTGACCACCGCTCCTCCTCGGTTAAAAATGGTAAGCACGCGGTCCTTTGCCACGTCTTCTTGGCATTGGTCCACGGGTACGACACAGACCTAGACTCAATCCGGAGATTCTTTTCGGATACACCTTGAACCTTGGTCGGAGACAGCGCCGATGTCCGACTCCGTGGAGTGGAGGTTGAAATCTGGCCGCTAAGAACGACGACGACAATGAGAGAGGCGAGGACGAAGAAGAAGGTAACACAGTTATCAAAACCTGGTACGGGAGTGGCATTAATTCTCCCACTCTAGCGATGAAGCTGATTTTGCTCAACAGCAACCGTAGAACTCGGGAGAAATAATTCGGTTTTGGAGTGGATGAAAGTGAGAAGAAGGGGCTAATTTGGGTTGATTTGTGTAAAAATTCTGAAATTGGATTTCACAAGCCCTAGATCTGACTTCCTTAGGGAGAAAGAATTCGGGACAAAGAACGACGCGTTCGGATAGAACGACGAACTCGAGAGAAGGAGTTCAAATTCTTCATCGCCGGCGGGTTGAACGACGAACTTGGGACAAAGAATTGGTTTTCTTCACCATCGGCATAACTTCCCTGTACAACAAAGGGAAAGTAGAAAGAAAAAGGAAAAAAAAAGAGAAAAGGGGTAAAAAGAAAGAAAAAATAAAAATAAAACAAGAAAGTAGAAAAATAGGAAAATAAGAAAAAAAAGAAAGATTTTTTTTTGTGCCAACTAGGATCTACATTAGTGCCATATCAACAGAATTAATTCTCCCACTCTCTCAATAGAGAGTGAGATACACGCAAATTGCCACATCAGCAATGAGGCGTTCAATAGGTCGCAATATGCAAGTTTAAGTATTGAATCGAACATTTTCAAAGATGAGGTGTTAAAATGACTAATTGGTCAAAGGTCAGGGGGCCGTATATGTATTCTATCATTAGCACACTTCATCAGGTTCTTTTTTACATGTAAACTTGGACCACTTCAATTCGAAACCCGTCGGCAAACCGGGTTCGTTAAATTCGACCATATAGACACACATTGTATGTCTTTTATTTTCGTTTCTTAAAAATTTGATCAATATGTTATATGTGTTGAAGATATAAATAATGTTATAAATGATGCATGGGAAATCGGGCATTATATTAGTATATGTTCGTAAAAACAATATTATTATTATATTAATGTATTTGTGTCTTGGCATTGCTATTATATTCAAATATGCTTTGACTTGTAGATAGCTCGTCCCAACGCTCAAGGATTTTGTAAAACGATATACTAAAAAATTCATTGCATTGAAACCATTGCATTATCAATACAAGCAGTATATACTAATACAGTTATACACATGACACTTGGTCATTATAATGTGGGATGGATGTAAAAAAATTTTTTTAGAGACTCACCCGTCAAAGTCAGGTACGCGACCCGGATCGAATTGGACGTAGCCAAGACGAAAATCTGGCGAATCAGTGGATAATGTGGGATGGATGTCATTACCTACCTACGCGATAATCTAGTAAGTCATGCATAGATGATAGATGTCATTACCTACTTTGAATTTAATACTAGTTGACAAGCTGATATAAGTACACAAGTCCAAAACAAGTCAAAAAATGAATTTACATGTTGTTATTTGATCACTTTACCATTTGGAAAGAGCTTTCTTTGATCTTTGTTGAGACATGAATGACGTATAGTGATTAACGATTATTATGAGGAGCGGATAAACAGTGATTACATGCATAATACATTAATCAATATTAGCACTTCAAAAAGGTCAATTTTTCAAACAACTTTTTTTGGGTGGAAGTTTTTTCAAACAACTTTTTGGTCATTGTGTATTTCGAACTTCATTTTTATTTATATTCAAAATTTTAAATTGCCCATAAAGAATTGGGCTGGGCTACAAGGGTTTATGTTTTTAGGGCACCCCATCTAAAGACTCGTTGCCTCAAGTTTGGGCCCTCCTCAAGGCTCCAACCACAATATTTAGAATTTTAGATGTTAATTTTAATGGAGTTAATTTTAATAACATCAAATCTAAAATGTTTAAATTATAATTGAAAATTCAAAATCTAAAACACTCCAACTCTACCAGTTAAATCAAGGCAGGTGACAAAAAAAAATCTTGCTGAAGATGTTTCATATCCCACACAAGATAGGCCACAAATTGATGACCGTCTCAGCCAGAAAAGGTCAAAGAGCAGTCATCTCAAATGGACAGCTTGTCAAACACGATGCAGATCAGATTTGACAGAGGAATTTGGAAAGTTTCAGATTTCATGTGTTCAAACGCTGGCAGCCAAGTAAGAAATTTCGATGTGTTCATACACTATTTTTCAACAAATCTCCACTTCAAATCCCCACATCCCCCAGAAAATCAATGTGGCCCTAAATAACATGGTGTTGTTGTCAAAAAGCATACACAATTGAGTTAACCTCAAATCATAACCAGTAAGAAAAAAATCAGCTAGGGTTAGTTCTTAAACAGAAGAGCATATTATATCATAATATGTTAATGCAGAAAATTAAACTCATGAGAATGAAAAGTAGACATGTATGAATATAAGTTGACATGAATGCAAGACAAAAATCTCATCTTTGTTGATAGTTCGAAATTAGAAGAAATTGAATCTCAGGGTGTGTTTAACATTTCATTGATCTGGTCAGATTAGTCTCTAAACAGACCATGTTACTTCTTGTAGCTGATACAAAAACATGGTTGTTGCCATCTACAAGTAACATCAAATCCATATTGATGAAGCTAAAAACATTAGTTTGTTAATTACCTTATCAGGAAATGTAGTGAAATTACAATAACAGAGCAACTATAGATACAAAGAAACATTATTCATTTGATAGTAAAATGAGGAAGAACAATAGAACATGGTTGATCAATTTGCTGTCAAAATTGCCAGGAATCTGGTGGATCATACCACCTTTATATTGTAAGAAATGAGAGTTGCTATAAATGCCCTTTGCTGAGTGGGCAATTAACAATAATAGAGTAAGTTCTCACCGAATCTCCATACCTGTCTAGTGCAAATAAGGAAGTATCGATTCTTTTTTAGGAAAAAGCTAAAGCTAACATGGAGCAGACATTCTTTTCCTCTTTGCAAAACTCATTCCGTTTTTTTGAATACAGAATAAAGATTACAGTGTGAAGACATTCTTTTTATGAGGTGGATCACCTATTCTTTTCTGAAGGTCACAGAACCTATTCCTTTATGAAAAAGATCATCATGATATATCTTAGAGAGGCCACTTGAAAGCCAAAATAATATGCCTTTTTGACAAGAACAACGAAAAAAGGCAGGTCACTCTGGTTCACATGTTATATAGTTAAAAAACTACAGCTATCAGATACTTTGAATTATCAAACTTGGGGTAACCAAACAAAAAACATTTGATGCACATTAGGTTGTAAATTACATAATTCCACTAATATAGACAACCAAATTCTTCATATATGCATTTCAGTTTCTACCTTTCTTTTTGCTCATTCTTTTGAGTTTTCTCTTCAGGTAGATGGGTATCAAACTAACACCACTTTTATCAGCATAAACAAAAGTTCACATTTTGCACTCACTGAAGTAGGACAATGACACCACATGATCGATACATTACGATTGGATTTTCATCTTTTTCAAGAGGAAAAAGTTCACATTTTTCACTCTTCATTACCTTTTGATGCAAAGGAGACATATAAGCACCTCTGTGCTGCACTATACATACAGAGATTAAGTCATGTTATATATATCAAATTATCAATCAAAGAATAACCTAATTAAGTACATCGGTCAGTTCAGTTCTTCTAAAAATACAATTTATGATGTCATGCTCACCTATTACATGGAATAAATATTGCTTTTAACTTAGTTGGCTAGTATATAATTTTGACAATCAATAAATAGGAAGATAAATTACCAAGCATCTCAGCAAGTTCATAGTTTCAAGAAGAGATTCTTCATATGCAGGAAAAAACATTGTAAAGGAGATTGAAAATGGTGAGACTTATTTAACTCTATAAGTGAGACTTATTTAACTCTACAAGTCAAAGAGAAAGAAACACCTGATAATGGAACAAGCTATGAACGGCTTTCATATTACAACAAGTCATGTGGAAAGACACATTGGGTCTGAGGACGTCTATAAATCATAATTCAAGATTTAAACAACAGTCATTTTAAATCTTTGTAGCGATGAATATTAGTTGCTATTTATAAATAGTAGTTCAAGACAAAAGTTTGTAACAAACTAAAGATATTTATCTCTGTGAGATAGGAGGAGCTTCCACGCTGAACAAAAGATGTGTTTTTCACCCTCAACTACACAAAAGAAAACTCTCAACTCAGAGTAAAACCAGCTGGGTTCAGCAAAAGACAATTTGAGCAAAGGGACAAACTACTTACTATTCTTGAATCAATTTAAATCCGCTTCACGACGTAAAGTCAATTTCAAAGAAAAATTCACAAAAATCAGATAAGAAAGAATTAAATAAGCGTGAAGAATAGTAGAAAGTACATCATTGTTAACCATCCGAAGTAAATGAGTCATGAGTATAGGTAGACTAGTGCCCCCTATCTTGCTGAGAGGTAACAGGAAATGGCCAGGAAAAAATGAACCTGTTTGAATGCTAAAATAAATTATGATCGAGACATTAGTTAGGTAATCATTATTCTCAAGATCGATTGAATCTGAAAGATCTAACCAAAATACGTATAACTGAATTCAGAAATCCGTCCACATCTGCAACAGCGCATTAGGCATCGCTTTCAAAAGGTACTTCAACCATTCTCAAATCAAACAGAACAATAGATGAACAATTAATCGACGTACATCCATTCAGGAAAAAAGAAGAGGAAGAGGAAGTTCCTTACCGTAAGCAAACGGTGTAGAAAACAATCAGCTCTCGATTGCAACAACCTAAATCCGATAGATCTCCACATCTTAGCGGCAATCGCTAGCAGGCTCAGATTCAGTTGATGCAAGGCGGGATCCGGATGAGTCGCCACCACCACAGCTTAAACCAACAACAAACGCAAACTACAATCGACGGAAGAGCGAAAACAAAAATTACGCCTCCCGGCGGCGGCGGCGAAAAGGCGGTTCCCGACCTGCACCAAGCGAATCGGAAGCTGCGGCGAAGCAGATTTCTCTCTTTCTGTCGGTCTCGCAATCCCCAATCCCCTACGAATCTGAAATCGAAAAACGTCTTCGCGCACAACCAAGCTAATACAGAGCAGAAAAGAGCATCTCCTTCCTCTTTATTATAGCCAGAGAAAAGTGACTTTGGTGAGGTTAGCCTACGTAGGGAGGTTTATTTATAAAAGTGACAGACGAATCAGAGTCCGACACGTGGTGACAGTCACTACCGAAATTGAACCTTGCACACATACCACGCCATCAGCAGTCTCGGCCTACATAGATCCGAAACGCGGAACAAAGGGGAAATTATTGTAAGAAAATAAAAGTATTAATTTTTTAAAAAATAATTATTTGATTTGGGTGTAAGCTTTAGGGGTTTTGCTGGCATTTGTATATGTTCCCACGCGACAAAGGGAAATGGTGCTGGATGTGGAGATATTTACGAAGGAATGCCACCAGTGGAAGAGAGGAGAGGTGGTGGCTAGTGAGGGTAATAATGGGATTTTGAATCTTCGTACTTATTTTTCTAGCGTTACTTTAGCAATTTGGTGTGCCTAAATATTTGACTGGAGAGGCATTGAGATTGTGTAATGCACGTGCGCGTGCCTACGCACAGCACGGGTTCTGCGACGGCAACAAATTAAAGATTTGAAAGAAAGAAAAAAGGAAAAAGAAACCGGCTATGATTGCCACTTTGCCCAGTATTCTCGAGGATTACCCGAAATAGGCCTGATTTTGCGCTTGGTTTAAAAATATTTTATTCTTCTCAAAAAATATTTTAAAAATAACATTAACTATATTTGTAAGTTTTTTAAACAAAAAACACAGTGAAATAGTGGAGCTAAATTACGGATCTTGAAATATGCTAGCTTAACATGATGTTAAGAAAAATCCAAACAGTAAGTAGGGTACTCCCATATTTGTATTGGAAATTTCCCTGTGGTCCTTCCCCTCCTGTGATGATTTTGTCAACTTGGAATGTCGTCCTTTTATTTATTTGGAATGTTGTTCCAAGTTTTTATAAAATTTGAGGTTGTGCCCCATACAGTCCCTATTCCGCCCCGTCGGCAAAAATGTGCTTCTTGTGTATATAAGTTTGAAATGTCAGTTGTCGGCATTATATGATCATTAAATTTTAATCAAATTATATATTTTTTGTTTTAAGCACATATTTTTTTTTATCATATCTATATTATACAACGTATTAGTTTTATTAAGATTATATGATCTTATGATCCTACGATCCGATCCATGAGACCTTCTGTGATCCGATTCAAGAATCTCGATACTTCGTACTACTATATAGAATTTTATTTCCGTTGAGTTTTCTTAAAATAAACGTGATTTGTAAACTCTCTTCAACAAATAAAACCTAAAAATGTTACTTCTTTTTTTGAAGAAAGACTAATTTAATCTTGTCCTTTTATTAATGGATGAATGATTAATATTTCACCAACTATAACTTGATCTTATTACAGTGAAGTTACTTTAAGTACATTTAATACTACTCTCTAAGTGTGGCAATTAGTAAACCCAAAATATCTAAATTACACTAGATCGATCTAGAACAATTATGCTAAAATTTAGGTCTACTTTCATACCCAAAAAGTATTATGTACTCCAAATCACTTTTATCTATCTTAAAATAAATAAAGAGTAATTATGTGAAATATTTGTGTATTTTAAAACAAAGTACTTTTGGATAAACAATTTTTTATAATAAGAACACATAATAAAAATATTTAATTTTAAAACTAAACCAAAATAATAATAAATCCTATAAAATATTATATGTAATTCCAAAATATCGAATCTGACCAATTCTTGTCTAATGAAGCTTGTATAATGTATTAATGTGCCCTTTTGGATAAAAAAGATTTTTCATTTTTTTTTGAAGAAGGTAAAAATTCGGTAGACCAGACAGACCTGCTGGTGTACCGAGAGGCTGTCGGAGATAGCAACCGAAACCGGCTAGGTGAGGCAAAAGAGAGCCAAAGAGGAGCAACACTAGAAACCAAGAGTAAAAACAACCAAACATGCAGACTAGAAATGAGTTTAGGTTAAGGCGAGTAAAACACTAATACATAGCGCTTGAGAATAGGCCAAACCATCACAGTAAGTGCAAAAAGGACTGCTGACATTCCCTTCACCAGAATGAAGGATCTTTAAAAGCTGCGAAACGCATTAGTGGCCTGGCCCCAAATGACCCTGAATGAGACCAAAACTCGAGTCCATCTATTTGGAGATGTGTTAAGTAACTCGATCAAGCCTACCACAAAAAATAAAAATCAACAAAAGCTAACAAGAAAGATGGGCCAAGACTAGAAACACACACCCTAAAAAAAACCAACGGGGGCCATAAAAACCAGAGAGCATAAAAGGTGTGAAATGGGCCAAAGCCCAAGCCCAAGCCCAAGCACCCACACCAAATAAAAAGGCCACAAAAAGCCACATAAGGTTGCAAAAGACAAAAAAAAAAACAAGAGGCAAATATATTGCCACGTCAGCAAAGGCCTAAGATAGGAATCACCATAGAGGGAGCAGAACTCACGCCTGGAAAGCCGAATCGGCGACAAACAACGATCGAATTTCCAAAGCATTAGCGGCAAGGTTAAACAGCCAACACAACAAAAATTGTATCAAGTCGGGTACACCAAGAAGACAGACCGACAAGATACTCTGAACGAACCAGCTTACCCAGGTTAAACCGAAAAGCCAATTGTCAATCAAAATTCAAAAAGATTGGAAAACTATGGTTAAAAACACAATTATTGTATGAAAAAATCTCACAAAAAGGTTTAACAGTTGATATGTAGTCAGAGGAAATCGGTTTTCAAAACTAGAGATAAGCGGCTTTCTCAGCCAGAGAGCGGTGGCTTTTCCAGCCCAGGATGGTGGCTTTCTCAGCCCAGAGGCGGTGGCCTTCTTAGCCAAAAGTCAAATAAAGTTTTAGAAAGAGGGCATAGAACCTTTCTTAACCAAAAGATTTTTCAATATGAAAGTAAAACAAGGCCTTACTTTCTGATTAGGTTTCCTTTTTTTTTTATATATATCTTGCATAGGTAAATTATCCTAAATCACGTGTTAAATTAGATTATACGGCAACAAAATCAATTAATTGTAAAAATGAACTCGGGTAGGAAAAAATAGTAGTCCTAGTTTCAGTTTCATTCTTCTTTTTTTCAAGAGAAATGAGATAAAGACTCGGGTATCCCATCAGAAATTGACAAGATCCTCAAAAGGCAAAAAAAAAAAAAAACTCAGGCACTCAGAATTTACAAAATCCATTCTACCGAATTTTTCTTTACAAATCCACAGCCATAGGAGCAATGTTGAGGAAATCAAACTTTGACGCTCTCATAGGTTTCAGTAAAAAGGTAACTAAAGCGCCAACTAGTACATACCATATACAAAGGTACACAAAAACCTGCATAACTTATCAGAAAACGTCGAAGAGGAAGAGTATTTTACATATGATGACACAGGCGCTATACAACTCATCAAGCTTTGTCACAATAAGAAGAAAAGGCAGCAAAACTACATCAAAAAAAAAAAACTCCTGTTGAGAATAAAAGGGAAAAAAACTACATGTTCAGCCATATAAAGCTATATATTCAAGAGAATTTGGAAGTTCAAATTACCTGATATGCATAAACCCGTCGTTACTATGCAGACGAGCCAAACCCGAACAAGCCAAGGGTCCAGCTGATACAGCTCAGCACAAGAGCGGACAGGAAACGAGCTGCCACAGGCAGTGTTGGGTAAGTAAGGGTCCCGAGAATGAACCAGTTGAAGCTCAAAAGGGTAATAGCGTCGCTTGCAGGCTTGTTCTTGATGGTAGAGAGAAAATATATGACACTTTTCAACGACATGCCAACAACTACAAAGAGTGCCAACACAAGAGGCATGCACGGGTCCTTGGCTTCATAGACCACTGACCCGACTAAGAGTGATAAAAGGGCGCTGAAGACGCTTTGTGAGAGTGCAACGTCTCTCCTTTGATATATATCTTCCTCATGATATACTAAATCGGTTGCGTTCAGTCTCACCTCGTTTTCAGTCTCCTTTTGGAGTGAGTCTTTTCTGGTTCCTTTGGTACTACTTCTTTTTCTAGGTGTAGTGGTGGAGAGTAGCTCGGTAAGACTACTACTTGGTGTTTGGGTTTGTGCCTCTTTTATGTCATCTTTGCTTTTGAAATCCCATGCCCTTTTGCCCTGGGTTGCTCTAAGTTCAAGATTTTCGGTTTTGAGATTATACACCTGTAAGGATAAAGGCGGTATAGTTTTGGTGCAAGACGGATACAGTAAGAAAACAGTTTGTCAACAAAATATGGCATTACAACTACATACAGATAGCACTAACAACTTTTTTGTTGTTTACTCAAATGAGTAAAGGAATAACAATTTCAATTTTTAGTTAAAGCCTTAAGAGGTTTTTGCGTCACTGAGTAAGGGGTGAGGTAGATGCATATAGGATAATGTGTAGGGTGTCTAAGTAAGCTCTAGAGCAACAAACAAAATGTCATAATGCTAAATACATGCCAAAAACTTACTTGTTTCTCCAAATGTTCAATTTTAACTATGGCCTTGTCATGTTCCTCTTCTAGCTCAGCTAGCATCGACTCTAACACTTTGCGTTCTTTAATTGCCAAAGCAAACTGACCCTCCAGCCTTTTATGGTTCCATAAGAGATTTTCAATCTCAAACTGTAGTTCTTCAAAATGCTTTGCTGTCTGCACCAGAGCCACTATATCAGTATCCAGTAAATTCCCAAAAATCAAATTCAATTTCAGCATAGAACATATACAGCAAAAGCAGATTGACTGCTCATCAGCAAAACTCTGATGAAACCAGCAAAATCATAAGTAAATTCATATCAAGTAAACATAATATACAATATCCAAGACAGCTCACCATTTTCTCCCTATGAAGTGCACTCAATGCCCGAAAAGGCAATGTTATTATCCCAATTGTCCAAATGACAAATCTCCAGCAAGCACACATATTCCAGGAAATTACTCCCCATACTAATTGCTTGATCCATGTGTAGATTACCATCTCAGCTCTTGTCACAAAAATCGGTAACAGAAATCTATGAAGTCACGGAGGTTTTGTCACAAAGCTAGATACGAGAATCACCAACTCGCATAAACAAATTCAGCATCACCAGCTATTTGGAAATTGATTGTGACCAACTGGTCAACACTCTTGCCATTTTCTAACAGAGTGAAAAATAGAGCATGTCAGGCCTACTTGATATATAAAAAGAATCATAAGCACTAAACTCACTAACTCAGCATGATTTTACAATTCTAAATGCATTGTGAAAAGACCGAAGAAAGCAAGTTCAATCAATGAAGTAGAAATACAAACTCAATCAGGCATGATCAGAGATAGGATGTACAATGTTCATCAATTTCATTAACTGCAAATGTATACTCTAAGCTCTTACTAAGTACATCATCAACTACACCATGGGCATATTGAGCTAAACACAACCAGCTAAAAACAGATGAATCCTTGGAAATTTTTGTTTTTTATGAAGGATTCCATGAAATTTAACATGATTAAATTCTAACGAGATAATAGTATAAGGAAAGGCAACGAGAATTAGGCTTAAATTACTTTACACACACTTGCAATTTTTTTATCTTTCACTCCATTTGATCCTTTCAAGCAATCCTTTACTTAGATTTACACCAATTCCTATATGATTTCTCGGAGCTCAGCTTGTTCATGCGTTATGCATCCCGAATCCACACCAAAAATCCCAAGCTCCATAAGTCAAGATCCTACTCGCACGAACACACTAGATTACCCTATAATAGCTCTTTCCCCTTCCCAATAACTCCTTAATTGAAGTCTCGAGAAAGGATTGAAACAAACAAATCACCGGATAACAACACGCTACCTCATTCGCGCAAAACGGAGCCGGAATTAGCCAATTGTTTCTCTGCGACGTTTACAATCTAAAGCCTGCAACCATCGAAATGAGTAGACATGGAGAGAGAGGATTGAAGACTTACTTTCACTGACAAGGCCACAAGTGGGAGGATTGAAAATGTTGAAAGCAATGAAGAAAAGAAAGCGGGAGACACCATATGGGAATGCGGAAGAGAGGTGGCAGCATGAATCTCGCAGGGCTGACACGTCGCAGGGCGTGAAATCAAGAAAGAGATAAACGCGAGAAAGGGAAGAACGAAGGCGGATAAGGATTTCATTCATCAAGGGAGGATTTTTGATTGAGCAGTAGAGTCGTCACGGGGAAGCATTGGGCGCCCGAGCGATGACAACGCGACACGACACCCCAAATGCCAAATGCGGCGCATGACAATGGAGGATTTTTTACGGATTTTAACTTTTTAAGCATTGGGCGCATGCTGTATTTGTTTGTTAATTCTATTTTTTTGAGTTTATAAAATAGAAAAACTGTTTTTCACCCAAAAAAATAAATAGAAAAACTGTTTTTCAATTATTTAAAAAATACCAAATGGTTAACGAATAAAATGAACTTATTATTAATTGAGAATTGTTTTTAGGATCTTATTGTCTTAATTACTACTGTAATTGAGAAGAAATTAAAATAATATGCTCCATAATAAGTTATTAAAGAAGGAAATGTTTAGCGTTTAAATGATTGGTAATTGAGTCTGCAAGTGAACATTGATTAAGTGAACATATTTCTTGGTAATTGAGTCTACTGTAATTGAGTCTTTCAACAATTATACTTGTTTTTCTTTTTCTTTATTTGCATTCATTAATTGTAGTTCATAAACATTCTCTCCTTAGTCTTCTTATTCGTAACATATAATCAAGTATATAAACACATCATTAATCATGTCAACAAAAACTCTTCCTTTCTAGGATTCGAGTGAGAACAATTTCTCAAAAAATCGGAAAAGCTACAATCCCTCACAAGATTTTATTTGCCATTACCTTCCAAATCAGAAAAGCTACAATCCCTCAAAAATAATTCATGAAAAGGTTAAAGTGGCCGATCCAAATATAGGGCCAAAGCTTGGACCCTACACCTTAACATGTTCGACTAGAGTCAATTTAGCATTGGTATTTTTTTGTCAAGCACTTGGCTTGTAAGCTAAGTAATTGGACACCGTTTGAACGTTAAAAAGTGTGCTAAAGATCGTTTTTAGGCGACGCTTACCAAAGACATGATCGCAAGTAAGAAGTGCATATTAACTAAGATCCTATAGAAGCCAATCTTTACATATAAGTGCTTTGAAATTTCCAATGTTGAGGCATGTTTCAATCTTTATTTTGCATGAACAATGACTCAATCTATAAATAAGGTGGCTTCAAAATGCAAAACCAATAAGAAATTACAAGACATCTTTGCCAAACATACATGATTGTTGTTAGATAGAACACAACCTTATTTTATTGAGGAACTCTTCTATCCTAATAAAAGAACCACCCCAACTTCATACGACGATTTCAAATAGCATAAAACTTGAAATCAGTTCAAATTAGTGCCATACCATGCAAATGAAAGTAATTTCTTTCCATTCTAAGTGTTTACACAAATTCTAACAATAAGATTGACAAGACACATTATTTTACTAGCTGTAAAAACGAAGAAAAAACATTGGTTGTCCTTACTTTGGATCCAATCGAGGGTTATGCTTGACCGTCATTATCGTTTTTGAAGCTGACCCTATAACCTCCTATAACAACCCCAACATGAATCAACATCAAACCTAAGGAGCTGAGGTACCAAAGGCAACCCCACATGTAGCCAAATGAAATCAACCACTTGTTGCATCTAGATTTCCTTAATTTCTTTGATGGTATACAATAATTGGGTTCCATGCATACAATTCAATCATGTGTACCATTAGTGATTAAGGATACAAAAGAAGAAATAGATCACTCTACTGTTCCATATTTAGAGCCCAACCAAGTGGTTTCTTCAACCTTCGCCAAAATCGTCACCCTAAGTCAATGTTCAAGAGTCTCACGCTCGACTTCCATCGTATACGTCCATCAAATCAAGGATGATTACAATATAGAAGATGTCTAAGACTACAAAAGAAGAGGATTAAGGAAAAAGAATTTCAAAAAAAAACTTATGAACATTTAAATTTTCATCAAATTATCGATAATCTTTAGTAAAATGGGTACAAATATTGACTAGATTCAAAGATCTACAACTTCATGACTTACATCAAGTTGATATTCCAAGAAGAAGAATTAGTTACAAGGTTTTATTACGAATAATTAGTAACTTTCCATTGTAAGACCCGAGGTCTTAAAAGCAATCTCTCATGCCAACTCAAAGACTTCGCAAGAGGTCACCCATCCTGGTACTACTCTCCCCCTTGCACACATAATTTTAGAGTACGTTCTTTGTCCTCACTCGAACCCTAAACAAGAAGAGCTCTTGTTAGGGACGGAATCAGGATTACAAATTAGAGGGGGCTAATTTTCGCCAAATTTTTTTGGGTGGGCTAAATTACCCTAATTTAACTAATTTACTACTAAATTTATCTTTTTTTTAAATTTTTTTACTAAATCTACCCTATTTTTTATTTTATTTTATTTTTTTAGGTTGGGCTGAGGCCTACCCCAGCCCACCTCTATGTTCGTCTTTGGCTCTTGTTGACATGAGTAGGACCTCAATCCCTTATAAACTATGAGGGTCTTACCATTTGAAAGGCTTGAGGCTTTAAAAGCGCTATCTTATGCCAACTCGAGAGCTTCTCAAGAGGTTACCCATCCTGGTACTACTCTCACCCTTGCACACTTAACTTTAGATTTTTTATCCTCACTTGAACCCTAAAAAGGAAGAGCTCTTGTTGACATGGGGTACACCTCGATCCCTTATAAATTATCGGGATGTTACAATTTCCCCCACTTAAACACTTGACGTCCTCGTTAAGGCCCAACCATCATCCTCTAGGTCGAGTCACCACCCTCCGGGTCAAGTGAACTCCTAACCTAAAGTCGACTTTGATACCATTTGTAAGGCCCGAGACTTTAGAAGAAATCTCCCATTTTCCCATGTCAACTCAAGTACTTCTCAGAAGGTCACCTGTCTTGGTATTACTCTCGTTCTTGTACGCTTAACTTTATAGTTCTTTGTCCTTACTCGAACTCTGAAAAAGAAGAGTTCTTGTTGACATGGGTAATCATCGAGGTGTTACACACTTAGCATTTTTTTGTACACACTCTTATAGATTTGTTAATCTACAATTCCTCAACAAATTAAACTTGTAAATATCCTGTGAAATAGAAATTTATCAACGGCTACAATTAGCCGCTTCAAAAGCTCGTTATTGTAAAAGTGCCAATATATAGATGTCACGCAAAGTCGCAAATGGTTGTTGCTTGTTTATGATGTCTTTCTAGTTTCTACGTATGGACAGACCTACCAATGTTAGAATCTATATATGTGCAATATGCATGTATGGCCAGAAAATTAGATGAAGTTGATAGCCAAAAACATAATCAACTTAATTCTAATCTATTATTAGTAGCAATATATAGTGTTGTCACGCACGTATGTGGCCATAAAGGAATTTTTTTTACAAAAGCTTTATTTGCTCCTAAAATTCTACAGTATTCATTAATGACCAACTTTGTATAATGTACGTATGATCAACTACAAAAAACGCAAATGGTTGTTGCTTGTTTATGCTGTCTTTCTAGTTTCTACGTATGGACAGACCGGCCTACAAATGTTAGTATCTATATATGTGCAATATGTATGGCCGGAAAATTAGATGAAGTTGATGGCCAAAAACATAAACAACTTAATATATACATCACCTAATTAATCAACTTATCTCACCTTTTTGTCACGTACACAAAGTGCAAGTTAATTGAACTTTCCCAACTAATATGTAACGCCATAAACGTACTCATGTAATCCTCGATGAATAATTTGCTATATAAACCGGATCAAATGGACCTCACTCCAACCCACAACGAGAGAACAAGTAATCAAACAAGCACGTACAAAAAACGTAACTAGTGCACTCTCATGGCTTCTCAAAGTAGGTGGTGGTGTATGATGCTCCTCTTCCTGGCGTCGTCGCTCTCGACCTTCCAAGTCAGCTTCTCGGCCCGGAACCTACTCCAGACCACAACCATCCCGGCGTTTCCATTTCCATTTTCGGGTGGTGGAGCGGGTGCGGGTTTGGGCGGTTCGTTGCCAAACCTGCCAATTCCAAGCAACCTTCCCGCCATCCCAAACCTGCCAATTCCAGGCAACATTCCCAGAATCCCAAACCTGCCCACAACGATGATGCCTAGCATTCCTAATCTGCCCACCAATTTCCCATCAATTACCTCTCTGCCCCCACCTCCATCCAACTGATCCATCCATATCCATCATGGAGTACTTTGCCGGGTGATCGAAACTCTTTCTTTTGCGGGTTTTGTCTAATATGGTTATATGTGTGTGTCAGTCTATGAGTGTGTGATTTCATATAGTTTAATTTCTTCGTTAAATACATATATGTGTACCGTTTATTGTACGTATATGGTTTCATTTTCATGTGTGGTTTCTTTATGTAAGAGACAGAGCGCTATCGCTTTAATGTGTGGTTTTACACCTATATTTATGTCGTTATCTTATGTTCGATTATTTCAGATATGTATTCCTAGTTTATGAGTTTTTCTTGATTCGTGTTTAAATAGATCTAACATGATGCAAAAGCTCCGAACCCTGGTTAGAACTTAGAACTGACAAGGGTTCAAAATCACGTACGATCTTCAAACTAATTAATCAAGTCAAATGCTTTAACCTAAAAAAGAGTAATTAATCAAATGACGTTTGTTTATTTTTCTCATATAATGTAACAAAATTGGGCGGAACTTAGTGCATCAAATGACAAGTCTAATCGATCTTACACTTGATTGATTGCACTGGCGGACTTAGAGATAATTAAAAGAGGCGAAAAATAAATAATATTATATTAATTTAAAATAATAAATATTTGTAAACGAGTTTGATAGAAATTGTATAATAATAACCAGTCATGGTATTAATAAGCTCGGTGTAAAAGAGGTAAATCTAGTCTACGAGTTTTCATATTCTGAAAGTGTTGAATTGTAACATCATCATCAAGGCTTCTAAAAACATCCTTCTTAATATAGCACACCAAACTATCACTAAGAAAGTCATCTCCCATTTTGTTACCCAAAGTCTTGATAATATTCATCGCAGAGAAGGCTCTTTCTACAGTAGCAATCGCGACTAGTAACACTAAAGCCAACTCGATAAGACGATATGTCAAGTGAAAAGCAGTGCGAATTCTTACCTCAATCATCTTCTTAGCAAGATATCCAATACTTTTTAATGTGGAATATTTTTCATTTCCTTTCATTTCAAAAATTCACATCTTTAATTTCTCTTGAAGCTCCATTTAATCGCACATTAGAATAATAATATCATTCTCTACACACAAATTGTTAACATCTCCTAAGAACTCATCCCATCCTTTCTTCCTCAAATATTGCAATTTGCTCTTAGTGTTTTGAACCAAACTCATGACATCAATAATATTTTGGTCCTTTTGTTGCAAGAATTGTGATAAACTATAATTGCAATCCCAATATTACCTTGAATTCATCAAGTGAGCAATAACAATAAATTTATAACACTCCATTTTTTTAATCAAACTATCAACAAGCCCTCAACTTTTTGAATTAGTTCCATCATGAAATACATTATCATCAATGGTTGAGGACCGCAAAGAGAGAAGACGGATAATGGTTGTAAAATGTAAACCCCAACCTGTAGCTCCTGACCGAGTTAAAGGTGTCTCTTGATTCAATCTTCCCCCAATTTCAATTCACCCTTTTCTAACTTCTCCATCAAGCATTCATGTTGTTTCCTAAAATCATCTTTTCTTTTACAAGAAGCTCCAACTATATTTGTATCGTAGACAAGTACTCAAAGAAATCACTCAAAAACTGATTTGATTGAGAAACGGCCACAACAACTAATTGAAGTTGGTGATCAGAAAAATGAATATACCTCACACATGGATTTTCGTTTAAAACAAGAGACTTAGGGAGTAGTATTCGATGCATGACATGGCAGGTCTAACTAGTTAATTTAACATATGATGGGGCCAGAATTATTCTGGCGGCTTAAAAAAATATAAATTTAATATAGTTGTGAAATAGATTATTAATGATATTCTTAAATATTTATTGTTATATTAAATCATTAAGGATAATATTTGTATAATGTTATCAAATAATATAAAATGAATTATTATTTAATAAAAAATTAGATTAAAGTAGTAATTATCTGTGAACAAGAGGATTATAAATCTAATCAAATGGCCGTGATAAATAGTTTGATTTTGTCTATATTAAATAATTCCAATATTTATTCAATTAGCTTTTTTTGTACTCCAACCTGCTTAATTATTGTTCACACATTTTTTTGCTAATTATTTGGATAGAATTCAGCTTTGTGGGCGGAGGAATTCAGCTTTGTGTCCTCGATGTCCTGAGGATGAAACGCTTTTTCATCTTCTGCGTGATTGCAATACCATTCGTCTTGCTTGGCTCGCTATATGTGGTAATGATACACCATCTTCCTTCTTCTCTTGCTTCAACATTTCTGATTGGGTTTATCAAAACATCAAACGGGGAGACGATTGGAGCACTACATTCGCCACCATGATTTGGTATGTGTGAAAGTGTAGAAATTCATTAGCTTTTGAGGGTGTGGATACAAGTAGTCGCCTGACTCGGATAGCCACAATGCAATCCGATGCTTTTTTGTCTCAGCGGAACAAGCAAATCACCATGAGCAAGTTACCACAAGTTCCGCATATCACTCAATCTACCTGGATTCCTCCGCCAACTGGGTGGGTGTTGTTGAATGTTGATGCGGTTTCAAAAGGGAACCCGGGCAAGGCTGGTGGTGGTGGCATCTTTCGGGACCACAATGGGAGATGCATCAAGGCTTTTACTTTCTGTTGTGGCAATTGTGACGCACTCTCTGCTGAGTTATGGGCTCTGAAACACGAACTTGATCAAGCTGCTGCTATGAATATTGAGCATCTGCTAATTCAAAGCGATTCACAAGTAGCTTGCAACTTGCTGAACAATCAGGAGCTCTTCTATCCTCGCCAGCGTTCACTCATTCTCCAGTGTCGTACGCTGATGCAATCATGGGCTGCAAGGATACGCATAGTCCACGTGAGACGCCATGCCAACTGGTAGCGGATAGTATCGCCAATTTCGCTATTTCCCTTAATGAAAACTTTTGCTCTTTTATGTTCTCCGGTGAAGGATTTGATTATTTCAGAGTATGGAATCCCGTCTAGAGAAAACTAGTCTTTTCTAATAATACGCAGGGACGGCCCGTTTCTTGACAAAAAAAGAAATGCAATCTAACATACATAATAATTAATTAACACAAAAATGAATACTCCTTGCCCAACCAAATTCGTTGATTACATTCGTCGATCAGTATTCACTACTGGTAGCAGCAACAAACCTTTGGGGTGTGGCATTTTCCGCACGCATAAAACAAAGGAGAACTAGTACACCTTAATTTACAAATTGAGTCTACGCAAGATGGCCCCGGAGGGCCAGAATAATCTGTACACAGAACTACGCTCTTCGTATTAGCGCACAAACGAGGATCGCTCATCGGCATCAATCTTCCTGATGCCGCTTCTACGTTTTTGTGCTCACAACAGAAGGCAACGAGTAACAACAGCACCACCAATACCATACACAAGTGAGTCTACTTCATGTTTGATCGTCGTTGAGATCGAGCTAGCTGTTGGAACCAAAATAAAATATGTAAAATTTAATTTAAGAGCTATTCAGTCGTACGTGAATGATGTTACATTACATAACCCACTTGCCCAACCAAATTTAGTTTGTTTGCCCCTTGTTTTATAAATTTTAGTTAGTGAATATTTGGTATTTCAGAAATCATAATTAAGATCAGGAGCCCAAGATACACAGGCTGAAAAATATTGTTCAAACCCAGATGAATGAAAAGAAGCAAAACATAACATCATACAACAAATAAAACTATGTAAGCCTACTAGCTAGCCTAGTAATTAATTTCAACTCTTCTTTTGTATTTCAGAAATCTAGCTTGTAACCATTTTTTTAATCTCTTGCTAATTCGGAAGATAGATCTGTTTGACCAAACAAAACGGAACACCAATCTTGTGCAAGATCCAACACTCAAAATTTAAATTCACCAACCCATAGATAAACCCTAATAAAATCAGATCAATAGAAGAAGAGAAAACAAACCAACCTTTTGTTAGTATGAACGGCTCGCGAATTGCTGAGGCCTTCTCTTGGATGTAAATCAGATCACTTGCTTATAACTTCAATTTACCAAATCTTGATTCAGATGGATCTGAATCTTTATCGATCTTCAAAGAAACCCTTAATTATTTTTGTTGTATTGGACAATTGGTTGACGCTTTGGTGGGGAAAGGGTAAGCTAGCTAGCTATATATAGTTACACACACTAGTGATCCGGACAAGCCCAAGAGAGAAGAAAAAAGTGAGAAGCCAAGTTTAAGTTCACGGGAATCACGGCAGATGAAGACATATGCATGTGATTGAAATGACTGATCGAACGTTTAGGATGAAGGGCCAACTGATCACCATTATAGTACGTACGTTATACGTAGTCATTGATTGACACATTTTGATTTATTCTCCTTTTTAGTAGGCTAGAAGTGTTTGTATTTTCTTTTAACAAGAGACCCGTCTTTGGTGGTAAATTCTGTGTTCGTGAATTAGTCGATAAGGGGCACGAATCAGATAAACCGACTTACATCGACTGTTTCGACCTCTTGGTAGAAGAGAGGGTGAGACTTGATTTTTCTCTCAAGTAAAAGGTTGGAGGTAAGGATCGAACTTGGGACCTCTCAACATCTCCTCATGTCTCCTTTCACTAGGTCACAGCGTGTAGAATATATTAGATGATTGGTTGGGTTAAATACTGACTATAGTGAGTTTGTAACTCTAGTTAAGAGAGTCGGTTATTACTTGAGTTAGTTGATAAGCTTTCTTATAAATAGTCTGTTAAGCTGTAATAAGATGATTGAGAGAGTGATGTAACAGAATGAGCTCTCGATTGTAATAAGCTTTCTTCAATCAAGATGATGTTTCCCTGATTCTTGTTCTTGATTCTTTTCCATGAATTCACAGAGATAGTGAGTGATTAAGTGTTGTTTTGATCGAATTACAAGATCGATCCTTCGGTTCTACATGGTATCAGAGCGAGACTAAGTGTAGTTCGATCGATCACGATCTCTAGTGTTTGAAGAAGAGACAAAGTTTTGCTTCAGAAGAAGATGGCGAATCAAGCATGGGATCCGTATGCACTCAATAATTCTGATCATCCAGGGATGTCGTTGACTCAGATGCATTTTGATGGCAAGAATTTTCTGGCATGGGATCGACAAATTCGAAGATCGCTTGGTGCGAAGATGAAATTGGGATTTGTTGATGGAACGTTACCGATGCAGGCCAGGAATGATGCCAATTATGCACGCTGGATCAGGAGTGATAACATGGCGATGAGCTGGATATTAGCTTCCATGACACTAGAGATGTCGAATGCCTTTGTCTTCACCAAATCAGCGAAGGAACTCATGATGGAGCTTACTGAAAGGTATAAGCAAACTAATGGTCCTTTAATGTTTCGATTAAGGAAAGAATTATCTGGAATCTTGCAAGGAGAGTCATCGGTTACAGAGTATTACAATAGGTTGAAATGTTGTTGGGATGAATTAGATATGCTGAGATGTTTGCCTGTTTGTGAGTGTGGAAGATTGGATCAATGCAGGTGTGATATTTTAGGGAAAATGCAGGAGAATGTCAATGAGGATAGGGTGATTGATTTTCTGATGGGATTGAATGGAGAATTTGATTCAGTAAAGAGTCATATAATAGCCAGGGATCCTATTCCTAATCTGAGCCGAGTGTATTATATGGTGATGCAAGAGGAAATACAAAAGAAACCTTTACACAAAGATACTGAACATGCGGGGTTTCATGTTAAACAAACCAGAGAGGGAGATGGATCAGGATTTTCAGTTGGAAAGTATGGTTATCAAGGGAAAGGAAATCAGAAGGAATATGGTCAGAGGGAGTATAAGAAAGATAAAGGTAATGAAAAGAAGAATTGGAAATGTACTCATTGCAAGGAAGTTGGGCATACTGCTGAGTTCTGTTTTGAGATTATTGGCTATCCGGATTGGTATAAGGGGAAGAGAAATAGGAAGAATGTTAGGACTGTGGCACATGCAGGAGTTGAGAAGGAAGAAACTGGACAGGATACTCCTTTTGAAATGGAGGGAATGGCAAATCAAGAAATGATTCAAGCTCTTTGTCAAGAGATGGTGAAAGCTTTCAAAGGCAAGATGGTGATGAATGCAAAAGTTGTCAAGAAGGGAATGCCAGGAACAAGTTATTCAGGTACATGCTCTTCGAATTTTGTTGAATTTGGTATGGTTAAGCATGAATGGATAATAGATACTGGAGCTACAGATCATATGACACCACATAGTGATTTGTTGTATGATCAAGAGGATTTAGTAAGTCCTATATACATCAGATTACCAGATGATAGCATGAAGAGTATGACTAAGAAAGGGAAAGTAAGAGTGAACAGATTATTAGTTCTTGAGGAAGTGTTACTGGTACCTGATTTCAAGTATAATCTGTTATCTGTAAGCAAAGTGATTGCAAAAGGAGATGTTATGGCTTTGTTCTATGCTCAGGCATGTATTTTGCAGGACCGTTCGAGTAAAGAAAATTTAGCTGTTGCACAAGAGACAAGAGGGTTGTATAAGCTGATAGTAGAAAAGAAGACAGGACATCAAGCAATTTGCACTAGGAATAAATTGTTGAATACAACATGTAATAATAGTAGTAGACTGGAAAGTCTAAGATTGATACATTGTAGATTGGGACATGCATCTATCTCAAAGCTTTGTCACATTTCTGATTGTAATGGCTTGATAGATCAGTTAGAGTGTGATGTATGCTCTATGACCAAACTGCATAGACTACCTTTTGTCAAAAGTAATAGTAAAGCTCTTAAGTGTTTTGATCTTGTTCATGTGGATTTAAGGGGGCCCTATTGGGTTCCAACTATGACAGGAGAGAGGTATTTTTTAACTGTTGTCGATGATGCTAGTAGGGCAACTTGGATATTTCTTTTGACAGAAAAGACACAAGTTTGTGATACATTGAAAGAGTATGTTCAGATGGTCAAAACGCAGTTTGAGGTGGGTATTAAGCAAGTCAGAACTGATAATGGAAGTGAATTTGTAAATGAGAAATGTAGAAGACTATTTGTTGATCTTGGAATTGTGCATCAAAGGTCAATGGTGTATACACCACAACAAAATGGTCGAGTAGAAAGAAAGCATAGGCATTTGTTGGATACTGCTAGGGCTTTGATGATGCAATCTGGGTTTCCAAAGGGGTTGTGGGGTGAGTGTGTCATGACTGCAACTTATTTGATAAATAAAATGCCTATGAAAGTGCTAGGGTGGAAGTCTCCTTATGAAGTGTTGACAGGAAAGTCTCCAAGCTATGATAATCTGAGAACTATAGGTTGCTTGTGTTATGTTGTTGATATGCGCCAAGGGAGAGATAAGTTTGATACTCATGGGAGAAGGTGTGTCTTGCTTGGATATTCTGTCAATCAAAAAGGTTACAGGTTGCTGGACTTGACAAATCAAGAGATATTTCATAGTAGAGATGTCAAGTTTTTGGAGATTGTTTTTCCTTATAAGATGGATGTGGCTGCTGATTCACCACAGTCTTCTAGACCAGTTTTGGTTGATTATTATGAAGATGAAGATGATTCAGATAATGATCAGAATAGAGGACTTAATGAGTTTCAGGGTGTTGTTGATCATGCAGCAGGGAATGATGTTAATGCAGTTGATCAGGTTCATCTTAGAAGATCTTCTCGAGTCAGGAATTCACCATCATGGATGGCAGATTATGTGGTCAATGCAGTTAGTAAGCAATATGATGTGCAGGAGCATATGGCTTTTATGGCTAAAATTTTGTCCATACCTAAACCAACATATTTTTCTCAAGCAAAAAAGGATGAGAATTGGATGAAAGCAATGCAATTGGAATTAGAAGCTTTATAGAAGAATGGTACTTGGGTGTTAACTGATTTACCTCAAGGAGCTAAAGCCATTGATTCTAAATGGGTATATAAAGTAAAGTATAAGGCGTATGGAAGCTTGGATAGATACAAAGCGAGATTGGTGGTGAAAGGTTATAATCAGAAGTTGGGTAAGGACTACAAACATACTTTTAGTCCGGTTGCAAAGTTACCCACAGTTCGAGTGTTTATAGCCATTGCCACTGCAAATAAATGGCCTTTATACCAGCTTGATGTTAACAATGCATTTTTGCATGGTTATTTGGATGAAGAAATCTACATGAAGCCACCAGAGGGATATGATAAGGCAACAACTGGTCAGGTATGTCGATTACAGAGATCACTTTATGGTTTGAAACAGGCGTCTAGACAATGGAACTTAGAATTGACCAAATTCTTGATAAAGTTAGGATATGTTCAATCTCATCATGATTATTCTTTGTTTGTGAAAGATATTCATGGACAGTTTACTGCTTTGCTGGTTTATGTTGATGATGTTTTGATCACTGGATCAAATGAATCTGAGATTCAAATGGTGAAAGATGCTTTGGATAAGCAGTTCACTATAAAAGATCTTGGTTTAGCAAGATATTTTTTAGGCATGGACATTTTGAGGACTGAGAATGGGACATATTTGTGTCAACAGAAATATATTGCTGATGTGTTGAGTGACAGTGGCATCTCTGATGCAAAGCCTGTCACCTTTCCTTATCCAGCTGGTGTTAAATTGAATGCTTTTGAGGGAGAGATTATTCCTGATCCAGAGACTTATAGGAGGTTGATTGGAAGGCTCCTTTATTTGTCTCTTACTCGGCCTGACATTTCTTATACTACTCAACATCTTAGTCAATTTGTATCCTCTCCACGAGTACCACATTTGGCTGTTGCTAAACATTTGCTCAAGTATAGCAAAGGTACATGTTCTCTTGGCCTTTTCTATCCTGTATAAGACAGTTTTAAGGTCACAGGTTTTTCAAACGCAGATTAGGGTGCTTGTCTGACTACAAGAAGGTCTCTTACTGGTTTCTGTGTGTTTTTGGGCCATTCCTTGGTGAGTTGGAAAACAAAAAAGCAAGCCACTGTTTCTAGATCATCCGCTGAGGCTGAGTATCGGAGTATGACTGCTACTACTGCTGAATTGGTGTGGATGGATTATTTGCTTTCTGATTTTCATATTCAAGTACCTCGGCCAGTTACTATGTTTTGTGACAATAAAGCTGCTCAACAGATTGCGGCTAATCCTTGTTATCACGAGCGCACAAAGCACCTTGATATTGATTGCCATTATACTAGAGAGAAGGTTCAAGATGGTTTCTTGCAAACTTCCTACATTCATACAAGTCTTCAGTTGGCTGATCTGATGACTAAGCCTATGGGATGTACTCGACATCAATTTTTGGTTTCCAAGTTGGGCTTGAAACCAGCTCCAACTTGAAGGGGGGATGTAGAATATATTAGATGATTGGTTGGATTAAATACTGACTATAGTGAGTTTGTAACTCTAGTTAAGAGAGTCGGTTATTACTTGAGTTAGTTGATAAGCTTTCTTATAAATAGTCTGTTAAGTTGTAATAAGATGATTGAGAGAGTGATGTAACAGAATGAGCTCTCGATTGTAATAAGCTTTCTTCAATCAAGATGATGTTTCCCTGATTCTTGTTCTTGATTCTTTTCCATGAATTCACAGGATAGTAAGTGATTGAGTGTTGTTTTGATCGAATTACAAGATCGATCCTTCGGTTCTACACAGTGTCACACCATGTGTTTGTATTATTTTTGTAACATTTTGTTCGATTGCTGAATTGTTTTTCGACATCGTAATCTACCAGACTTGTGTAGTTGTCGAATTATTTTTTTATCAAACGGTCTTGCTTCGATAAAGTTGTGTTAAAAACATTACGAAATATTTATAAACACTCTCACAAAAATAATATATCCTATAAGAAATATAAAAGAAAAAAATTTGGGGAGAGAATTAATAAATAATTTTTTTTCTATTTATTAATTAATGACCAAGATTTCTACACTTTTATCTAAAGTAACTTCATCAAACAAAATTCTAAAAAAGGCATACTTCCAGCCCTCATACAAAGAAAAACTCACAAAATTAGAGCAATTGACCTAAGAAAACAAAACTTACAAAAGACACCCTAGATTTTGGAATTATTACAACAAAAGCCTTATGTTTGCCTTTCATTCTAGCAAGTCAGCAACAACTAGGGTTGTGCAAATCGGACCGTAATTTCCCGGTCCACGGTCCAAACTCGAGACCGGAAAATTACGGTCCGGATTATAAGACCGATCTAGCTATATAATATAACTGATATTATTATTAGGCTTAGAGAATTGGGCTGGGCAATAAGGCACAATTTCAGCATGTTCAATCTCTCTTCTTCACTAGTTTGAAATAGTAGTTAATCTAATTTTTGTCTTAGAAATTATCGTTGGCAATTATTGTTGGCATTCTAGAAGCTATTATGTGTTTTGGATTTTACTTATTAGAATTAGTGGTTTAATTATTTGCAACTTGGTTCACAATTATTATATATTTAGGCTCAAATGCTCGATTACGATCCGGTCCAGCAAAAACCGTATTTGGACAATGTTTAAGATCCAGTGATGCTACAATAAGTAATCCGGTCAAATCGGTTGGTCCGGTCCGACCCGATCTACTGTCCATACTTTTTTAAATTACAGTAATAAAAAAAGAGTTAATATGGCGCCCTGATAGTGTGGGATTACTGGGGACTTGGCATTTTAGAATTTTTTTCAGACAAATATGGACGTTGCAATTTGTCACGATCATGTGGGTATCCATGTACTGTGGGCTTTTATTTCATGTGGGAAGTGGGCTGGTGTAGTTTATTTGAAGAGGCCGCTTGATTTAACAATTAATGAACATGAACCCTAGTTGAAGGGAAATATTATAATTAAGGGCTTGATTTTTGGAAGTTATTTTAAAAAGTTTTTTGGGATTTTTTTCCATATCTTCTCTCGACCAAAAAGGAAAATTATGGCTCCTTTTATGAATCATATGTCGTATTCCGTCATTTTATAAGTACTCCATAAGTTAAACCCATAAATTACATCAACTAAACACACATTTGTGTTTGGTTTTCATTAGATTGTTATTTTCCACCCTTTTTGCCAACATTAGATTGTTTTCATTAACTGGGAAATATTAATTTCCTAATCCATAAATTAATGGGCTGAGCCCAACATACTGAGATACCAAAATACACAGGCTGAGCCCAACATACTTGCTCAGTGGATTATAAGTTCCGAACCCATTTCCCATTAACATATATGCATGGTTAGTACCGTAGACATGGGTCCGGTTCCGGTTCCGGTGGGAAACCGATCGGAACCGGAACCGGACCACTATTTCTGTCTCGGCTCTCCCATCTCAGGAACCACCGGTTGGAACCAGCTATTTTTTAAAGAAAAAGCATTGGAACCTAAAACCGCGGTCGCGGTTATAACCGCAATCGCGATTTTCATTTTCTTACCAACAAAAAATCTGTTTTTATATATTTATTTTTAAAATATATTTTCTGGTTTCGAAACCGGAACCGGACGGAATTGGAGTAGAACCGAGGAACCGGCCCAAGGTCGGTTCTAGGGTCTGGTGGAACCGGAATCGGCAGTTCCAGAACCGGTCCCATGTCTAATAGTACGTAGACCCGTAATCACGACATATGTCATCGATAAAGAAGTACGTGAAGGCTTTATCAGTATATGGCATGTGATACCTAAACTTCTCTATTTGATACTCATTTTAATTAGTATTGGCTTTAGTTGATACTCCATTTTCTTTGAGTGCGTACTACAACTACAAGTCTCTTTTACGTTGAAATTTTTCCAAATCTGTAGTCAACTTATATGATGTATGACAATATATGTTTTTGTATTTTTCATGATTAGTTTTTGTAGGACTTTATTGTAGTTATAAAATAGGACTCATTTCTCTGTTGGTGTTAATGGTTGTTTTATCTATCGTCCTAATAGCCAACAATATCAACTTACTTTAAACTAAACATATTACAAGGATAAGAAAAACATATTATAAAAGTGAAACTTGAAGAAAAGAAATAGTACTGTATTAACTAGCCGTATGAAAAGTATTGATTAAACTATATAATTAACCAGTTAATGTTTAAGTTTCCATCAAAAAAACCAGTTAATGTAGAAGTTCATTTTAACTACTAAACTCGCCTTAACCCAAGAATGTAGAGATTTTGCCTCCTAAAAATACGTTTCTAGCTAGCTCACTCCATTCTTCACTTTGCCTCGTAAACATTGTCGATCGGTTCACTTTGCATTTACATGAGGTGTATTTCAGATTTCCACACCCACATTCTAACAAATGAACTATCTTCACCATGCAATATTTCATTCAATAATTGCTTGTTACCTTTTCAATTAGTATTGGCTTTAGTTGATACTTCATTTACATGAGGTAGAAATTATTGTATGTTATTAGGTCATCCATAGGGTTTTTATAGAGAGAATACAAGTCTTGTCGTCTTGATAAATAAAGTAAAATCTAGGGTTTTATATGCAGATTCAATATAGGAAAAATTGCATTTAACCACCCTTTATTTTACACTTGTTGCAATTAACCACCCTTTATATTTTTTTCTACAATTAACCACCCCTTATTTATAAATATGTGCATTTAACCACCCATTTTGATGAAAATCATTATTTTCTTCGTTAAGTAAAGTAAATTATGTTTTTACCCTTCTTTTTTAATTTTATTTGCACTAAATAAAAGAATTTAGGAATAAGTTGAGCTTAGAATGTCATTATCATTGGATTTTGGCCTACATCTCAACCTTTTGAATCTCGAGTCGTTGTCCATCAACTTAGACACAACCGACTCCAAGGGACACTCAAAGTCAACAGAATCAGATCCAAAACCCATGGTCTTTGCATCGGCGAAGTCGTGGTTCTTTTTCGCCATTGGATGGAGAGAAGGAATTATTATGGAGGAAATTAGGCCAGGGTTGCAAAAATTGATCAGCGTATCGGAACTTAAAAGTGTCAATTCTGGTTTTATCTTTATTTATTTATTGAAAATAAAATTTAAAAAGAAAGGAAAAAACGTAATTTACTTTACTTAACGAAAAAAATGACGTTTTTCGTCAAAATGGGTGGTTAAATGCACATAATTACAAATAAGGGGTGGTTAAGTGTAGAAAAAAATATAAAGGGTGGTTAATTGCAACAAGTGTAAAATAAAGGGTGGTTAACTGCAATTTCACACGATTACTTATGTTTCCTATGAACTTTTCTGAAAAATGTTAATTATAGGTAGACATCAAAGAGATACTAGTTTATTAGTAATTGCACAAGAAAAAAGAGATGCTACGGCTAAAGATAACATTATCTATGTTAAATTGCTTATAAGCATCTTAATGGAACAAAGCATGCTTTGTTAAATTAATTAACTAGTTTTTGCTTAAGAAAACTTTGAGCAGAAATAAAAAAAGAAAAAGAAAAGAGAGGAATGAAGAATATAGAATACAGGGTATAGAATATGGAATATAGAAGGCTATGACTATATACACTATTTAATTTATTGGCTATGTACGTGGATTGGTGCGTCTATGTTAAACTTAAACATACAAGGTATAATGGAAAAAATATTATGTCTGGGGAAATGGTGTGTCTAAGTAAGGCACACAGTATGGTGCGCCTTGCTTAGACGCATAGGAGAACTTTGTGCGTCTTATGTAGGCGTAAGAGCAACGTTTAAATTTTTGAAAAATGTAACCTTTGGTGTGACTAATTTAGACGCATCAACGTACGGTCATATTTTTCTAACCATTAAATTTGAGCCTATAAATACCTAATACGAGTATTTCTCATCCAAAAACACAACACATTTTTTTTTATCTAAAATTAATTGATATCATCTTATATGAAATCTTCTTAATATAATAAAGAAGAATGGCCCACTAGAGAAACAAATTTTAAGGAGAAACGGAAAATGAATAATAAGCGTTGAATTTGATATTTTTAAATGAACAAGATTAAAAAAAGATGCAAATTAAAAGAGATTATATGGGTGATCTAAAAGCATGGAATTACATCCAAAGTGAGAAAGAGACACACATATATGCAAATTAAAAGAGAGACACATATATGAATAAACATGAATCAAATTACATGAATAAACATGAATGATTGCTTTTCAAATCTGCACATGTGCCACCACTATTGATTCATCTTCGTTTTATTTCAGTGTGCCCTACAAACATATTCTCTCCATGTATTCTTTTCGTTAGAGTTGATGAACCAATTTAAATTGAACAAAAAATAACAGAGATTTTTGATCGATTAATTATCATGGATTTTCTAGGGTTGTATTGCAGAGTTGGAACACGGGATTCTGGGAATCGACCTAATCCATCGTCCGTCTAAGCCAGAACCTATTGGCCACCGCTTTGCAAGAGTAGATTTGGCATGCCTATGATGAATTTGAGTCGTCATCTCCCTATGCAACCAAATCTCGGTCTCTTCTCCCATGGATCTAATGGAGTGTATCCAAGAGACGATTATGAGTTTTTCAGGCAGGTTTTGAGATTTGAAGAGAGAGTGTTGCAAATCAAATTCCATAAATTACATTTAAAATATGTGTACGTGTTTTGTTATTCATAGGCATGTCTTATTATTCATATATACGTGGTTTGTTTTCAAAACATATTGAAGATAAAGACATCAAAAACATGGAAGAAGATAGGGAACGATTCAAGAAGGTAATGAAAAAAGATTGAAGAATGTGAAGAAATTTTTTAGGTCGTACTTTTTGTAGTGCGATTTTTCATATTGTACTTTTTGTATTTTGCCATGTACTTTTGTATAAAAAGTGCAATACGAACTAGAAAAAGTGTATTCGTTTTAAGTTTTAGGATAAGAGTTTGGTTCAAAATCATAATTTAAAATTATATACAAAAACTTAAAATAAGTATAATCTCGATAAAACAACACAAGTGAAAGTAACTTTCACGCACCTAGTTAGTTATATTAATTGCATTAATAACTTTTAGAAGGATAGGACAAATTGTATAAACATTGAATTCCTTTAAAAAATACTATACTTTAAACATGGAATTGAGAAAGAACAAATTACACAAGTTGAGCTGTCCAATCAAAGCCCATATACACCAAAGTCTTTTCCTTAAAAGCCTTTGTAGCTTTTGAAAGAAGGGCTAAGGAGAAACCTCTTCAGCACGAACTAGTGAAGCAACTAGCATCCTTTCTCATTCGGGAAATATTCCCATGTTATCCATCTCCTCTTTCTCTAAATTCTACAATCCATAGGAGGCCAAAAACCATGTCCAATTAATTAAGCGATAAAGTAAGTTTTAATTGAATTTTTAAAACCACACTTGCCTTGGACCCTACTTTCAACCTTATGGTGATAAATATCCTCCATTTCTCTTAAGCTTCGGTAGCTACTAACAAGAGTAAGCATATCACTCTTCAAAGACTCCAAGGAGGCAACTCTTATTATCTATACACAACTAGCTTGATCTCGATGGCATTTTCATCTCCAGTTTCAGGTCCAGCTCGTAATCAATTGATGTTCTTCACTACTTTATCTCTCATCATTGTCCTCCTTGGTCAAGATGTGGTACGTAGGGCGGATGCAACATCAAGAGGCCAAAGAGAAGCTTTTCGTCCTCCTACACTTCCAATTACCACAAGACAAGGCTCCACATCAATGAAGGCCTTGCAAAAGCATCCTTCACTTGGATTAACACCAATGATGGATGTGAAAGCGCCTCCTCCTAGTTCTCGGTCATATAGACATAAGAAGATGGAGACGGTGGCTTACAGACCTACGACTCCGGGTAAGAGCCCTGGTGCGGGCAACACGACTCCACCAAATTGATCGTATCCATCATCCTAGCTTGTGAATTTTGAGTATCAAACCATGCATCTACTTTCGCCTTCCTTATTATTTGTACTTCAAGTGCCCTTGGCTTGATAGGTTTTACCCGATACGAAGTAGGTCGCCACTAGTTTCAACCGAAAAAGGAGAGGTCTCTAATTAATCCAAGGAGGGTTGGACCCTTGTCGATCTCCTTCAGCCTTGTATTAAAATTCTAGCTAGCTAGCTTCCTCTTTGGACCTTGTTCTTTTTTTCTTTGGTTTTTGGGTGTTCTATAGTAAAGTCTTTGTTTTCATTTTTGAGGTTTGTAAGATGTTGATCACTATATATATAGCAGTCTCATCGTTTAATTTGTAGCATGATTTGTTTTGTTACATGCTTAATTATATGAACACGATCGAGTGTACACTTGTGTAATCTTTTGTATGATTTTTTTTTTGAGCTCCTTATGAATGATTCTCTTACACCTTAAGAACTTTTTTCCCTCTTTGTTTTTTCCGAAATCCGCACTTTAATATTGGTGCGAAAATAATCTTAGATTTCAACGACTTATAGTGCACAATTATTGTTATAGTAAATTGGATTAACGACCCATTATTTTACAGATTTTGTACTTATTAATCACCATCTTATATTCCGTAGACAACTACCCCTAATTTCTATAGTTTCAATAACCACCCTCCCCCAACATCTTAGATTCTTTAATCCAATGGCCTTTAAAAGAAAATTTCTCGATTTCATAGCTTATACAAGATAAGAATAGAAATTTTCTTGTAAAGTTAAAAATAAAATAAAGGATGGTTAAGTAAAAAAATTATATAATTATAAAAGAAATTATGAAAGATGAGGTATGAATACAAAATGGATCAGGAATTATGAGTGATTTACTGCAAAGCTGAAAATAAGGGATGTTAAAGGATGGTTGATTGCAATTTACCCTTATTGGGGTTATTTATGTGTAATTTTGAAAAAGTGAATCTCATTGTGACGCGTGGCGCGTAAGAGTTGGAGCAACAAGGTCCACAACTGCCACCGAACCCGAAGAATATTATACGAAGTGTTCTTCTTCTCGTTCTTTCTTCTTCAAGACTTCAACTCCGAACCCTCCCATTTCTCTTCTTGCTTCCTGAATCTTCCAAAACGCCATGACCAGTTGGTTCGATAAGTTTCGTTTCGGCCTCCGATCGCCCGAGGCGGCGGCCGCTGACACACCATCGGCGGCGATTGCCCAGGGCCCTGACGACGACGTCCCGGAGTCCGGCCAGCAGTTCTCGCAGTTCGGCGCCGGCTGCTTCTGGGGCGTCGAATTGGCTTTCCAGAGAGTTCCTGGGGTTACCAAGACTGAGGTCGGTTATTCACAGGGATTTGTTCATAACCCTACCTATGAGGATGTTTGTTCGGGGACTACTGGTCACGCTGAGGTAATTAGGGTTCAGTATGATCCCACGGAGTGTAACTACGAGTCTCTTCTTGATGTTTTCTGGTCTAGGCATGATCCTACCACGCTTAATCGCCAGGTAATTGCGAAATTTGCTTTGGTTGTGGTTTCTAAATTCGATTCATCCCGATGCCGATGCTGTATTTCTGAGTTTGATTATTGAATTATTCTGTTTAGAACTTCGAATTTGATGCTTATTTTGTTCGATTGCGCGTTTTTTATTATTCTTACATGTCAAGATGTAATGTAACCATAACTACTATTGCTTGATTTGATGTGATTCGTGTCGTCTGCTGTGAAATAAGCTGATCAGAAACGCTAATAGATTTTTTCAGAGTCAGAAAATAAAAGCTAGTAATCTTTACGCTACTTCTTTTTTTAAGTTTGTTTATTATTGCCTTGATTACGATTGTTTGTTTGCTTGTTTGGGATGGTTCTTGAGGGAAGTTTGCTTTGGTTATCCTGCTGTTTGAACTTTGAAGGAAGTAGGGAATGAATAATCGTATTTGATGATGATAACAGTGTGAAGAACAGTAAACGTGCAGTGAATATCTGATCTAGTGTGCCATATCGATTTAGGGGAATTTGATGTGGCAGACTGATAATCTCGTCATATATGGCAACAATTAACCACGAAAATTTTGTAGAAGTTGAAGAATGTAAGAAAGAGACAAGGCTGATCAAAGAGTCAGACAGTCACAATTTAGGATTCATTCCCTTGTGGTTTTTATCATGTTAATTTTTTCATGACTTGCCCAAAAAGTTGCCTTGTTCAGTTGTTCTTCTGGATATTTTATATGATTGCTTTAAGTAGATGTACATTTAGCAGATTGGATTAATGTATATCCATAGTTTATAGTTATTGCATCTAGCAGATTTTATTAATTCATTTCCATCAGTTCTTATGACTCAACTCAAATTAGGTTCCAAGCTTGATATACAGGAAATGTTCAACACAGTCATGTAGAATTTGATGCTTTGTTCGATTGCATCCGGCACTGAATGTTTCTTGGTTAGGTTTAAGTGCTATTCTGCTGTTTAAACTTTGAAGGAAGTAGAGAATGAAGTAGTCATATGTGATGTTGATAACAATGTACTAAGTAAAATGCAGTGAATATCTGATCTATTGTTCCAAATCCATATAGAGGAATTTGATCCTTTGTGGCAGACTGATAATCCTGTAATATATTGCAACAATTAATATTGAAAGATTTGTAAAAGTTAGAGAATGTAAGATTCTGGAGTAGCACATATAAGAAGCCAGAGACAAGGCTGATCAAAGAGTAGACAGACACATAAGGATTAATTTCCTTGTGGTTTTTATCATGTTAATTTTTTCATGAGTTGACCCAAAATGTTGCCTTGTTCAGTTGTTCTTTTGGATATTATATATGGCTGCTTCAAGTGATGTACATTTTGCAGGTTGGATTAATGCATATATCCATGGTTTATACATCTAGCTGATTGAATCAATTCATTTCCATCAGCTCTTAGGATTAAAATTAGGATCCAAACATGATATATAGGAAATGTTTGACACGATCAGGTAGAATGCATTGAATATGTTGCTGTAATGCTAGGCCTTACTTCTTGTGATATATGTTGGTCCATATGCTGGATGAGAGAAGGAAAAGATATCTCTTGTTGTTTTCAACTTAGATTATTCTGAGGGTTTTCTTTGATGATAATGCTACAGGGGAATGATGTTGGCACACAGTATAGGTCAGGAATATACTTCTATACACCTGAGCAGGAGAAAGCAGCTTGGGAATCCTTGGAGAAGCAGCAACAGATCCTGAACAGGAAGATAGTCACAGAGATCCTCCCTCCTAAAAAGTTCTACAGAGCTGAAGAGTACCACCAGCAGTATCTTGCAAAGGGTGGCAGATATGGAAAGAAGCAATCCACTGAAAAAGGTTGCAATGATTCTATTCGCTGCTATGGCTAATAAGTTTTCGTGTCTCCCTCATTCAGTAACCCTTTACACAGCTTTGTTGCTTCTTTAGATTTGACACGTTGGATGGTAGTCTGCTATGCATGTGATCATTGAGACCATATTGTGTATATTGTGTATATCCTTCTGTTATGCTGTTTGGTTTTCATATCAGTAGACAAGATTTGCAGCTATGAAACACCTATTGTTTTGTGTTCAAGTATTATAATTTCTATCAATGGTAGTAGCGCGTGAAGTTTGATTTGTATGTGCATTTCATGTGCTCAATGAAAGATTTGTTGTTGATGTTTGCTTTGAGCTGCACCCATCTCTCCTCTATTAGTTTTGCCTTGTCTTACTGCAGTATATATAAATGCATCCCAACTATTTTGCGACTTGAAAAAAAGTTAGTTGTTTCTTGTCCAAGGCTTGAACTTATCAAACCCGCAATATGATTCATTTGAGGTGCTGGTTTGTGTTACATTAAATTTATGCTTTATAACTATCAATATTCAAATGATACGTGCGTATGTAATTTTGCGTAGGAAACCTGGAGATTTTGACTAGATCTCTTGCCATTCTCATTCATTTGCTGTGCTCTTCCTGTCCAGGGATGGGGGATATTGAAATATATGTTTCATCATCCTTTGATCAGCGAAATTTTAGGTATAGCAGAGGAAAATTAAGAATACGCATACACTTTAGGATTGGCATCTCTATAATTTCAAATTACAAGAAGATTTTCTTGAAAGGTTGGTCTGATATTGGGTTCGTTATCCATTATAACTTTACAAGGATCTTACAAGTATATACTCCGTATTTTGTAAAAGTGGGATGTTGTCAAGTTTGAAATTTAAACTAGTCTTACAAGCTCTGACGACTTTTGCAAATTCGCTTTGCATTGTCATTCTACATGGCTAAATAGTCTACACTCTACATGAAGTAAAGGAGGAGAAAATATGCTTCAGAATGTCATCAATTGAACATTTAAAACAAGAGCCCGTGAATTAAGAATACTCAAACTAAAGTTTGCTATGATCAAATATAGGATAAGAATTAACACACAGAGTTGTGATTGCTGCTTTCTTTCTGGCCCATGAAATAAGAATCATACATTTGCTGCAAAGGCCTGTAGTGGGCATCAGTAGTCCAATACCAGGTATTCCTCCAGGCTCCAGAGAGCATCAGTTCAGAGCTGACTCACCTGCGAGCACATAAAAAAAATAGATTTGATTTACGCTTTTGAGGTTAAACAGTTTGAAGAGGTTCCAATAGATAAAACTGAAAAAGGAAATTTTCTAATATCGACTAGAAAAGGGAAATACTTCCTCCGTTTCAAAATAGTTGTTCATAGACAAAATTGCTCATATATTAAGGGGAAAAAATTCTTCCAAAAATACCCCTATAAAGTGATACTTTCTACTCCAAAAAGCTGCTTTGGAAAAAGTGTATGTTTAGGGTAGTGTAATTATTAAGGGTATAAATGGAAAAAATTATTATATGAACAATTATTGTGAAACAAGAAAAATTGTGTATATGGACAACTATTTTGAAACGGAGGGAGTATAAATTACAGTACATTTTGAGGAGCAAAGAATGACTCGGACGGAGGACACATCATTAGGATACATTTTTGTAACAACTATTGCGCAGAATCCATGGTCATTGGTGAAGGAAGAAACCTTTGCACCCATTAATGTCCATGGAAAGTCCAACTTGTTGACATTCTTTTCGATCTACAACAATTTCATCATTGTTGGTTTTTTTTCCATTTTTAATACGTAGTTACTCGTACAAATCTCTGATCAAGCAACTATTTTCAAGATCTGAATGATCACATCCAATGATCCAAAAGAAGAACAGTCTTTGATTCTAACCTCTCATCGTTCTTCAATCACCTAGTTATATTGAGGTTTTCTTTCTAAGGAGTATAAAACTCTGTCTCCATGACACAAAGTTTGGGGGCGATTTATAAGGCCAAAATGTTATTTGAAAAAAATAATTTTCTCTTTGAACGCTTTTATATCAAAAAGTTTGTTACGATCTAAGCAAGAAAATACTATAAATAATGAGAGCATTCGTGATGGAGAAACTGGTAATGGCCATTCTTGGTGTAAGCATCATGAATTCATGATCCATCTTCTCGCTTTTACCAGGGGCCGGCCGGCCAGTTGAAAAAAAGAATAGAATAGAAAAATCGATGGAGTTCTCGTGACGCACTGACTGACGCGTCAAACGATAGGAGGCCACGTGACACTGTCCAGAATCGGACACGCTGCGTTCATTCATTGGCCTAGCTGACGTGTCTCCGTACAGACAATCTGGTCCCTGTTTGCAAAGAAAAATATTTTAATTTTTCCTTTTTTTCCATTTAATTATAAAAACGTTTGATTGTACGGACGGAAAATTGTGCCCTAGCGTGGGCGTTGGGGGTGTGCACGAAAACTTTGGTGCACTTGTCTGAGTTGGAGATTTGGAGAAGTGGGGAAACCGGCAACCGACACGACTGTTTCCTGTCACCCACCCTCTAGGCCTCTACCTTTCCCTTCTCTCGAGGAGTTTCGAACTTAAGCACCTGCTACTTCAGGTTGTCAGTTGCATCAATATTCAATCCAGTTTCGTCACATCACCCGTCACTCTATATCCCTGTTTTTATGCTTTTAATATTGGAGTACAAATACAATGGCTTTTGTATTGAAACTTTCAAAAACCCTTGTTTAGAATTAACGTGAAAATTAACGTTACTTAGGAGGCTTCGTCAGGGTATCATTACTTAGAGTATAGATAATGGTTGCTCAAATATCTTTGATTATTAATTAAAATATTTATTTTTTTCACTTTTATTTTTTATATAGTCAAATCTATGTCCAAGTATTTTCAATGGTTAGTCATCCATTTTTTAAATTTTATGAAGCAAAAATAAAAAATAATAAAGCTTGTGGTCCAATTGCCAAGTGTTACATGGTGAGACCATTGCCTAACATCAAGAAGTGGTCATCACTATGACTTGGTCATCACCATCTCTCTTCCAAATTCACTCTCTTTCATCTAATTTATTACTTTTTTATTGTCTCTTTCCTCAATGACCAAAATATTGGGCAACAATTGAGGTTGCTCTTAAAGGACTTATGCTAGCGTACAATTAATGATTGTACAAAAATAGGCTAGAATATGTAGGTTTGGCTACGAACTGAAATTAAACTTATGTTAGTTGTGTTACGGATATTTAGGTATTTGTGTTAAAGTCTGGTGGGCCAATCTAATGTGGGGTTCACACGTTTGTCCCTCCACATAGCGTGTTATAAGCCTAGCACATAAGTCTACTGAGTTTCATTCTAAAACCAATTGGCAATATGATGAGTAACTCAAGGGTATAATACTAGACTTATTATGTTTCATATTTTAGATGTGTGAACCCTTTGTCTCCACACGTCCCCTCAAGTACAACTGTCTGGCCCCAAAATAATGTCAATTGCAACTTGACGCCATGTCTTCAGGCCGACCAACTAGACCGGGAATCGGGACCCAGACCAAACAGGCTCTGATACCATATTAAAGTCCGGTGGGCCAATTATAACGTGGGGGGTCCACACGCCCGTCTATCTGCATATGCGCGTTCTAGGCCTAGCACATAAGCCCATGGGTTCCCGATGCGGGATAGACTTCTTCACACGCCATCTCAAGTGACAATTGGTCTGGCCTAGTTGGCACTTGACAACATAATGGTCTTAGAGCCCATAGATCGTCGACCAGCCCAAACAACTAGCCGAAATCACGCCATCATGGCGGGCTAGCCCAATATAACGGACGAGGAGCATTCCGGCCTAACTCAAATAACCAGGGACCCAAGATCAGACTGCTCTGATATCATGTCAAAATCCGGTGGGCCAATCTAGCGTGGGTGGTCCACACTTCTGTTCGTGAGCATAATAGCGTTATGGGCCTAACACATAAGCCCACGATGTTCTATCTTAAAATCAATTGGCAATAGGAGTAGTAAGCTCAGAGTATATGCTAGGCTTATTATGTTCCATATTTTAGACGTGGGATACCATTTCTCCCCCAAGGGATAAATAAGAACCCCGAAATAGAATCATATCTACTTGAATTTTTGGGATAAATTTCTATTTTTGGGATCTTATTTATGGCTCCCGTGGCGACAAATAGCAAAACCCTAATTAATATCCATTTTTTATGAAAAGATAAATCCCGAAATTCAATAATTTCCTTTTGAAAAGATAAATCCCGAAATTTTATATTTATGAAAAGATAAACCCCTCTATAGTGACCAAAAACCACGCCTTTTCCTCTTCGGACCATTGCCCAATCACGTGCAATCTTCCGACGAGCAACCAATTCAAACCCCAACCCTTCAAATTTGAGATGATGTGGACCGAGAGAGAAGATTTTCAGAACATCATCAAACAAGCATGGCGATTAAACGCTGGCGGATCCCATATGTTTAACATAACAAAAAAAAATACAACTCCTCAAAAGAAAGGCAAAAACGTGGAATAAACAAACCTTCGGAAACATCTTCGAACAAATTAAAAAACTTGATGAAGAATTAATCACTATCCAAAAGGAAATTATTGAAAACAATAACACTCAACTAACCCAAAAACTAGTGAGACTGACCAATAAACGGTCCTGTCTCATTCAGTTACAGCATTCATATTGGAAACAGAGGGCCAAAAACACACATATCAAACTAAATGACAAAAATATCAAATACTCCCACCGTATTGCAACCGGAAGGAGAAACCGGACTAACATCAAAGAAATTCGAACATCGGAGGGTACATCTATTTCCGGACTAGAGAATATTAGGACAGAAATCAAACACGACTTCCAAAATCGGTTCCGAGCTACCGAAATCAACCATGGGATACATTGGGATATGACCCAAACAATACAATGTGAAATAACAGATGCGGAGAATGCTGAACTAACTAAACCAGTCTCAAATGCAAAAGTGAAGACCACAGTGTTCGACATTGGAGACGACAAATCCCCAGGGCCAGATGGCATGCCGGCGTGCTTCATTAAAAAATATTGGCACATTGTCGGGCCAGACATTACAAAGGCTGTGAAAAGCTTCTTCCGTTCAAGAAGAATATTAAAACAAATTAACCATACTTTGATTACACTGATACCCAAATGTGAAAACCCCAATTCAACGAACCACTATAGACCCATAAGTCTATGTAATACAATCTATAAAGTTATATCAAAGATTCTCACTAATCGCCTTAAAACAGTATGGCAAAAGTAATTCACCCAATGCAGGGCGCCTTTATTAAAAACCACAGTATCCACGATAACAACCTTATTGCCCATGAGATTTTCCACTCCTTCCGCAATAAAAAAGGCAAAGAGGGGTGGATCGCCGCCAAATTGGATATGGAAAAGGCATATGACCGAATTAGCTGGAAATTCCTAGCATTCATACTTAACAAATTTGGATTCCACGAGACATTCGTGGGTTGGATCCGAGAATGCGTGGAAACCGTATCTTTCTCCGTGTTGGTCAACAACAGACCAACTGAACAATTCTTTCCCCAAAAAGGACTCCGACAGGGGGATCCGCTATCTCCCTACCTTTTCATCCTGGCTGCGGAGGTACTTGCACGACAACTTCACCTCTCAAGCATTAACCCGGGTAGTGGGATTGGTATTCAAATCTCACGAAATGGAAGTAAAATTCCTTTCCTTCACTGATGATATTATCATCTTTGCCAAAGCGAAGAACCAAGTGTGCAACAACATCAGAAACTTAATTGACAACTACTGCCAGATTTCCGACCAAAAAGTTAATTTTCATAAATCGGCATTTCAGGTCACCAAAAATACGAACAATAGCACTATTGAACAAATTAAACGAATCCTCCAGATCACAAACACAACTGCTCTGGATAAATACTTAGGATGCCCAATCATAAATGGCAGAGTCACCCAAAACACTTTCAAACTGCTTCCCCTCCGAACTAGGGCTCAACTATCCAAATGGAAAGCTAATTCGTTGTCTCAAGAGGGCCGAAAACCCTGATAAAATCTAATCTATCGGCTCAACCAAACTACCTTACGCAATCCTTCCTACTCCCAAAATCCACATTAAAAGAACTGGACCAAATCAACAAAACGTTCTTCTGGAACAAAGAGAGGAACCATAAACCTCTAATCAGCTGGAACTCAATCTGCCAACCACCGGAACGTGGTGGACTAGGAATTGCCAAGGCAGAAGAAATGAATCAAGCTTTACAGATGAAGCTTCTTTGGAAAATCCTTGCAGAACCAAATAACCCATGGGTCAAAATCATCACGGAAAAATATCTAAAATCCGATGGACTGATTAACTACTAGAAAAAACGGAACACTTCTTGGCAATGGTCTAAATTGATGAGTCTAAAAGACCTATTCTTGAAAGGCCTCATTTGGCAGGTCGGAGATGGTAAAACCATCCGATTTTGGAAAGACAACTGGACGGGTAATGGCTGCCTAAAACTGAAAGAAAATATTAATAATTACATGAATTGGGAAGCGAAAGTCGTTGAATTCCTTAAAAATGACAATACGTGGGACCAAAATAAGCTCCAACAAGTGCTTAACCCAGAAGACCTCCATAGTGTCATGCAGATTTCCACCACAACTAACAAAATACCTGACAGAATGTACTGGCAACCAAGCAAGAATGGGTGGTACTCCACACATTCTACCATGCAGTTGATGTGAACCCCGTTGGAGGATTCACGAAGGATCGATCGTTGGACTCGTAAATGGTCTTCTCACGTGTGTAACCGATAGATTTGAGACGAATTAACGCCTAGACGGGGTTTGAGTGAGAATTGAAAGGATTGAGAAGGTGACCTCTTTTGAGGGAGATCGGAAGAATATGGGATACGAGAAAAGAATGGGTCGACGCCTTAAAGAGATAGGTCTGGAGCAATCTCGACAGAGTTTCGTTATCATTCAATTAAGCGTGAGAAACAATGGGGGCGTGCCTCTTTTATAGAGAAGATGGCACGCCAAACCCTAGCTTTCAACCTAATGGCAAGGGCGGCTCAAGGGGGAGGCACGCACGCGACCCAAGACGCAAGCCCAAGCCCAAAACTCTAAAAATAGAAATGACATAAGTAGCAATGTTTCGGAATGGAAATAGTTCTAAAAACAGTAAGAATCATAAATGGTCACGGTGGCCTAGTCGCGACAAGGTCGTGACAAGGCGTCGGCGCGCCAAGGGCATGTCGCGACACGAGGCGCGGCATGTCTTCGGCGTCGACGGGGTTGGTGCGCACTCGAACCTCGAGTGTCGAGGCCGAGGCGCACCAGAACCTCAAGTTCCCACGCCGGGGTGGCCCGGCGTGGCATGGTGCTCGGCCTGCGAGGCTGGCACGGCACCGAGAGTGAGGTTCTCGGTGCCGCGGTGCGTAGCGTCGGCCTGTGGTGCCGGCGCGCCTTCGATGAAGGTGACGCACCGGGTGAGGGGCGCGGTAGTGGCTACGCCATGGCTCGCGAGAACGCGCGCGGCGAGGGACGAAGTGGCTCGGGCTATGGCACGGGTCCTGGCTCGAGTGATGGGTCCGTCGGAGCGCACGGACATGTCTTCCTCTTCTTGGCTCGCCGTCAATGTGGGGCTCGCATCACCCTCCCCCCCTTGGGTGGGAAACGTCCCCGTTTCCTCGTCATGATACTCGGGATCTATAAATGGAGAGAGATCCGAGACATTGAAGGAGGCGGACACGTTGTAATTACCCGGGAGGTCGATGATGTAAGAGTTGTCGTTGATGCGCCGGAGGACCTTGAAGGGACCGTCCCCTCGTGGGTGTAGCTTCATCTTCCGAGCAGCGGGAAAACGTTCTTTCCGAAGATGGACCCACACCAAATCTCCGGGTGCGAAGATCAAAGCATGGCGTCCCTTGTTGCGTTGGGCCGCGTATTGATCCGAGCGTTTCAGCAGCTGGGCCTTGGTGCGCTCATGTAGGTGTCGGATATGGTCGGCGCGGTTGGCCGCGTCGACATGCTCCTCGGGCTTGAAAGGCAAAGGCACCAAGTCCATTGGCGTGTGAGGATTACGCCCATAGACCACCTCGAAGGGTGTCATCTTCGTCGCAGAGTGGTAGGACCTGTTATAAGCAAACTCAACATGGCAAAGTAAGTCCTCCCACCGATGTGGGTTTGCCTTGAGCATCGTCCGAAGAAGAGTGCCCAAGGTCCGATTGGTCACCTCAGTCTGACCATCGGTCTGGGGGTGATAAGCAGTAGAAAACAGGAGTCGTGTCCCAAACTTCCCCCAAAGCGTTCTCCAAAAGTGGTTGCAGAACATGGTATCCCTATCACTAACGATAGTGCGGGGAATACCATGTAGCTTCACCACATGTTCGAAGAACAAATTAGCGATTTCCACCGCATTGTTTGTCCCCTTACATGCTATGAAGTGGGCCATTTTGGAAAACCGGTCCACGACTACAAAAATGGAATCTTTGCCACGTCTCGACAATGGTAGTCCCGTGATAAAATCCATAGAAAGATCTTCCCACGGGGCCTCAGAAATTGGTAGAGGCGTGTAAAGTCCATGTGGTTCGAACTGAGACTTGGCTGTATGACACGACACACAACTTTGACAGTACTTGTTAACATCTCGAGTCATGTGAGGCCAGAAGAAATGCTCACGAAGTGCTGCCAACGTTTTGGCTATGCCAAAGTGGCCTCGGCCATCATGAGCCTCTTGTAGCAACAAGTGTCTCACCGATGATGCCGGAATGCAAAGCTTCCCAGCACGGTAAAGATACCCATTGTCCAAGAAGAAGGACTCATGGATGCGAGAATGCTCGAGATCCTTAATGATTGAGGAAAAATACGGATCTGAGGCGTATAATTCCTTGATCATCGCAAATCCGAGCAATTTGGAATGAAGCTGGGTTAACAGAATGTACCTTCGTGAGAGGGCGTCGGCGACGACGTTCTCTTTACCCTTTTTATGCGCAATGACGTATGGGAACGTCTCCATGTACTCAACCCAGCGTGCGTGGCGCCTATTCAGAGTCGTTTGACTCTTAAGATAAGCCAAGGCCGCGTGATCCGTATGAATTACAAACTCGCTTGGCCATAGATAATGTTGCCACGTCTTAATGACCCGAATAAGAGCGTATAGCTCTTTATCATAGGTCGGATAGTTAAGGGTAGCCCCAGCTAGCTTCTCGCTAAAATAAGCGATAGGCCTTTGCTCTTGAAGGAGTACGCCGCCAATACCATAGTCGGAAGCGTCGCACTCGATCTCGAAGCGCTTGGAGAAGTCCGGCAATTGCAGGAACGGGGCTCGGCATAAAGCATCTTTCAAGGCCTCGAAGGCGGCCTCGTGATGCGGCATCCACTTTATTGTGGCTGCCTTCTTGGTCAAAGAATGGAGTGGCCAGGCGATAGAACTAAAGTCCTTGACAAATCGCCGATAGAAACCAGCTAGCCCCAAAAAAGAACGAACAATAGTCGGGGTCGTTGGGGTTGGCCACTCACGGATGGCCCGGATTTTTGTCAGAATCCACTCGTAGGCCATCCTTGGATACGACGAAGCCAAGAAAATTCGTCGTATCCAAGCAAAACACACACTTGTCCAAATTTACATACAAAGAATGTTCGCGGAGGCAATCTAACACTTGCCTAAGGTGCCCCGCGTGAGAGTCTAAAGTTCTACTATAAACTAAAATGTCGTCAAAATACACGACGACGAAAAGTCCCAAAAATTTACGCAAAACAAAGTTCATTAGTCGCATAAAAGTAGAGGGAGCGTTAGTGAGGCCGAAGGGCATCACCAACCACTCATAAAGACCATGTTTGGTCTTAAAAGCCGTCTTCCACTCGTCCCCTTCTTGCATCCGAATTTGATGGTAGCCGCTCCTCAAGTCAATCTTGGTAAACAACACGGCACCATGCAACACTTTAGCATGTCGTCCAAGCGGGGAATCGGGTGGCGATACTTGATGGTGATTTGGTTGATGGCACGGCAGTCCACGCACATCCTCCAAGAGCCATCCTTCTTCGGCACCAAGATAACCGGAACCGCACACGGGCTAAGTGACTCGCGAACATAACCCTTGTCCAAAAGAGATTGGACTTGGCGTTGTAGCTCTTGAGTTTCCTTAGGCGATGCCCTATATGCAGCCCGATTCGGAAGTGAGGCACCGGGAATGAGATCTATGCGATGCTCGATCCCCCGAATAGGTGGCAACCCGTCGGGGAGCTCGGCAGGCATAATATCCGAGAACTCCTGTAGCAAGGCAGAAATGGAGGGAGGTAATACATGTGTCTTATCAATAGTAATATTAAGTAAAGGACACAATAAAAAACAAGTAATACTCCCCTCGATATGTTTGACCACGTCGCGCCGACGACATAGGAAGAGGCGATCTTGCACCGAGCCGAGAAGTGGGGGCTCGGCGTCCTCGCTCGTTCGAGGTGCGCCATGGGCACCATGTGGCTGGCCAACAGGTCCCTGCCAGTGAGGAAGATTGGGACCAGGCGCGCCGCTGGAACTAAGCTGGTTCGAGCCAGCGCCGCCAGGCAACGTCGCTGGCGCGGTGTGGCGCGCAGCCGAGGACGCGTTCGGCGTCTGATCCTCGTCCTTCACTTTTGCTCGGCGTTTCTGGGTCGAATCATCATGTCCACTAGAATGTAGGGTTTTGGAACCAGGAACGCCGCCAGAATGTTTTCCATGGCCAGGAGCGCCGTTTGTGGTGGAATTCGGCATAGGCGCGACCGTGGCTTTGTCCCGAGCGTTTGCTTGTTGCCTTTCGGCTTCATCCTGTAACGCTTCACTCGGAGACATAGGTAAGATGGTCACGCGTTTACCATGGTAATTGAACATGTAAGTGTTCAACCGGCCATCGTAAATCACGTGACGGTCAAACTGCCATGGACGGCCAAGAAGGAGATGTGTGGCGTCCATGTCAGTGACATCAAACAAAACCGAATCTGAATAAACACCAATGGAAAAGGAAAGGCTAACCTGTTTCGTGATCCAATGGTCTCCATCATTTGAAATCCATGCAAGCTTGTACGGTTTTGGGTGATCCGATTGAGGCAACTTGAAGTGGTTTACGACTTTTTTGGACAAAAAATTGCCGCAGCTGCCCGAATCAATGATGACGCTAAGGGAGACGTTTTGCACCAAACACCGAGTACGGAAAATGTTTTCACGTTGATCGGTGGGCACTGACTCCCTCAAAAGCTAAGCGCTCGGCGCGTCACTAGAAACAACTTGTCGACGCCGGCGTCGATGTCCGATGGTGCACAATATGCACCGTCTTCGATTGGCGCGGCATCATTATCGTCCGACTCAGCCTCGTCTACACTCTCGTAAGCCGCGGTTTGAGCCGAAAACAAGACGCGCTTCGTGTTGGGGCAATCCCGTTTCAAGTGCCCTCGGCCACCACATAAATAGCACTCGATGTCTCGAGTACGTTGTGGGGGAGGGGCTGCCTTGTCACGGTTTTGGCCAACCGAAGTGCCCTTGGAGTCCGTTCTAGGGGTACCTACCTTGGGTTTAGAATAAGAAGAAGGAACAAACGGTTTAGTACCCAAAGCGGAAGGACTAGGGTTAGAACCATACCTTTGAAATGTGGACGCCTTCGGCCTCTTGAATTGCGTGTGAAGCTCCATGGCCGTGTGTATCAAGCGTCCCAAATCCTTGATCGGTAAGACAACCAAGCGATCTCGGATCCATTGGTGGAGTCCCGCCACGAAGAAAGACCGCAACGCCCCCGGGGAAGCGCTTATGCCGGCTTTGAAGAATAAATCCTCCAAATAAGCAAAGAACTACTCCGGAGTCCGGGATCCTTGACGTGCGCCTTGGATCAAGATTCGAACCTTTTCCTTGTAGTCGGGTGGGATAAACTTCCTCTTCATTATGAAAACAAGTTGATGCCACTCGGTTATGGGGGCTTTAGCCTTTCGGGCCCGATCCGATTCGAATCGGTTCCACCACATCCGAGCCGCACCCTTGAAATGAAGGGTCACCACCTCGACTTTCTCGTGCTCCTCATAATGGCAATGCTTGAGCACGTGTTCGGTTCCCTGCAACCAAGAAATAAACTCATCAGGGTTGTAATTACCAAAGAAATCTTCAAATTTTACCTTAACGTCGCGGCGTGATACATGCGCCGGACGGTCATTATCGGCGCGCCGGTTGGCACGCGGAGGCGGTGTGCGTCGGCGTCGGGGACCTCGGCCAAAGCCTCGGTTCGGCCCATCGCCATCATCGCTGGGCTCGTCGTCTCCATCGCGCCGAGGGTGCCGGTGATCCTCGCGGTCTCGGTTTTGGCGACGCCGATCCCCATCGCGTCGAGGCCGTTCGCGGTTGTCATGGCGCTCTAGCCGATCATACGCCGCGCGGTTCTCGGGCAACTTGGGTCTCGGAATCCAATCCCGATCCCGATCTATCCACTCCTCCGAATCATGGACCAGAGGGTGGTCATATTCCTCCTCGGAATCCTCCTCGTACTCCGTTATAGAGAACTCGGAATCCGAAATTGGAGTTGTGGGACTTTGATAACCTCGATAATCATTGACATCGAAGTCATCGCGGTCTTTGTAGTGCTTTTTCTTAGGCGTCGGGGTGACTGCCTTTTTCTTTTTCTTGGCTTGTTGACGTCGCCACTCCTCGGAGTCGTACTCCTCCTCGGAATGAACGTCAACAACCTCCTCCACATGTTGAGCCTGATTAGTCGGGCGACTTTCCTTCATGGATTCCAACCTTTGGACTCCAATTGGGTTAGTCGCTTCAACCATCGGACCCTTAGCTTTCTCTTGCGTCGTTGCCCGCTGAACCGAGACGCCGTGTGGCGTTACGCTCGGGTGTGCGGGTTGCGTGTGGATCGTCACCGCAGGGGGTGCTTGTTGCTGCGCAATGAACCTCGTAAGGACGCTTTCCAAGTTGGAGAAGCGCGCCTCAAGTGCCGCCAGGCCATCGGATGGCACGACACTGGTTAGCGTCGCGTCGGGCGTCCCGAGGAGACCCGGTTGGAGCGCCGACACGATGGGTGGGTTGTTGTGTTGTTGTTGTGCGAGACCTTGCTGGTTTGAATGCTCATCCCCTTCCATGCTAACGTCTCCTATCTCAACCATAGACATGAAAAGAGTCAAAAGTTCCCAAAACAAACAAGCAAAAGAAACGCCTAGATATTGTAAGACTCACCACGCAAGTACCCTTAGTTTGCACGAAAAGTACTCGAAAGGTATGGGAGGCTTAGGATCTCGACTTTGCACAAGTATAGAACAACACAAAAGCACAAACAAGCAAGACAATCAAGCATGCAAGTAAGAAAGGAAAGAGATGGCTTCGGCTTTGGAAAGCCTTGGCACGTAAGAGAGGGAGAGAGAAAAGGAAAGGATCTCGGACTAAGAGGAAGGCGAGATTATGTCTTAACAAATTAGAAACAAAAAGATCATGCAATCAAAGAAGATATGCAAGATAAGGCAAGAATAGATCACGATAAGAGAGAGAGAGGATTTCCGAAAATTAGGTGAGATACTTGCCTTATTTTGGCTTGTGTATCTCACAAGATCGTGGAAGATCTTTTTTTTTAAAATTAATTTGGATAAAGATTGCCTTATTTTGGTTATGCTTTTCCAATAATATCTTTTTTATTTTTGTTTTAAATATGGGAACTACGAGATCTTTGGAGATTTGATCTCGCAAGATTCTTGCTCAAACTAACAACGACGAGATCAGCCAAGATCGGACCAAATCTCGCACAAACAGAAACAATGGACGACGTGCACAAATCAATCAATTCAAACAAACATGAAGAATGCAAGCAAGCTCGAAATCTTAAGATGATGAACCAACAACAAGTGCAAGTCGACGAGGATATGGTTATTTTTTATGTGATTTTTTTAGATTTTTTTGAAGCCAAAAAAACGATGGATCTAGTGGATGTTGGTAGAGATGGCGGAAGCTAATGAAAACAATGGTGGGAAAGAAAAAATTTTCGTGCAAAAAACGAGTAAAAGAGTGAGAGAGACTTACGCAATCCGAGGCTCTAATGCCAGTTGATGTGAACCCCGTTGGAGGATTCACAAAGGATCGATCGTTGGACTCGTAGATGGTCTTCTCACGTGTGTAACCGATAGATTTGAGACGAATTAACGCCTAGACGGGGTTTGAGTGAGAATTGAAAGGATTGAGAAGGTGACCTCTTTTGAGGGAGATCGGAAGAATATGGGATACGAGAAAAGAATGGGTTGACGCCTTAAAGAGATAGGTCTGGAGCAATCTCGGCAGAGTTTCGTTATCATTCAATTAAGCGTGAGAAACAATGGGGGGCGTGCCTCTTTTATAGAGAAGATGGCACGCCAAACCCTAGCTTTCAACCTAATGGCAAGGGCGGCTCAAGGGGGAGGCACGCACGCGGCCCAAGACGCAAGCCCAAACCCAAAACTCTAAAAATAGAAATGACATAAGTAGCAATGTTTCGGAATGGAAATAGTTCTAAAAACAGTAAGAATCATAAATGGTCACGGTGGCCTAGTCGCGACAAGGTCGTGACAAGGCGTCGGCGCGCCAAGGGCATGTCGCGACACGAGGCGCGGCATGTCTTCGGCATCGACGGGGTTGGTGCGCACTCGAACCTCGAGTGTCGAGGCCGAGGCGCACCAGAACCTCAAGTTCCCACGCCGGGGTGGCCCGGCGTGGCATGGTGCTCGGCTTGCGAGGCTGGCACGACACCGAGAGTGAGGTTCTCGGTGCCGCGGTGCGTAGCGTCGGCCTGTGGTGCCGGCGCGCCTTCGATGAAGGTGACGCACCGGGTGAGGGGCGCGGCAGTGGCTGCGCCATGGCTCGCGAGAACGCGCGCGACGAGGGACGAAGTGGCTCGGGCTATGGCACGGGTCCTGGCTCGAGTGATGGGTCCGTCTGAGCGCACGGACATGTCTTCCTCTTCTTGGCTCGCCGTCAATGTGGGGCTCACATCAGCAGTGGATCCATAACAATAAAGGTGAACCACAAAGCAACCTAAAATGGATTAATAAACTTAATATCCCACCTAAAATGAGAAATTTTATATGGAAAGTAGCCCGGAATGGGCTCCCTACCAAAAGCCGCCTGGCGGCAAACCATATTTCGGTTGTCCAAGGTTGTGTTGCGTGCGATTGCACCAACGAGGACGCAAACCATATCCTACTATCTTGCAACCGTACCACAAGTACCATAAAGGCGATAAAGGCGATAAACCCTAAACTTGAGACGATCATTAACCAGATTAACCCAGATAATAAAACATCATGTCAAATATTAGAGGAAATCATGAATAGAGCATCTAAGGCTGATTTCGAGGTGCTGACTTTCTGTTGGTGGAGTATTTGGTATTTCCGCAACAAAGCAGTATTCGAACCTCAATCTGCAACTATGACAGAGGCAAAGGACAATCTATGCGACTTCATCCGTAACCAAAGAAATGAGTGGAATAACACCCTGAATAAAGTAAACATGAAACCAACAAATGATGGGCATCGGACCCGTTGCAGACGGTCATGTGCCAAATGGAGAAATCCTCCAACAAATTTTATTAAACTCAACTTTTGATGGGGCAGCCAATGCTGACGGGGTGGCTTCTTTTGGTTTCATTCTCAGGGATTCCAAGGGCGAGCCCATCCATTTTGACGGAGGACTAATCGGTCGACAGTCTGTTCTAAAATCCGAGACCATCGCCTTACGACAGGGAATCATCGAAGCCACTCGACGTGGCATTTCCCACATCCAGATCGAAGGTGACAATCTGCAGCTGGTCAAGGCCGTTCTAGGTGATTGGCGCTGTCCGTGGGAGATCGAGATGTTACGTGCAGATATTCACTGCTTACTTGCCCGTTTTCGGAGCTGGAGCATTGCCCACGTCGTCCGGGAGTGCAACGCAGTGGCGGACTTCATTGCTATCTCTTTTCGCCATGTTTCATCTATTCCATTTTCAGTTGACCCGGTTCTTCGGAACCTCATCCATCTGGATACTCTAGGGTGACCGTTAGCCTGTTAGCTGCCCCTAATCTCTTTCCTTATGAAAAAAAAAATATCGGATCTACTTAAACTGAATGGAAATATCTACATTCAAATTTGACCATTTGTGGGGATTTCAAACACTACAAACTTGATGATACTCTTGTTTATTCATGTTCCATATATAAAGTTCTTCTTACCTGCCCAATGTAATGCATGCCAACTTGTAGTGTTTTGTTCAATAATAAGTAAACAATGAAGTCGAGTTTTTCATCTTATTGTACTAATATTAAATTCTTGTTTGTGTCTATTTATAATCAAACTCAATTTGATATGTTATATTTATGTCTAGTGGATCAAGTTTAAATTGCTTTGCCCATGCATATAAAGTCACTTGTGAATGAGAGAACCTGCGACTTTCAAAAAAAAATAAAAAATTAAGGTTCTCTTTGGTAAAATAAGGTTTTAAAAAGGTTTAGATTTTTAGGGATGTTTTTTGAGTAGGTAAAATATGTGAAGACAAATGATTTCACACATCTAAAATATGAAATATAATAATTCTAGCATATGTATATCCTTGAGTTACTTCTTGTATTGCCAATTGGCTTTAGAATGGAACTCCATGGATTTGTGTGCTCCACATAACGCGCTTATGCACACGGACGGATTATTTAACGGTATAAGGTTATTGTAAGGTTGTTACAATTAAAATTATTATAAAAATATTAATTAAAATAATTTGCCAACTTTATAAACTACAAGTTTTATATAACCTCTTGAAATCTCCAAAAAACTATCCATAAGAAGGCTTCCATTTTGTAGTTTTAAATCCTAAGACCCTAACCTTCTAAAAACTTTGTTTTACGAAACACCTATTTAAATAGATTTTTACTAAATAAACCTTCAATAACCTATCCCGAATAGAGCCTAAGTTTTAGATATAAAGTGTTTCTGAACAATCTAACTGGAGTTGGCCCGTCCAAAACCAAATTACAAATTTCCGGTCTAGCCCCCCATCTAGCTTGCCCAACTTATGTGCAAACTACAGATCTGTTCGGTATGTTGGAGCTGGAGCTTGATATGTAGTTGGAGCTGGAACAAGAGTTAGATGTATAACTGGAACTGAATTTATCAGTAAAAAAGTTAGTTTCACGTTCGGTACTACGAGCTGAATAATAGGTAAAATTACTATTTAAAGAGATTGAAGTTTTTTGTTTTTTCTTTCTACTCAACTAAAACAAGGCTGGATCAAAAAAACTAAAAGAAGGCTAGAAGCCTCATGGCTGCCCTCAACTACCTCTCTTCCGTCATTCTACATCGGTGCCCTCAACAACCTCTGTTCGGTATCAAAGGTCGAGAGATCTTCTCAGCGTTAATTTGTTAGCCACTAGTAATTACGACAATCAAACAAGAATTATTGAAGTTTATTATTGAAATTGGGGCTTTGAGAGTTGTCAGACTGGGGAAAAGAGGAGACGATGGCGGATCTAGGTGGCGAGTTTTGTCGGACCGAGAGGAGGGGATGGGGGTAGATCTGGGCGACGGTGGGTTGAAGTCAATTGCAGACAAGGGAAGAAAGAAGGGGAAGGCGATGGTGGGATGATCCGGCTGGCGGTGGGTTGAAGTGGATGGCGGAGGAGAGAAGATGAAAGAAGCAGACCAGACGAGGGTTGTATTGGCGGACAAGGGTGGAGAGTTGGAGAAGATGGTGGTGGGAACAAGAAGGTCGAAGGAAAAAAAAAGTCGAAAATCAAAGGCAAGTGGGTATTTTTCACAAGCTTCAATCCATCAAGTTCCAAAAGTTGGGGGTTGTGCATACGTAAGTCCATCCTACAAGCCCATGAAATTTCATCCTAAAACCAATTGGCAATAGGATGAGTAACCCAATGACATATATGTATGTTAATTTAACTCTTAATTTTTAATGTGGAAAAAGGATTCTCAACAAAGGAGGACCCGAATCAGGTTTTGTATAGGTCTACCCTCCTTATCTACTCGTGTATCAATATAGTACTTGTTTGAATTGTCAACTTTCTTCCCAAACACAAGAAACATGGTAAAAAACTACTCCACCCAATAATGGATATTCGTGTCAACACTGCACCCACCACCGGCCCCACCATCAGTCTTTAATTAGCATCTTTCCTTTTTCCCTTTTCTCTTTATTTTTTGCCCAGTAGAGAAATGCTTTCTATTTTAATCTTAATTGGTCAATCAGATTTCCCTTCGTTTACCAAAAGGAGAAAGAGATAAGGTTCGATCTGTTCCTCCCTTATACTGCTCTCCTCATCTCTCTCTTTTCCCCCAATCACCTTATTATTCCTATCTAGGGTTTTCATTATCCCCTCAACCAAACACTTTCTTCTTCAATTCAGCTACAAAACAAAACCCCTAAAAAAAACACTCAAAATTGCTAATCTAGGGTTTCCTACTTTCTTCATCTAACTCCGATCTACAACAATTGGATCATTTCAAGGTCTAGATTGAGCATTATTGGCTCGATTTAGCGACTATTCAGCTAGATCTCTGGAATTAAGAGCTACTAATTAATTAATTGAAAGATGGTGAGGGGAAAGATGCAGATGAAGAGGATAGAGAAGGATTCGAGCAGACAAGTGACCTTCTCCAAGCGCCGAAACGGATTGCTGAAGAAGGCGTTCGAGCTTTCGGTTCTTTGCGATGCGGAGGTGGCTCTCATGGTGTTCTCTCCCACAGGCAAGCTCTTTGAGTTTGCTAGTTCTGGGTATGTACTATACCTACATTTTAATCTCTGTGCGTGATTAATTAATCTACTTCTTGATTACTTCAAATTTTCTCGGAAAACAAGTAATATTTTGTGACCTTTAATTTACTAAAAAGGCTAGAACAAGAAAGACAAGTAGATAGGGTTAAAACTATGATTCTACAGAAATCAAAACTTACATTGTTAACATTAGGTTATTATATGATATGGAGTAATTGATTAATTAAATTTTATTTTGGGTTTAGGATGACAACACTAATTATGTATAAATAAATATGAGGACTTTACTGGTGGAGGTGGCACCTTGAATGTATAGATGATTTTAGTACGATTTCTGGGTTGGTAATTATGCTAGGAAAAACGTACAGCAGAATGATATCTGACAGACAATAGATAAAGATTGATCATATAGCTAGTTGAGAGTACCAATTTGGAGGGAGAATTTAATTTGTATTTTGAACATATTTTTATGAATTTAATCTCAAGCATGGGTTCAACTGAGACTTTATTTGTACTTTCAAGTTTAGTTTTCCCTCATAATGGCCAAATGTATTTTTTTAATGAATTATAAATTATATTATACCTGAGGAAATGTATGGTTTTAAATGTTCTTTTTTTTTTTCATGAAACAATATTTTATGCTAACCGTACATCTGATTCTCTTTTGGGAAGTTGGGTGAATATAGTATTCATGTATATACATATAGATGCTTTTCATACATGAAAATTATAAAGTAAGTGTGATATAATGCATTCACATAGATGGATTTGTTGTTTATCTATTATCATCATGTGTATTTCATGCCTCTTTGTTAGGTCAATAGAATTATCGATCATAAGTGGAGTAAGAGTACATATGAATGATGTCTGATCGAAAAAAGTGGATGAAAAGTAGTTGTAAGTTGATTACAGTAATGCTGAATAATCTTTTTCAAAAGGGCAAATATGTTATATAGCAAAACCAATCATAAGGTTTAATTGATATGTCAATCTAAGAAAAAAGGCAGCACATAAATTTGTGGATGTATATATGCAGCTCATTGTAAATATCAATATATTATAACTAAAGTCGAATCCCTCTATTTTATGTGTCGTTTATCTACCTATGTCACATAAGAAAATTAATTTGGTTCATTACTCTTATGTCCTTCTCGTATTGATTATTACATAATTTATAATTATTTTATTCACAATTATTCCATATAAAAATTATCTTAATCATGTCTAATATCTTTTTAAAGATGACTATTTAAAATGGGCCTAACACTACAATAAAATAGTGTTATTGTTTTAAAAAAAATAATTTAAAATAATTCTTTATTCATATTTCATATATATAATTGTCTTAATCATGTCTAATAGCTTTTTAAAGATTGACTATTTAAAATTAGCTTAACACTACAACAAAATAGATTTATCAACTAGTTTATCAAATTCTTCACACAATTAGTAACAAATTGAGTTTACCTTCAAATTAATGGATTGATTTCAGGACAAAAAAGACAATAGAGAGGTACGAAAACCACATGAAAGAGCCAGAGGGATCAAGGGCAAATGTATTTGAAGGGATCAAAATGCAGGTACCTTAATTCTACAATCTCTGTAAACTCAGGATTTGTGTTTTTGAATTTGTCAAACAGAAATTGCTTAATGTTGCTTCATTTTCGCATTGGATCAATTTCGATTGGATACGAATCGATTCTTGATCAATTTTGATTGACTACTGAGTACTGAGATGATCAAAATTCAAAAGGCATGTTGAAACTCTTTTAAATGCAAATAGATTTTACCCTTCCATTAAGTGAGAGGAAGGTAAGAAATAAGATGTATTCACTCCATCCATTCGGAAAAGATGGTCATTTTTAGCCATAAAATCTTATTAAGAAATTAAATATGTGTAATTTTAGAGTTTTAGATAATAATTTATTTTTAAAATAATAATTTATTGGTGAGTTATGAGATTAGTTATTAAAAATTGTATATAGTAGAAGAAATGTTTGTGCTACACACGGGTTTTATTTCTTAATTGTTTATATTATGTCAACGGTATTATAAGTTATTATTTATCATTTATTTTTAAATCATATCTAATGTTGATAGTCTTTTTAAAAAATTTGAGTTTAAAATATTTTTTTAAACATTATTTATAGTATTACATTTTTTAACAAAATACAAAATGACTAATTAGGTTTTATATTCTAAAAGTAGTGTTAATAATTTAGAATGACGTATAAAATAAAAAACAAATCTCTTTTGTTCACCTAGCTTGGAATTTATCATTCTTTATTAACAAAGACAAAATTATGATCCAATTGTAGAGACTGAGAATTATGTTGCATTCTTCTTTTTTAATTCCCATGAAAATAACAATTTTTTACTTGGATACTCATGTTGGTGAATGTTATGATTAAATATGTTTAATTGCTTTAAAGCTAAGTGTTTTCAAGTTGAATCAAATGTTATGCAAATGAAATAAATATTAATAATATACTGTATATCTTAACTATAGTGTTTAGGAGAGTTAATAGAATTTGAAAAAAGGTTACTCAATGCACTTTGCAAATTCAAGCATTTAATACTTTTAGTAACTTTGTTTACACAATATTTTTTTCGTTCAACTGATTTCTTTTAACATTTTTTAACACACACAAAGACCTAGTTATTATTTTGGAGGTACTAACCCTTTCAAATTTTCCAAATGGTCATTCTTCTTGAACACAAACCAATATGGTCATTGAATATAGAACTATGACAATTATATCATTTGATTATATTATCCACAATACGTAATATAATCATAAAAATGAAAATTTTCTCATTTTATCAAATTACACAAATATTTGGATGTTATAACTATTGGATTAGTATTATGGTGACAATTTTGGTCATAAAAGGGAGAGTTAAACTCTTAAATAATTGCAAATAATGTAAAATCATATAGATATTTTTGGTTCATAGGAGACACTTATGTCATTATAACGGTAGAGGGGATTCAAACTCGCAACCTAATGATCACGAAAATCATTACCTACCAGCTAGACTGGTGAGACTTGACAACATATAGACTATATATTGTTCTAGTCTTGATCTATTTTTCGACCAAAAAAAAAGGTTTGATCTATTTGATTTTGGTATGGATGAAATCATGCTTGAGTTATAAAAATCAATAAAGCCATAATAGTATTTATTATAGTATATATTCATGTTAAACACATTTTGAGAGTGTAGTTTTTATTGTAAACTTTATAAATTAATTTTATGATTTTTTAAGAAAAACTTCAAAACACATTGAAATTGAAATTAAAGTAAAATTGTCTTTTTGAGCTAAATAAATGTCAGCAAGGATCCAAGTTCTGTCCATTGGACGATACATATTATTTTTCAAGTGAATAAGTAATAATCACAATAGAAAATCTAAGACTATCATTTAAAAGAATTAGAAGATATATAAAATTAACAATTTTTAAACATCTAAGAATATTAAAACTGCAAATCATTTATGAAAATGAACAACCTTATGAAGCGAGATTAAACAAAAAAACTCAACACTACTAACCGACTACTTAACATCTAAAGAATAAATAAAGTATTTGAAAAAAGTTTATGTAATACTGTAATTCATAACAAACTAGCCCTTGTTTGGTTCACAATCAATTTTCCATGAAGTACAACTTTCATAAGAAGTAGTTTTAATATTAGTATGTATTCTCGTACCTTGTACGGGTTTTTCTTAAATAAAATATTAATACTAAAATATTTTTAAATATATTTATTATCCTAGAAAAATAATCATGTAAATGCTTAAGTATAAATTTTTGTTATAATCTGCGTAAAAAGATAAGACAATTATCATATAACTAATCAAGATCTTTTCATATAAGGTAACAAATGATTGGATTATAATAATAAAGATTGTTAGTTACGGTTACAAAGATAATTATTAAATTAAGATATCTTAGTTAAAAATGATTCTATCTAAAAATAAAATAAATATTTTAGAATTTGTATGATAGCATAAAAAATATCCTAATAATCATCCTATATATCATATCCAAAGATAAAAGAATTGTTTAATAATGAGATTTCTATCATATATTCTAAAAACATGGATAAGAATTTATCATATCCAAAAATAAAAGAATATTTTTAAAGAAAAAGGGTGATGTGGTCCAATCTAAAAGTGACATGTGTCATTTAATAATTTTTTTAACCTCCACTTTAGGTTATAGTTATGATATGTGTTTGGTTCATAAAATAAATACAAGGATTTAGTTCCTAGAAATTTGTACTTCCTCTAAACCATAGGAAGTACACTTTCTATGAGTTTTAAATGATAATTTTCTAATTCCTCCATAAATTTCTACTTTCCATGAATTTTAATTTTCATGAAATTACATCCTAAGAAGTCAAGTTCCCAAGAATTAAATTTTTATATTAAACCAAACAAGGACTAAAGGCAAAATAGATGCAAGTGTGGATCTCATTGATGTCAAATTGAGGGATGTCTTCCATTATTTTTGCTTTGTATTGACTAAACTTAACTCTATTATGATCTCCTCAAACAACAAACATTAATATTGATCTTGGTAATGCAAAAAACAATTATGATATTTAATTAAATAATAAAAACCTAAAACTTAATTATATTTTTTTAACTAAAATTGTGACATAGATTGTCAAAAACTAAAGAATGCAAAAATGACTTTATATTTGTTTGTAACATAATTTTTAATTATTCAATAAAAAACCTTAAATTATAATCATAATTATGGTATTGAATGCCAAAAATGCAAATTTACTATATTAATCTTTAATTATTCAATAAAAAATCTTAAATCATAATCATAATTATGGCAAATAAAAATTTACTATATAGATAGATTGACTCTTTTTATACACAATTTCTCTTTAATCATTGGTATGTAGTCGATAAATTATAAATTTTTTAAAAAGTGTGCAATGTTTTTTTTGGTAGAAAAAGTGTGTAATGTTTAATTTAATTAATGAACTCCTAAATAGTTATGTCAAAGACTATATCCTTAATAAAGTGATGGAGCATAATAGAATTGCATTTCGAAATGAAATTGGACACTTGTAGCTTCTACATTCACGTTCACTTTGTTTGTAGTGATTATTGTGCAGTAAATTGGACCACCTAGGAATATGATCATGCTCTAGCCAGCACAATATATAGTATATATATATGCCATCACAACATGTAGTGTGACGAGAACAACATATGCTATGCAGTTGATTAATTTGGAAGCTTCATTGTAATCAAACAAGATGTTGAGCATCTTATACATGTAGTTAAACATGTCAATCTTTTTTATAGCAAATTCCCCTTGATATTGTACAGTAATTAGCTAGCCACATTAATATTTAATTGTTCAATTGACAAAAGTGCAACCAAGTCATTACAAGTATTTAGATATCTTAATTAATTGTGTGATTCTCAACCGTTCTAAGATCCTAGCTAGATACATCGATCTCTTCAATGTCTAACATAAAGATCAAAGTAAATATGCAATTTGGATATGTTGAAAAACCAAGTTCATGCTCTATTCTGATTTTTGACATCCCTCGTGCATAGGAAATTAGGAACAGATCTATACTTACACTAGATGTAATTTGTAAGGGCTTGGGGCCTTGTAAAGTGGAAGAGTGATTAGTACAAATCTGAGTAAAAGTTTTGCAGATCAAGCACAATTTTCTTAATAACCTTTTCTTAATTTCATCTCAAAATAATAACCTTCCTAATTTCTGTTGTTGTATTGACCATTTGATTAATAATTTAATTTTGAATATCTGCAAGTAGAACGTGAGGAATGAAGCTGCTGATCTAGAGAAGAAGATCATGACCCTTGAAATCTGTAAACGGTAAACTGAGTACATGATCTTAATTACTCCTCCCTTTCTCTTATAATTGTAATAAAACAAAATAAAACTAATCTTATTAATCATACATGTAGGAAATTGATGGGCGAGGGTTTGGATTCATGTTCATTGGATGAGCTGCAACATTTAGAACATCAGTTGGAGAAAGGCTTAGCCAATGTGAAAGCCAGAAAGGTATTAATAAATAGTTGCAATTATCCTAATCACCTCCTAAAACTCTAATCTCTTTAATCTGATCAATCTTTCTCCTTTCCTGATGTTGATGGATCGACCAGAATCAAGTGTTCGTCGAGCGTATTGAAAAGCTAAAAGAAGAGGTAATTTCGCCTAATATTATCTGCAGTTTAGTTCTGTAAACAAAATTATTTATTGGTATTACCACGCTAAAACCAATTGACAATAGGAGTAGTAATTCACTGGATTATATACTAGCTAGTTCAGTTTAATCCCAACTTTCGCCTAATATATTTTGTATATTAATGCAGGAGAGAGTCCTTGCAATAGAAAATGCCCAATTGAAGAGAAAAGTAAGTTTGGCCGGTTATCAACCTCTTTAAAGTTTAAACCCTTCTTGTACGTGTATATATAACTTAATTGTAATGTACCTGAAAATTTCTTAGTACATGGAAATGGCGATGGCAAAGCAACCACAACCATCTAAAGGACAACTAGGGTTCCTCCAAAGAGAAGTGCCTAAAGATGTCGATGATGTGGTGACCGAGCTGTTTATAGGGCTACCGGAGGCACGAAAACCGGCCACCAGGGCTGATAATGATGTTCATATGTTCAAATATTAGCTAGGTAGCTCTATATATATAGTTTTGATTTTTTCTATTTACAAGCTCTGGTTCTGCTGTGTGTGTGTGCTACACTGGGAAATCCCTGAGTCTATTTGTTTTTATTTTTCTATGGGTTTGAATCCTCTAAATTATCCAGTCATTTGAAAAGAAGTAAATGGATCGGGTGATGGATGAGTGTATGCGAGTTTCATCCATAGTTGGTTTGAATTGTATGTCTAGGTGGGAAATTATGGAAGTGAATTTGGTTTGGGTCCATTATTGATTATAATTAGGATTATTATGGTATATATATATATATACTTATTTCTAAGAATATTTTTGCTAATATATTTTTGATCTTTGCTAGTAATTTATGGGGTTATTCGGTATTGGAACAAGGTGTTTATTAGAGCTAAGAAAATCATCAAAGTTATGGTTGCATCAGTGAGGAACTTTCTATGGTCATGGTGTAATGATGGAAAGAAAGCACGTATAGCATGGAAAGAGGTCTAGTACAGCTTGCAGATCACTACCTATAGATATGGTTTGAGTGTTGTTACTCTAGAGAAGCCAAGAGTGCTAACATGGGGCCAAGATTGGAAGAAGGGAGTCAGTGATTAGCTCAATGAAGAGGTGCCAATAAAGAGAGGCAGTTTCAGTTTCTGAATATGGAGTGCAAGAAGACTGCCTTATTGCATTACACTTGAACTGCACGTAACTTGAATTCATTCCAAAGTCAGTTGTAGGGCCGGTCGGATCAGATCATGTTAGGAGTTGTGCGCTAGCAAATGAAAGAAAAATAATAGAGAAACTCCAGAGTTGGTTTGTGAGATTAGGATTTATCTAGGGGATTTTAGGACTTTTATAAGTTTGTTTATTGAACCCAGTTAGTCAATTACCCATCCATTCAAAAAAAAATAAAAATAGTCAATTGGAAGATTTAAACTTAGGGCTTGTTTGGATTACACCCAATAGTGGAAAATAATGCATTAATTGGATGTAATCTGTAAGGTTTTGTAATCCTAAGTTGTAATATTGAAATGTTTGAGCCTTTATACAAATGCAAGCAAGAGACTAGGTAGAGTTTAAGGAACCACTTGAGACGTCACAAGATCGATGCTCCTCGGCTCGCTGGCTCAAACCAAGGTGACTCATGGGTCTGATGATGGCTAGCCTTGGCTCAGCCTTGGCCCTTGAGATGTCGGTTTGTTGCTTATGAGTTGAAGACACCGTGACTTGGGCGTTGTCTTGAGTTGTTAGTGATGTCTCGGCCTATTATGTGTTTGAGGGTCATTTGTTGGAACGAAGATGTTTTGCTCCTGTTGGAGTACTTAAGCAAGAAACCCTGGCTTCTCCACTTATGTCGCTCATTTCTTTTGTCATTAGAGAATTTCTAGGGTTTGCTCTCTTCTTTGGGCTTCTCCCTGGTGCTTTTGTGGTGCTTGAATATCTAATCCTGAGCTAGACAAAGGAAAAAGAAAAAAAGAGAAAGGGAGACGAAGGAGTGGGCAACTACGGTGGTGGTCTTGAGTGTGAATTTTCTTCGAAACTCCACGGTGTCCTCCAAGGGACTTCACTTCCTTCCACTTGATCTTTGTTCTTGATGTGTGCCTTGTTTCTTATCTTGTTGTTTCCTTTACTTTTTCGTTTGTGTGCTTTTGTTGTATCTGAAAACTCTGGTGTGGCTTTTGATGCATAGTGGATTTGGATGAGTCTCCTCGACCTCTTGAAGCTACGTAGGGTAAGGTTACCCCGAACCGCATCATCAAATATCTTTGACCTTTTTCAAATTTTATTTTAGTTGTTTTTGAATAAAAACTATTTTTAGAACAATAGAAGCAGGCTCAATTAAAGAATAAAATGTTGATCAATATCAAAGCATCTATAACTCTCGATCTGTGCTTCCGCTTTGTATTGTGTTTGGAAAGTTTGGGTTGAGTTTTTCCCCTATTTCTAGTTCTTGGGTAGTTGAATTAAGCTACTGTTGAGCCCAAAACTTTCAGTTAGGTTACACCAGATGGTCATGCCCCCGGCTACTGATTACCGACTCTTGACTGCTCACCGGGTGTCCTGCAGCACCAACGAGATCCCATGATTTTTGGGATTTGTTGTAACCTCTTTGACCAGATCGTGTTCAACATTTCAAATGCCTTCAAGGGGTTGTTACTGACTCGGCTAAAATCGTTGTTGCCAAGATCAAAGATAAATAACCCTAAATTACTAACTAGTATAGTAAGCAAGCAAGGGGTCGAACCCAAGAGAATCGGGATTCTGAATAATCAGTAGGGAACAAGACATGGGTTTTTGGGAGTTCAGGCAAACAAACAAACAAGAAAATATTGTTGGGTTTAAATCAATTGAAGGAAAGTAGAGTTCATTCAATCAATTCCACCTTTTTACTCATCCGATCATTGATTCATCCACTTTTCTATTAATTCCCTAGTTAATTCCAATCCTTATAAAAGATTTCCGCTTGTCCACGGTCCAAGCAGATTTATGATATGAACAAGAACGCTTAATTCAAATTATGCAAAGTATTAAGGATAGAAGGATATTAAATCATGCAATCAAGCTACGAGTCTCATGCATAAAATAACAATCAAACACTCTTTCTCAATTCTAGTCCACGGTCCTAGAAAAGAGTTGTTTCAAGGATAAATAAGATTGCACAGACAACAATCAAACCTAATCCAAACAGTAGATCTAAGTCAATCAAACAAGTTGATCAGGCTTATCAAATCAAACATAGATCATATAAATAAAACCAAGAGTTTTGATATTAACCAAGGGATAGAAAAGTTACCAGAATCTCACGAATTACATAAAAAGGTTTCCTTGATCAAACAAACTCCAAAGGCAAATTAGTTCTCCATAATACTGAAATAAAAATCTAAAAGTAAAAGTATGCTAGAATTGTGTGCCTTACCTTAAAGTGAAACTCGAAACAAAGCTTAAATAGTAGAAATAAGTCTGAAACTCTAAGATATAATAATACTGAAAAGATAGAATAACGAAACAGAGGCGGCGCTGAAAATCCTCGATCCGCGAGCGCGGAAATAATCCGCGGGCGCGGATCCACTTGCTCTCCTCGGTCGCGGAATCCCCTCGATCCGCGAGCACGGAATATTTCCGCAGGCGCTGATACTCCTCCATCCGCGAGCCCGGAATATTTCCGCGAGCGCGGATCCTGCGATTCAGCATTCTGGTGTCAACTTCGGAGGTAGTTTTGACCCACTTAGAGTTGTAATTTGAACTCGCCGTAAAAAGATGAATTGTAGCTCTCCGAGTTAGCTTTTCAATGATACCAAATTCAGCTTCATCCGATCACCGTAGATCCCGGAATAAGCGTTACAAGAAAGTGGTGTCGAAACAACTCCAAATCAACACTTGTCTTCAAAACTCTTGCAATTCTTCAAATCGTGTCTTCGGTCTTCATATGACAATTATGCTCAAAACTAACCTAAACACACTCAAATTATGCCTAAAATACAAGAGTTAACCTATACTAAAGTAAGCATATCATTTACTTAATAACCTCCCAACGTGGAAGACCCATTCAAAGCCTACTTTTTGGGGAAAAGTTACCCATTATCTTCCATTTACTTTTAGCTATAAAAAGAAGTTATTTCAGCCATGTAAAGAGGACACACGACTCACTCTCATCCACACATTGTAATCCTCTCTGAATCTCATGTGTAATCAACCAACCTTCATAACTGATATTACTCTAAAATCTCTTAGCATCCGAACGACCTTCTACAGGATCCTGGACGCTGGACTCTGGATGTCGGCTTGTAATATCAAGTTTACTATTAATTAAAGGAGATAAGTAATTCTTCTCTATTTGCATTGTGTTTACATCTAGTTTGACGTATATATTTATTACTTTCGTTCTTATTCATGTTTGTTTATCATACAATCGAAGACGATCATATATCTTTGGCTATCTATCCCCTCAACCCACTCTTCAAGGACATAAGAGTGAAACAGTTCATTTTTTGTCGAAACCAATTTGGCACCCACTGTGGGGCCGGTAGCCGAAGAAAATAGATATATCTTCTACAAAAAACTGATCCTTCACCATGGAAAATCTCTTTGCACAAATCGATACACTCAAAAAAGTCCTAGATGAAATCAAAGCCCAAACAACCAGATCTAATGCCCTAGTGACGCAACTAACAAGTGAAAATGAGTTTTTGAGGTCGTAAGTACATACAGAAAGGATCCTAAGTGCTTCAGTGGCCCCTTTAGAAGAGACAATTACCATCCAAGATCCGGTATCCGGATCCTTGCAATTGCAGCAACTCCTTCTAAGGCGATAACCACAATCCAAGAGCGACTAAAGGACATTTTCGAGCGAAAGATCCAAGAGGAACTGAATGTTTTCAATGAGAAGATTGTAAGGATCCCTGGGATCCCATGTCCATAGAGAAGGAACCCGAAGATGGCTACGAAGCTTCGCCCTTTGTGGAAGCCATTTTCGTTGTCGAGATCACTAAGGGGTTCGTCGTCCCGGACATGTCAAGCTATGATGGCACCGATGATCCTAACGATCATGTCTTGATCTTCAAAAAAAAGATGATGATGACTTCCATCGCTAGGAACAAACGTGAAGCCATCATGTGCAAAAGATTTGGAACAACTCTTGATGGCCCAACCCTAAGATGGTTCATCAATTTGCTACAAGGATCCGTGGAATCATTTGCGGATCTCATATATCTCTTTTAAGGCTCAATTTATAAGTAGTCGACGTCTAGAAATGTATTCTAATAACTTATACCAAATTGTGTAGGGATATGATGAAACTCTCCGTGATTACATGAACTGATTCGTTCAATAGAAAGTCAAAATCCCCAATTTTCATTGAAGCATTCCGTCAAGGTCTTCAAAAGAGAAATGAACTCTACAAAGAGTTGACAAAGTACCCATGTAAAAACTTTCAAGAGGTCCAAGTTAAGGCAATGGCCCACATCCGCCTTGAAGAAGACAAGGAAGCTGGCTTTAGGATCCCGGACCCTGACTTCCAGATTCCTGAACCTGCCCTACGGATCCTAGACAGTAGTGAATCTGATCAAGAGACCTTAGATGACAACAACGAGGTTAGCAGCAAGGCAATGACTCATAATCGAGGGGAACGCCGGTTCCACCCGTATCATTTCTAAAGATCTTACAACTCTTTTGCTATTATACTTTTCATTTTATAAATTCCTTATGAATACAATTACTAACTTCAGCGCCAGAGGGTCGTTGGGGAAACCCACGACCATCTCTTCTAGATATTCGATTTTACCTTAAAGAATATCCAAAGTACACAAGCAATATCCACCGGTGAGAATCCAAGATAAGCGTTTGGGCGCCACTCGCCAAAATCTAAAGTATAAACATATTAGGATTCTCGATTCCTGATGCCAACAAACGAGCATTTCCTGACGTAAACAAACAAACAAACGAGCATTCCTGATGCCACTCGCCAGAATCTAAAGTATATATATACATATTAGCCCAATTTAATTTGTTTAATATATTTTTATTCTAATTAAAAACAGATTCAATGTAATTAAATATCTTTAAACTTTATAAAATGATTGTTTAATATGATTTAAGCTTCGATATCTTATATTCAATTATGTCTAACCAAACAATAGATATGGGATATGATTGTTATCCTTACCATTCCAAATAGAAATATGGATATCAAATCACATACTCATATCTCATATCCGATATCGATATCTTTTATCCTTTTTTTTGGTAGAAAAGGAGGGTTGTACCCATTTATTCATTAGAAGGAAAAATTACATATTATCACTCATAAATAAATCTATCTCCATGATGGTAACTAGTCCATCAGGAGGATTATTAAATAAAATGAAGTCCCCGTTACAAGTTTCTCCAAACGCAGCCATCCAATCCGTTGCTTGATTTCCGCTCCGAGCTATATGCTTCACCTTCACCGGCCAATCCTCGGATTTGAGCAGGATCCTGCATTTCTCTAACATTCTCCTATGCATCGAACTGTCATTCTCAGCCACTGACCCACTGTTACATAATTCACCACTTCAAGGGCATCCAACTCCACCTCCAGCTTAGCAATTCCAAGTTCCTTTGCAATGGTTAGCCCCTGCAGTAATCCTAGCAACTCCGCTTCAAAAGCGCTCAACCCATCAGCCTTCACCGCAAAAGCCCTCATGAAACCTCCATTCTGATCCCTGAGCAAGCCACCAGCATAAATCCGAGTCTCACCTCGCTTAAAAGCCCCATCTGAATTTAATTTAACCCAACCGCACTAGGTTTGGTCCAATGCGACAACGAAGCATTACAATCCACCCTTGTCCTTTGTCTCGACTCACCAGCAGCTTGTACTCCCTCGCCTTCCCAAGAATAAACTCGTGCTTCAACTCTGGGATCTCGTCTTGCTTGTTGAAAACCCTGCAGTTGCGCAATTTCCACAACCACCAACAACCGTAGGCAAAAGTTGTCGGCCAACCATCATTCCTACTCAGATTCTTCCTAAGCCAATCTTGGAGATCCCCATCAATGAAAGCTTCCATATCACGATTAATCATGAGCTCTTACCAAACCTCCCTCGATTTCACACAATCATGGAGAATGTGAAGAGTGGTCTCAGAATTCGCCCCACGCTCAACACACGCAAGGTTCATACAAAGTTGTCTTCTAAATCTTGTGGCGTTACAAAGAACGTTGTCATGTGTAGCCAGCCAGAGAAAGTTGCGAACTCTCTCAGAAGCCTCAACCTTCCAGATATAATGCCAGAAATCATTCACAACATCGCCTTCATCTCTACTAATTATCTCCATGATAGATTTAATGGAAAACTTGCCAGAAGTATTGTTTGCCTAGTAAAAATTATCCCCAATTTCCTCCTGAGTCACCGTAATTGCAGCAATCTTGATCAGAACATCAGTAGGAAGGAGATTCGAGAATTTGTTCCAATCCCAACCCCCTTGAATCCAATTCTCAGCAACCGTGGAGCCGAGTTCATTCGCTTCAATCAGGCCCGTAGCAACATCTTCGAGCGGTTGGCCAATCACCCATGGATGGATCCAAAACAGCATTTTAGTGCCATCTCCGATCGCGAAAACGCAGCCCATTCAGCAGCGGCGTCCTCGCTTTTACTACCCCTTTCTACAGGTTCGATGCAGCCGCATTATGTGTAAACATATCTCGATTGCACCTGCCATTACAGTACTTGTTTCTCACCACTCTTGACCAAAGAGTCTCAGGCTCTTTCAACAATCTCCAGCCTGCTTTTGCCATGAAAGCTGAATTGGATTGCCTCGCGCTTCTCATACCAATACCCCCAGCCTCTTTTGGCCTTTTCATGTCGTTCCAATTCAACAAATGGACCTTACGCTTCTCTTCAGTTGACCCCCATACAAAATTACGAGCCTTTTTCTCAACTTCATCACAAATATATCTTAGAAGCTCCGTTGTTTGCAGAGTATAATACGGGATCGCAGAGATAACAGACTTCGCAAGAGTAACTCTTCCTACCATCGAAAGAAGTTTAGTTTTCCATCTATCAAGTCTAGAGTTGACCCTATCCAAAATATACTGATATTCTCCTTTTTTAACTTTACCACGCGGCAACGGAGTACCCAGATAACGCCCCAGATCCTCAGTTCTCGGGATTAAATTCGTGCCCTTATTGTAGTGTTGATACTAGTCTTAGTTCCCGTGCCCAACACAGATTTTATAGAATTATTATAGTATTTATTTGTATTTTTAATTGTTTAATTAAATTTAAATATGAAAAGATTTTAAACAAATATAACTACAATATCTTATCTACAAAAAACTATTTATTTTTAAAAATAATTATTAAAAATTGATAGAGGCAAATATATTTTTAAAAAATTATAAGTACATATCTTATCTAAAAAACTATCATTTATAAAAATAATTATTAAAAATTAATAGAGTCAAAAATATTTAAAAAAATTATAAGTACACTTCTTAGGTACAAAAAACTATTATTCCAAAAAATTATTATTAAAAATTGATGTAGGAAAGAATATGTTTAAAAAAAACCATATGAGTCTTATCTAAAAAAAACTATACTATCCAAAAATAAAACAAATATATATAGATAATAATTGTTTTATTTAATATATAAATATTACTCATTAAAATAATTAAATTTCAACCAATTAAATTAATAAAAAATAGGTTGTTGATTTATACACACGGAAAAATTTGTAAGCGCACACAGATATCCGCGCAACGCCATTTCGCGCGAAATGGCGTTGCGCGGAAGGGGGCAATTCCGGAATATTAAAAAAGGGTTTCGGGAGTGTGGCGGAAAGGGACCCACGCAACGAGGTTGCGCGCGAAACGCTGTTGTGCGCAATCCAACGGTAAAAAAAAGTGTCGTTGGATTGGCGCGAGGCCTCGTTGCGCGGATCTCAACGGTAAAAAAAAAACGGTCGAATTGTCCCCTATAAATACCCATTTCGATTCCACATTATAGTTGGAGTATACCTTCATTCCACATCATTGCTTAAAAATGTCGTCAGGAGAAGAAGATACGTCATCGAGCGATTATCATCCCGAGGAGGAAGATTCATCGTCAATCGATAGTTTCATAGCTGAGGATGATGGAGGTGTATCGGGAGAAGACTACGGAACCGACTCCGATGCATCAAGCGAGCCAGAACAGGTATTTTTCAAAGAACACATAATATTATGTCATTTACGAACGTAGTATATTGAAAGTTAGGATAGTGTAATTTATAATATTTTGTTTTTACATTTTGAAATCATAGGTTGTCGGAATAGATTTTTCTATTGCTTTCCACTATGATGGGGTGTGGAGTGATCGAAGAGAAATGCTTGATTGGGCTAGACAAATTGCAATTTCGAAGAATTTTGTACTAGTCATAAAAACCTCAAATCCAAACAGGGTCATACTCACTTGTGACCTAGCTGGTAGATATAGATGTGGCAAGAGGGTGTTGCCCGGATTGGAAAATAGGAGCATTTATAAGCCACTTACCGATACTGCGACTAGGAAGTGTGGATGTCCGTTTGAATTGAATGGGGTTCGTCTCAAGGGAAAAAATGGATGGGTCTTAACGGTAAAGTGCGGACAACACAATCATCGCCTCCCCACTAGTTTGTTAGCTCATCCATATGCGGGCCGATTGACAGCTGAGCAGAAGGAGTTTGTGAAAGGGAAGTTACTATATCTAGCCACCCCGAAGATGATACTTGAAGAGTTGAGGTCAAGGTACCCGAGAAATGTGACCTCAATTAGACAAATCTACAATATGAGGGATAAGTTACTTCTTGAGGATTGCGGAGAATTGACGGTGACACAATGGTCTTTGAAGTTCTTGAAAGACCGAGGATACATTGTCCATCCAAGACGAGTAAGGGGTTCTAATGTTATGAATGCCTTGTTTTTTGTGCACCCCACAAGTCTGCGCATGCTGAAGATGTTTCCCTATGTCGTCATTATGGACTCCACATACAAGACCAATAGGTATGTTATTTTAATATGTAATCGACTTGATTAGTATGCTTCCAGTATAAATGTTTAAAACAACTTATTGTGCTAGGTACGACATGCCTTTATTGGAGATGGTTGGCTTCACTTGCACCGGAAATACATTCAGCATCGGGTTTGCATTTATTTCTAACGAAGATATCGCTAGTTATAGGTGGGTGTTAACTCAATTGAAAGGCGTGTACGACGAGCTTGGAGTCCAGGTCAATGCAATCATGACAGATCGCGAGCAGGCTCTAATCAAGGCGATAAGTCAAGTTTTCAAGGACGGAGTCCAACATTTGTTGTGTTGGGTGCACATCAGACACAAAATTATTGCGTACGGCCTAAAGGTGTTTGCGAACGCTGAAAAACCACATGAGTTGTCACGCGGGTTTGCAAACGCTTGTTGGGCGCTCTTTTCGTCCACCACAGAGGCGACATTTGAAGAAAGGTATGTAGAATTGAAGAGAAGATGGCGACCGACGCTTATTGCATACGTGGAGAAGGTGTGGCTTAATCCATTCAAGAAGAACATAGTGCGTGCTTGGACCGATCATACACTCCACTTTCAGACGAGAACCACCAATAGGTAATTTTATTTTTAGCATTTGAAATCAGTTTGAATTGTAGAAAGTGTATTTGTTCAATACTTAAACTTTGACATGTGTTTTTTAGGGTCGAAGGGATGCACGCTGTGCTGAAAAGGGTATTGGATTCATCTCGAGGAGGCTTCAACACCGTGATACTAAGGATTCACATCCAGATGCAATCTCAAACCAACACTTTGAGGACAGCCATTGAGAGAACCAGAATACAGAACCCAACAAAATACAGAGTACTGGCGAATAAGTTCAAAGCGCTGTTTCGTCCTATACGCGGACACGTTTCAAGGCAATGCCTAGGTAAGTTGTTAGACATGTATTATGATATAGCAATTGAGTTGACGCAGGGTACACTCGATATGGAGTGCCACGACTACTTTTGGAGGGAATGTCACGGTCTTCCATGCAAGCATCGAGTTGCACACGCTATCATAACTAAAGTCCCCATCGAGCTGGAGGAGATACATCCTTTTTGGAAACAGATCGAATGGGGTGACCTTAGTGATGACAACGATCTTGCCCTTGCCTGCGTACCCTTGACCATTCAAGACCCAATGTGGGACGAAATGGTGGCAAAGCGAAATAGCGGTCAGATGCGTAGAGACCAGTATTTGCAGATCACATCAGCGTTCAAAGATTCAGAGCATCCCGAAGCCACAAACCTTATTGAGTCGATACCTTATGAGTCGCCAGATGGAGCCAACAAGTATTCAACCACCCGGGAGAAAACACACCTTGAGCACGTAATGGAAGAGTACGAGAGGGAGCAACAAAGACGGAAAGACAACGACAATCGGAGCAAAGCAAATACATCGGCGCCATCCCGACCACGCGGACGACCTAAAGGATCTAGGAATAAGAAACGGACCGGAGCTGGAGTTGATACGCCTCCGGTTGCGACCGCGCCTCCTAGCACCGCTACCCCCGCCGCTGGAAGCCACCGTGGCCCCTCTACGAGCGTCAAATGGCGCGGGGTTAACTTTGGCATCGGTAATGTGGATAGTTTTGTCTTTCCGTTCATTGATGATGCTAGAGACGTGATGGGAGACGGTCATTGTGGTTTTCGGTCACTTGCTTGCGTATTGGGGAGGCAAGAGGATGAGTATTACAGTATTCGATGGGAGCTTCAGGCAGAATTGATGCGGAACAGAGATATGTATGAAGTCTTGTTCACTAGGGGCCTTACACCATTTGCTGAGTTCTTGAAGCATACCGGCCATGTGGAGTCTCCTTGCTCGAACGAATACTGGCTAGATATGCCGCTACACGGCCTTGTGTTTTCTACCTTTTATCAAGTGCCACTTGTGATGTTATCGAGGGATCGAGGCTCCCACACGTGTTTACCGTTAACAATCAAGGATATGGGATACCGCCACCAGTCGTTGCTATCGCCCACGTTGGTCAACGGGACCACTTCATACCGGTGAGACATTTGTAATCACTTTTTTTACGTTTTTTGTTTTTGTACATTTTCCTTTCGTGCATGTGACATAACATTTCTTTTCAGGTATGGCTTACGGGGAACGCGCCTATCCCCCCACCTCCTCATGCATGGCGTCGATTTCATGACCCCAGCGCCGACTACTGGCTCGAGGCTCTTACCCCGAGGATTGACCATTGGAAGGCTTGCCGAAGGGACATCGGTCGGGATCCGGAGACATTTGCTTAGTACAGTCTTGTGGCAAGATGGATTGTTATGGGATATGTACTTTATTAAGAAGAACATGTTTTCATATTTCATGTACCGTTTAGGGGATTTATGAACTATATCATGTATTGTGTGCCCCGTTTAGGGGATTTATGAACTATTTCATGTATTGTGTGTCCCGTTTAGGGGATTTATGAACTTTCATATTTCATGTATTTCGATGGATTGTTATGGGATATGTACTTTATTAAGAAGAACGAATCTTGCTGAAGTGGGATGAATTTCAGACTACGTTTGCGAATCTTGTTATGGGTCTGAATAGGCAGAAACAACAATGGCTCAAAGTGGATACTGAAATGTCTATGTTTTCCACCACGGGCTCGAAGGCCCATTTCGCGCAGACACGAGGGCCCATTGCGCGCCTTCTGTTACCCCTTTCACCCAACTGGGTAATTCCATTTTTACCAGTTCCGCGCATGCTTCTGAAAACAGTATACCAGCAGCTTTTCTGGTGACAAGACTTATGCATGCACATCTCTCCTTTTTATTTAGAAATTCCAAGTATAAAATGAGACCTAAACTTTCTCCATTGTTGCTCCACTCTCTATCAACCCTAAACTCCATACCGAAACCAGAAGGAAAGCGTGTTCATCGCGAAACTCCATACCGAAACTCCATATCGGTGCACCAATGGCTAAAAGGAAAGCGTGTTCATCGCGAACCTACCCCTTTGCTCCACCCATCATAAACTTCACCATCGTCCACGTCCAAGGGGTGAGGGAGACAAAGACGGAATGGTCTGTGATACAAGGCGCATCAATAAAAAACATCATCATGAACTGGAGCGAAGCTGGCTATGGAACACCACCAGGATATTGTCGCTTCTTCTTGAACGACAACGATATAACACATCGTATCTACGCTAAAGAAACCACGGTGCAGCTTCGCCTGACTGAAGGTGACGAGATTCGGGCGATTGATGATATTTCGCCGGAGAATTAATGATGTGGTTTACTGTTATAAGTCACTTTTTATGGATCCAAGTGTTTTTTCAATAAGTTGTTGTTTATGGTGTAGGGTGTATGTTGTTTATGGTTTTTTCAAGTGCCACTTGTTTAGTGGTTTAAGTCATTATGGTTGTTGCACGTTTTTTTTGGTAAGTTGGTTGTAAGCGCCGTCGAAATGTGGATCCAAGTGTTATAAATTTCAAGTGTTATAAATTTCAATCGTTGTTTACGCTAAACCCTAAACCCTAAACCCTAACCCTAACCCTAACCTTGTGTTATAAATTTAAAGTGTTATAAATTTCAAGTGTTATAACTTTCAATCGTTGTTTACGCTAAACTCTAAACCCTAAACCCTAAACCCTAAACCCTAAACCCTAACTCTAACCCTAAACCCTAATGTACTAATGGAGATAATCCAAAAATAACAAAAATAAATACGTAAAGTACTAATGTATGTCATCCGAACCATCTAAAACATCCAAAATCAAGAATAGTAATGTGAAATGAAACCAACAATCCAAAACCACCAAAAATAGATACATAATGTACTACTGTATGTGTAATATGAAACCATCTAAGGCTGGCGCTCACGAGAGGTGCCGCTGCCACTGCTGCGCTCGTGCACTGAATCCGAAAAGTGTCGGGTGGGCATCGGTGGGGGAGGCGGTGCGTCGGAATCTAGGATGCTGAGCACGTGCCTGAGATGATGCGCCATCGGATGCTCAGGCGGCATCTGTAGTAGCTGGCTCCGGAGATATCCCGATGCGTGATGTACCCTCTGCGGAAATAAAATCAAATCATATTAGTTTGTACACTCAAATATCAACTTAAACATACAACTAAAAAAATATGTTCTTACCATCCTGTCAGAAACTGCTGGTATCGGGTGAGGCACAGGAGGACGGGGGTCATCCTGGTGCGGCGAAGTCGGGTCGACGTACACGTGAGATCGGGCCCTAAACCATGCCAAGTAGCCCTCCTCCACCTGCCATGCGTACTCGGCACGCTGCACATCCAACTCAATCAGGTGCTCCAAACGCTGCGCCCAGTGACGGTCCGCCGGATCATATGAAACAGTGTATGCACGGTTCTGAATGGCCTCATGCCTCTCCACAAACATAGGCTGCACTGGTGGAGGAGGGATGGTCTGAATGCGGCTAAACTGGCGCAACGCCCTCTCTGAATGGTACGCCTCCTGTACCCTATCAAGTACCAGGACGCCCCTATAGCGAGACACCCGGTACGCGCCATCAAAATCCAGCTGGTTGCCCCACGGCGTCCAATGAATCTGCAAAGCGGAATACAAATCATCAATCGTCGCACTCACACTATGGAATGTACGTCAGGTTGATTTCGAAGTCTAACCTCCTCTGCACGGATCGTGTCTAGAAGCCGGCGCAGCGCATCCAGCCTAGCCGCGTCTCGGCTGGGGGCCCGCTCACCAGGCTGTCGTGCGGCTGCAAGAGGGTCATCTAGCGTCTCCAAAGCCAACTCGATCCGACCCTGGGTGTGCTCGAAATAACTCATGATCCATGTCTGAAACAATACTCATAAGATATTGAATCCAATCAAATTCGAATAATGAAATATTTAGGCCGAAGCACGTACCCTAATAATAAGAGCGCAACCCCCGCACCCCCTAGCATCGGCGCGCGATGTCATGCCGAGCTCACGATACACCCCCTCCACTAAACCCGCCCCCCAAGCATATCGACCAGTCCTCTCGTGGTCGAATAGGAACCCCAATATCCACGTCTTGATACAATTCCGGGACTTGTCGACGAATAACGTCATCCCGAGAAAGTACCATAGAAACACAGTGGCAATGGTCGCTGGGGATGCGGCTCGCCTGCCCCTAAACATGTCCGACAGAATAGATGCGATGGCGCGGTTCGGGGCCCGTGTCTTCCACGCGTGTGCTATTTGTGGATCGAGGCCGAGCAAATCCCCTAAACGAGCCTCGAGCTCCAACGGATCCATCTGGGGTACCAGAGCGTCTCCATCTATAGGCACCTTGAAAATGTGGTGCATGTCATGGAGGGTGATAGTAATCTCGCCCCACGGGAAGTGGAAGGTGTTGGTCTCTAGATACCAACGCTCCCGAAATGCAGAGATGAGAATGTGGTCCGTCGCGCCAAACTCCAGACCGATCAGCCCGGTGAGACCGCTCTGCTGTGCGAGGCCCCACCAAGAATCGGGGCCTCCATGCATATACCGTCGAAACGAGCGTAAAGTAGTCAAGTTCCTAGACCACACTCTAGTGACATGGAGATACTAAAAAGAGGAAAACAAGCGTGAGTTAGAAAAACTAAACATTGCTTTCGAAAATAATTAAGTACTCGTAGTTTGGAAAAGTTTACGTACGTCACGGTCGAGCCAAATCCTGCGAGGCACGTGTGTGGAATACGTCGTCAACAGGCTACCGTCACTAGGACCTCCTGGTTCGCCCTCCGCAGCGGGAGGGTCCTCAGGAGCGGCCCCTGCTGCCGGTGCAGGGGGGGGCGGGGGTACCTCCGCAGCGGGGGGAGGGGCAGGCACAGCTGCAACGGGAGGAGGGATGGGTGCTGCTGGAACGGGAGGAGGTATGTGGGATGATGGAACGGGAGGAGGGATGGGTGCTGCTGGAACGGGAGGAGGGGGAGACGGAAATGTGGATGTAAGCGGAGGAGCTGAGGGTCCCGCCACGGATGTAGTACGATCGGTCGATGAAGTAGGTGGAGGACTGGAAAAGACCGGTGGCGGTGGCGGGACATGGGTCGTGGTGGGAGGTGAAATAGAGATGGTGGCCTCGGATATGTGGTAATCGTCAACCGACAAATCCTCCGCTGTACCCCCGGGAGCATCAAACTGTACGTCCTGCTCCGTGAAGGGCAGGTCGTCCCCCGCGACGTCATCTGGCAAGTTGTCCTGCAGGATCTCCTCTGTAAAATCCACCTCCACCTCGACGGAGGGGTCTACATCTATCTCCGGTGCATGCATCAACTCCGGATCACTAGCTATCCGCTGCTGCTCGGTAGGCGGCACTCTGGCAAGTAACGCATGTGCAATCTCGGCGCACGTGAGCTTGGGCGCCTCCTTTTTCCTCCTCTTATCGAGGAGGACGGCGCTCAAGCTAGTGTGTACGTCCTTTAGGCGACATGTTGAAATTAAATTAGTAAGTTTTCTATTAATTTTTTTTCCTTTTATTTAGAAATTCACCCTATGAATATACATTCAACTAATGAATTCGTCGTTTCTGTCGGAATTCAAATTCCGAACCTAAAACTCATTTATCATTACTAATTTTATTTCAGTTTTCATTACGTTTGTAATGAAAAATGAATAAAACAATAATTCAAACTCTAATTATAACTGTACAAGTTCATAACTAATAATTCAAAATCTAAATATAACTCTAAATTAAGACAAATAAATTAAATAAAACAACTAACAACAACAACAACAAAAACTAAATAGAAATAGGAATTTTATTGTAAACAAATTATGACATTAAATATCTTACTAAATAAGCGAAATTTATTTACTCAATATAACTCTAAATTAAGACAAATAAATTATGAAATTTTCTAACCTTAATTGCACATATTAGGACACTTTACGAAATTATCATAACTACTAGATAGGCGTATACCGATAATTGCACATATTAGGACACTTTACAAATTATTAAAATCCCTTTTAATAAAATCCGCTCATGGTGCGGGAAACTACTCTACTTCATATTATTTTCCATTCGAAACTAATAATTCAAAATCTAAATATAACTCTAAATTAATACAAATAAATTAAATAAAACAACTAATAACAACAACAAAAACTAAATATAACTACGAATTTGAATAGTAAACAAATTATGAAATTAAATATCTTACTAAATAAGCGAAATTGATTTACGAAATATATTCAAATTGATTAACTCAATTATATAAACAAAATTTAATAGCTAAAATTCAATACGCAATTTTACAAAATTTAAATGATATAAAATTTCGTAATGAATTTAAAACATACCTCAGCCGTAAATGTCGCTCGGGTGCGGATCCGACTACGAACCGGATCAGCTCGGTGGACGGTGGTGGCGACGGGCGCGGTGGGGACGGGCTCGGTGGCCGGTGGCGAGGCGCTGGCGACGCCCTCCGTGGTCGGTGGTGAGGCGCTGGCGACGCCCTCCGTGGTCAGTGGCGAGGCGCGGGCGAAGCCCTCGGTGGCGACGGCCTCGGTGGCCGGTGGTTCCACCGGAACAGCCGCGGTGGAGGCGTGTTCGGTGGGGTCCGTCGCGACGGGCTCGGGTTCGGTCGATGGCGATGGGTTAGTGGCTCGATCGGTGGCCATGGTTGTCGACGGGCTCGGGGTTTTTTTTGTTCGAGATCTGGTTTCCGCGAGATGGCGTTCGGGGGCTGAGGTTGACGACGATGGCGGCGTGCTTCCCTTTTTAACCCTAAAGACCCGCGAAACGGGCTTGCGCGGGGCCACACAAGCCCATTTCGCGTGGCCCAAATGCTGCGGCGGCTCCATTTGTTTTGAAACCCTAATTATGCGCGCAACGGGGTTTCGCGCGGCCCATTATGCGCGCAGGCCCATTTCGAGCACCCCAAATTCATTTTCCGAGTCCATCTTCCAATTTACGGTTTTGCCCTTTTCGCGCAACGCCACGAAATGGCGTTGCGCGGATATTCTGTGCGCTTTTAAAAAAAATCTATGCTTATGTACCCCGCGAAAAAATATGAATAATGTGGTTCCATATTAAATCGTTTTATATATTGTTATCATACCTCTCCCACGCCGGCATACCTCTCCCCCTCCGAATAGCGTCGTCGTTACAAACCGGTACCAGTCGTCATACTCCCCTCCTAATGGCGTCGTCGCCCAAAACTGGTACCGGTCAGCGTACCTCATTTGCTTTTCCTGTCAAAAAAAGGAAAGCTTATGGTATATCTTCTCTCCGAATTGCGCGGTGTCTCAAACGTGTTGCGCGGTCGCTCACAAATAGCACCGGTGGTGGTGCTACAAGTAATAGATCATTCCTCCCGCAAGAATTGCTAGAAAAGATACTGGTTCGGCTCCCGGCTAAATCAATTGTAAGATTCAAATCTGTTTGTAAAACATGGCGGTCTTTGTTCGATTCCCGTTTCTTCATCGATTCGCATTGTTCACGAGTCCGATGCGACAATTCGATAGCCGTGCATTCGAGTACTGTGCAGCATCTACTCAACATGGCTCCGGAATTGAGGGTTGTAAGATCGCCGGATCTGCGTTTGCCATATCTTTCTCAGAATTGGCGGCGCTTAATTTGCGCATACGGGCCCTTGGACAACGGAATCTACGGCTTAACCTCTCTTCTTGGAGAGATATCCACATGTCGTTATTTTTTGACAGGCAAAATCGGCTTTTGTAATCCTGCTACTCGTGACTACAAGCTTACTAATCCCTTCCCTTATTCTCTAGTATCTGAAACCCGCTTTTTTTTGGAGCCGGTTTTTGCCAATTTCGGCTTCGGCAGTGTCCGGCAAGATTCGGGTTTGGTGGATCATAAAGTTGTTGTGCTCATTAGTCATAAACCATTCAGCTCTTACATCGGTTTTGTGTATAGCCTGCAAAGTGGTGAGTGGAAGAAACTGGTTGATTATGAGCTAGATGATAATAAGGCCTTTCATGTTGTACCAGTACCTCTTGTGCTGTGTCCGGAAAAGTCCGACTTGAAGGGGCACTGACATTGGCTGGCCAAGACCAAACCGCCCCATGATCTATCTAATCAGCCTTTTGTAGTGTTGTCATTTGATTTTGCTGATGAGGTGTTTAAGATAATAGGAGGGCCGCCGTGTGATTATGATGATTCCAAGAACTATTTGAAGGGTGAGCTTTTGGTATTACATGGTCATCTTGTTGTTATTTACATACATGAAGTTATTATGCATTCGTGGTGCTTTGAGATCAATGCTTGGATGATGATGGAATATGGCGTTGAAGAATCTTGGACCATGATTTATAAGATCCAACCCAACTGCTTTGGTAGGTTCTCGAGACTTGTTGGGATATATTCCTATCCGGTAAGCGATGAAGAAACTAGTGTTATTCATATTGAAAGGCTCTCATTTGAAGATGATTGTCATGAGAGAACAATCATCTTTAATAAAGATGGGTTTAAAGCAGTTGAGGGATGTAAGTCTTACTCTGATATTTATTGGAATATTGCTGGCATTTCAACTTACATGGAGACGCTCGAGCCTTTAAGAACCCGTTTTGATTAGCAGGTTAGTAGAATGTTTTTATATGCAGTTTATTATGCTGATTTGATATATTTCAATGATTCTATTCATTAGCTTTGGACTCTTAGTTTTAAAAGGCGCAAGGCACCAAGGCACAAATGGCCCTGGAGCCTACGCGTAAGGCGAAGGCGCAACTAAGGTGTTGAAACTTTTAAAATCATTTCTAGAACATCATGCTTGGTAGATGGACTCCAAAAGCACTAGATTTCATCATTCAACATCTACTATATATTCTCCATCCGCCAATGACCTCTTCCAACTTCTGATTCTCCTCATCATCCAACAACACAATGAGAGCTAGTAGCAATGGAGTTACCAGTGAAGAAGAGGGCTGCACATGTTTTAAAAATTTGGTCCCGGTCCGGTCTTGACCCATGCCCACCCCTACATGATTTGCATTGCCATGCTGAATTTTTTTTCATGATTAATTTTGTTTAGGGTATTTTTTTCCAAAATTTAAATTATATTGTGTCTGATTTTAGGTTCAAATTAAAGAAGAAAAATATATGCATGTTTCATCTACACAACTATTAATTTTGTTTCTTACTGATCTTGCTTTGTATTCAAGCCGATTCTGATTGTTTCATTATTTACATTGACGTCTCTGATGGTGTTGAAGATAGTGGTAATAAACAAACCATCCTCTGTGATAAAGTCATAAAGATGGGTATGATAAGTCCCAAGGACAGCTCAAGCCTCTTATATGCAGTTGCTCAAGCCTCTTAAAAACCTGTTCTAGTTAGTAGGTTAGTAGAATGTTTTTTTTTTGCAGCGTATCAAGACTTATTCTTGATGTTTAATATATGGATGATTATGTTGATTAACTTTGCACTTGGTACTAGATTGCCTTGTTCTCGATTGCATTGTGCATTGCTTCTAGTGAATGTCCATCTGATTTAAATAGAAGTTCTAAAATTGTCAGTCATAAGATTTGCATTGGCATGCTGAAAATTTTTGCAGATTTAAATGTGCTTAGGGATTCTTGTCCAAAATTTAAACTATGTTGGATTTCAAAGATGAAAATATAGGCCTCCGTGTGATTGGTTTGTTATAGGGGATTTTTCAGCTGCAAATCTCTTATCGCTTGAAACGGAGGCAAACTACACCATTATCGAAAATCAAACTGATTTCGGATGAAATTAATTGAATCCTGATGATTAATTTGTGAAGCTTCTTCGTTTATTTCTTAATTTAAGTAATTGACTCTGGTTCTGTAATGCAAGACAAGCATTACTTTACTCACCCACAAAGAAAGCAAAGCACCGTCCTGGTTTTCTTGGATATTAGCTTGTCCGCCTTTCCCTCGCCATTGCCGCTGTGGCGGAAACCAAATTCGACTGCGGAACACTGACCCTAACCAGACCGAAAAGTTTGTATTATTTTTAGCTATCGACCTCAGAGTTTATGTTATTCTTAGTAATTTTGCCTAGTAAAAAAGTGATAATGAAGGTGTATTTCTTATTTCTAGAGTGGTTCCAAATCAGAGCTGTAAGGTAATTTTCAATATAGATAATAGCTTTACGTGAAGAAACATAAGAGATGGGATTTACAATCTATTCAGAGGAATTTATTGAAACATAAGAGATGAAACCATGCCTTGTCAATTTATAACAGGCTAGCAAGAGGGTGAGTGTATGAAACGTGGGAGTTGATCAAGTTGAGCACCGCTTGTGAGTCCTTATAGCATGAGTCCCAGTCCATTTTTAGGCCACCGGCTGGCACCGATGCTGAGGATGAAACCTTTAATCCACCGGCTGTCATCATTAATTCATTACGGAGGATGCCCCCTGCAGAGGCGACGCTGGAGGCCCCAAGGACTGAGCCATCCGTGTTGACTTTGATCCAGTTGGGCTTCGGTTTGGGCCATGGAATAAGACTCTCGCTCGTGGGCCTTTTCGCGCCACTGGTGTTCTTTTGCTCCCAGACTCGTTGGGATTCTTCAGCTTGTTGGACAACGAAAGCGGTGCAGTCGACAATGGCGACATGGTTGTTGACAATAGCCTAGCCTTCTACCAAAAATCCGTTCGTTATGCGATTTCCACAACCGCGAAGAGGGTGAGTTTATCCCCGTTCCTCGCTAGATTGAACTCTCCTTTAAGACATTTGAGGAGCCATTTCATGGGGTCGGCATTGAAGGAAACCGTCAATTCAGCTCTTGGCAGGAGACCTGTCCAGATTTCCTTCGCTGTCTTACAGTCGCGGAAAAGAGGAATCGGGGTTGCACGTGTCACAAAGAGTGTTGTTGGTCAGCTTGCGCCTGAAGCGTTCCATGTTTGTCAAGATTCTACCTTTGATTGCCGTCCAAAAAGAACTCAGATAAGGAGACTGTAAAATGAACGCCCAGACATAATAATAGCCATTCTTTTACTCAGATGGGTGCATGGGGAGATTAGTTGCATGATGAGCGAGTCTACAAATTGCAAAGCTAAACTGCTTTGATGGATGACATGGCAAGAAATAGTACATCATCAAGAAATAATATATACACATGAAATGCCATAAATAGTACCGCTGGAACACCAACAATGGAAACTACATTTGGTTGTGCTTTTCTTGCTTTCAGGACATCCATTTAGAGCATACAAAAGTATCATAGCACATATGGCTGATTGGTTGACCGTTAACATTCAACGTGCAGACTTGCTAAGCTCTCAGTTTGCTAATATGGCCTGGTACACATGGAAATGTAGAAATCGACTTGTGTTGTAGACTTCGAGGGTGTCAATGTAGTGATATGCTCGTCCCCCACTCACTGAATCATGCGGTGCTTTGGACTCGCCATGAGGGAGGTTTCGTCAAGCTAAACGTCGATGAAGCATCTAAGGGCAACGCCGGACATGTCGGAGTTGGAGGTCTGTTTAGGAACGCTGTTGGCGACTTCATTGAGTTTTTATGTTCAGGTGTGGCTGAGCTTTGGTTGATCCTACATCGAATTCAGATTGGATAATGGTACCAATATCAAAACTCATCCAGATTTTGACTTAATCCAAAAGTGCAAGTCCCTGATCAAGTATTTGAAAGGTGAGCTCCGTCTGCTGCACACTCGAAGAACCGCTAATGGCATTGCGGATCTTTTAGCTAATAATGCTATGATAATGAATATCTAGTCGCAGGGGCCCCCATTGGTATTGTGTTTCTAGGGTTTGTTATTTGTTAACCCAGAAATGCATTTCTAGGTGAAATTTACAGTTAAGTTTAAGGGTTAACCTTTAGGGCCAGATTGATATGTTGAAATCCTCTCAACACAAACTCCATGCCGTTATAGTTGAACTAAATTTGTAGCCACTGTTTATCCCGTGGTAGTATCGATGTAGTATCAAAGGGTGCTAATAATTAATTAAGAGCACAACAATAAGTTCCTAGCAGCTTAGTTTTAATCTTTCATCTTCCTAGCAGCTTAGCTCTAATCTTTCATCTTAAAATGACTAAAACTTGGTTCCAATGTGGTTTGAGTTGGGACGTGATAGCATTATCAACGTTGTAGTGATCGAAGGGTCACTCTTGTAGACCCAAACAATTGAATTTCTTATGGCTTAATCCTTAAACTAAAAAAGTCATGGTTAAATTATCTCCTCATTTTGTCAGCATATTATAGTTTTTCAGATGGTTTTAGATAACTTTTCCTGAATCCAACGATTGAAATTGAAAGAAGATACTGTAGTTTGCACGAATTCAATTTGGCCACATTAAACATGTCGTTTATTAAAAGAATCCCAAACATCAATAAAACTTTTCTCGCACGTTGCAACAAGTGAGCAAGTTGATGATTACTTGATTAGATGCCAAAAACAGAGGTATGCAGAGTAATTGTAGCACGAATTAAAGTTACATACAGGGGGGACGAAGCATAATAATGATAGGAGGGAAATAGACTACTCCAATAACTCATCAAGAGAAAACCTAATGAGGAATACTTATGGAGTTCACAGATGGATGAAAGAGGATAACTCATCTTGAGAAAACCTAATGAGGAATAACTCATCTTCTTGGCTGGGGGCTCGAGTCGAAGGAAAAATCGATCACTCCATTGGGACTACCAGCGATTGAAATCAATCTGCTAGTAGAATATGAACAGATCTAGTGAAACTGCTACAACTTTTTGTAGCTTTCAATTATACCTCAGAAACACACAACAAAGCGGTAATAATACAGCACAACAATATTTCTTATGTTATAAAATTTATTTTTTATTATTTAAGTTTCACTTTTATGTATATACTTCGTAACATTATAATTTTCATAAATAATACGTAATTTTTTTTATTAAAAATATAATTTTTTCATTGAAAAATATTAATTTTTTAAAAAAAATAATATTCAGGTCCAAACCGGTCCAAACCTGGACCGGACCGGACCGAGAAAGTTAGGTCCGGTCCTAGGTCCAAAGATTTGGAGGATTTCGGTCCTGGTCCGGTTTTGGACCTATGCCCAGCCCTATCTACAACTGACTGATACAACAAGATTAAAAATTTGTTCCTGATATTGTCCTTAAGTTAACACTTAGTTAGCAGAAAAATCAACCCTTCCACAAAACATAACTTAGCATTTCCAATCTTGTTCTTTGCCATATAATCCTTGTAGTTTACAACTACACATAGGGATAGGGAGCTTTTGGTTTCTCGTGATTAATTTAGTTTACAACTACACATACTTAATTATCTCTTAAAATCATACAGCAATTCCACACTTTTATCAATCACAATTTTAATGTAAAGGCAATACTCATACATAACTCAATCAGTGCAAACTCCGTGAACGACCACGTGAAACTCCTCACCATCCAAATTGTACCCAATTGCCTACATAGTTTTGCAGTACATGAATAATTAAGAGGATAATCTATAATTATGACTACTATGTAAAAGGTAAATTATTAGGAAATTAGCCAAGTTTACTATAATTAATTACCTTAAGATCCGCCGTGATGGTATCGTGTTCTTTGTACAAGTCTAGGCACATCTTTGGAACTTGACTTCTTCAATGTAACCGATTTAGCATGTATTCAGGCAAATATATAAAACAACAAAATTTTCGCTTACTTAGATCAATCAATCTCTCACTGATTTAATTGTTGTAGTTCACTGGTTTTATTAGCTAAATGTGTATTACCTTCAATGTTCTTACAACAAGCCAGGTTGATCCCCAAGCTCAACGGATACAGAGACAGAGTATTATCTAAATCTACGATCAAGTGTAATGTCAAAGAAAAGATAAATTAAGGGGGGGAAACAACTTTTATTACCTTGACACAATTACGATAAAAAAAAAACGCGAAAAACGGAAGCTGCAATTACGACATGTAAACTCACAGAAAAACCATGAACATGTGGGGGAAAAAATTGAGACCGCAACTAACCAAAATCGTCAATCACAAAATAGCCAACATGAGTGGAACTCATATGGCGCAAACTATCTGAATAACGAGAAAATTGGAACCCTAAAATCAAAAAAGTAGTAGCTCCTGAACAAAATAGAACCCCAAATTGAAAGCTTACCAACACAAAGCGACGAACAGAAGCTTCAGATCCGAGAAGGCGATGAATGGGACGTCCAAAACGAGGTTGGAATTCCAGATTCAGATAGAGAATCTGTGGAGATAAAAGGGTTGAGGACGAAGTCGGATTATGGTGACAGAGAGAATGACGGAATCAGGAGAGAGGCAAGCAAAAGTTGAGGCCGTTCTCTAGCTTCTCAAACAAGTGAAACAACGGCTCAGATAAGGACTTAGAATAAGAGATGTGGGCCCCTTCCTACCTAAAAAAAAAAGAGCGGACTGTGTGAGCGGTTCGCTTAAATCTTAATAAAACCCTTACTCTTAAACCCTAGCACTAGTCTTCTTCTTTCATCAGCCCCTGCGCCACTCTCTTCTCCCTCCTTCACAGAAACTGCGGGTTAAATTGAATTTTATACGGCTTGGACCAGTGCTTCAGAATTCAGCAGTTATGGCACCTAAACGGTCCACGAATGCGAAGAGGACTTTCGGTAACCCTAAAAATAAATCTTCCGACGCCGGAGAAAAGCAGGCGGCGGTGAACGGCCAATCTCAGGCGGTGCCTGTGCAGGCTGACAATGACGTCCCTGATTTCCCTAGAGGTTCAGTGCCTGCAACTCTGTCTTTTAAATTAATTTTTTAAAAATTTCGATTCTTGGTTGCTAATCGTGTGTTGTTTGTGCAGGTGGAGGAAGCAAATTGAGTAAAAGAGAGAGAGAAGCAATCCGAGCAGAAGTGGATGCTGAGTATGATGGTGAAGGGAGAGAATTCAAAGGGGGGAAGAGGAGGAAGAATGTGGCGGGAGCTGGAATGCGACATAAAGCAGCCGCTGAGGATGAACTGGGTTCCCTTTTTGGAGATGGAATCAAGGGGAAATTGCCTAGGTTTGCTAATAAGATCACTCTCAAGGTTTGTTTTCCCCCCCAATTTATCACTTTTGATCAGCAGCTTTTTGGCGTTGCATATTCATATCAATTTATTGGAGAAACAAAATGATAAGAGGAAAGTTAATTCACTTGAACAGTTGAACTACGATAGAAGGAAAGCATATAGGAGGTGGGAAGGAGAGTTTGTATTGACCATTGGGTATGAAAAGGTTAATAACTAGTTGATGATACCTGTTGTAGAGGTGAACAAATGGAGACATTCCAAAAGGATATTGCTCTTTAGTGATCATGTCTCTTATTTTATCTCTATATCTTAACTACAAAAGAATATTTCAGTTCCTCCTGAGTGTTGTAGCTGGAGACTACTTGTGGAGTATATGTTATCACGGTGGTTTGGTTAGTATATTTACCTCTTCGATTTTGTTTCAATGGCAGAACATCTCACCTGGAATGAAGCTGTGGGGAATAGTTGCTGAAGTAAATGAGAAGGACCTTGCAGTTAGTCTTCCTGGAGGTCTACGTGGATTAGTTCGTGCAGATGACGCTGTTGATGCTGCTGTACTTGATGATATTAAGGTAAAAGTAAATGTTAGTTCTTCAATGGATGATCATACCTGTTAATAATAGTTGTGTAGATGATTGCAGGATTCCAGATGGGTATTTTTCTCACATGATTATTGCAAATTTCTGATTTTGTGTCAGTAATATGTTGTGCCAAATGATATCTTTCTTTGCTGGTCCTTGATCTGAGCAATCCAGTTCTTTTGCAGGATGGTGGTCATGATTTTCTATCTGGCATATTTCATATTGGCCAGCTTGTTTCTTGTGTTGTGTCAAAAGTGGAAGATGATAAGGAGTCAAGCAAAAAGAGGGTCTGGGTTTCATTATGTCTGTCCTTGTTGCATAAAGGCTTAACTCTTGATGCTGTTCAACAAGGCATGGTAAGATATTTCATGTGTTTATCAATCTTTTTGCTACAAGCCTACAATTGCTCTTTTTTAAATTTGGAATGTCTTCACTACACCAACATATTTATGTCTTTTGGCACAACATATTGAATCTGCATACACGTAGCAATAAAAACAATCAAACTTGGAAAAGGCAAGGCGCCTGATGCCTTTAGGCGCCTAGGGGTCACCTATTCATGGCACCCTTGCCTTAGTCCAGGCACGCGCCTTGGGTTGCCTTCGCCTCGCCTTTTCAAACTCTGCTGGTTACTCCTACGGATACTTGCCGATGAAACTTTTTACTAAGAAAAATTTAACCACATTTTTGTATTGCGTAATCTTATTTGACCACAAACATTTTACTGTCCACCAGGTCATCACTGCATATGTAAGAAGCATTGAAGATCATGGTTATATTCTTCATTTTGGGATGTCTTCTTTTACTGGATTTCTGCCAAAGAAAAGCCTGGAAGGTATAAATTATCAGTCACTTTATGTTTAATTGACCATATAAGGGTATCATCTGTTATTTGGGACCTACTTTATGAATGTTGAAGGGTCCTTGGCTCCTTGCGAATTGGTTATCTGTTTCTTATGTTGAGAAATTTCATGGATGAATAGGATCTGTATCTGCTAAGATAGATGTCTTAGAAAGTTGGAGAGGGTTAAGTAGACTATTGTGGATGCATCATCAATTTGTTTTCATATATTCAGTTTTAGTGATTTCAAGCCTTTGGGAGGAAAATTTTGTACTCATAATTGCTCTTTAATCAAGCACACAATTCCTCCATTGTTCTAGCTTATACAATAAAGTAAACAACATGCCTGTGCTTGGCTTGATATGGAAGGTTCCCAGTCTTGGGAGTTATTAGCTCTATTCATCAATGTTCTGTCTAATTGCACGTGTGGAATTCTTCAAGCTTAATACCTTCTTTATATAGTTATCCTTGTTCCTCTGTAAATGACATAGCTCATGGTCAGTTATGGGGCATTAACATGCTTAATGTCTACAGCTTCCAGGGAGATTAAGGTGAACATTGGGCAACTTATTCAGGGTGCTGTAAGAAGCATTGATAAAGCCCGTAAGGTTATTCATATGAGTTGGGATGCTGATACATCATCCAAGTTTGTGGTAGGTTCCTAGTTATTTATTGTAATCTTTGCATTTTCCTGTTATTTTTATCCTTATTTGACTCCTCTTTTGAAAACTTATCACAGACAACCGATCTTAAGGGTATTTCGTTAGACCTTCTTGTGCCAGGCATGATGGTCAGTGCACGTGTGCAAGCAGCGCTAGAAAATGGAATTATGTTGTCATTTTTAACATACTTTACTGGCACTGTAAGATTCCTGTCTAAACTGTGTTTTTATAATTAACAGGAATTTTGTTCAATATAATATTATTAATAATAATTGATTATTTGATTTTCTTAATTCTGCTCTTAAATAATCTTAGATGACTTATAACTTTGCAGGTTGATGTATTCCATTTACAAGAAATGTTTCCCTCTGTTGATTGGAAGAAGAAGTATGACAAGAATAAAAAGGTACTGAAAGAATAATATAATTTGCATTTAATTGCTAGATACATGTAAAAGTCGTGAAGGGGTACTTGTTTTATTGGAAGACATGCTAGCTCATCTTGTTGCATGCCTAAGATATGCTCCTCAACAATAATACTCCAGGAATTGCAAAACTGCACTTCTTGTGCTGAAACTAACAAGCACAAAATTATTGATAAATTATTTAAGTTCTCGCAAGATGTTTAGATGGCCACTTTGAAACATGAATTCTCTTATTCCTTATTCACTCTAGATGTTTTTTAGATAAAATTATATCTCTTAAGAGATCTGCTTGAAATATAAATGTGCTTTTGTATAGGAAATTTTGTTTTGACGGGTGTATTGGGTAGGATTTATTTTCTTCTCCTTGATAAAGAAAAATCATGTTTCAAATTTTCAATTGCTATCCTTCAATTTTTTAAATATATTCTATAACAATTTGGCATCTTAATCTTCTCTGCTGTTTAGGCAATCAGTTTTTTTCTTTCTTGCTAATACAGGTGAATGCTCGGATCCTTTTTGTTGATCCGTCAACTAGAGCTGTTGGTCTAACCATGAATCCTCACCTCATCCTTAATAAGGCTCCTCCATTGGTGAGCTTGCTATGCTTCATTTTTTCTTTAACTCAGAAAAGTTGGCCTTATTTTGAAGTAAACTTGCACCTTTGCAAATAAGCACGTCCTGGTTTTGCTTTGTACTGTTTTACATGGTTCTTGTGTGTTTATTTTAATGGTATGCTACTTTGCTTGTTTCATTTTGCTTTCCCAAATAGTGAACATATCATTTGAAATGGATTCAATTTTGCAGTGTTTAGTTAAGAGCTATGCCTGCTCTTTAAATGCTTTACAGTGCATATATAAATATTCATTCATACATAAAGTTTTCTAATTGATGATTACTTCTTTTACTATACTAATTATAGAACCCATTTTTAAAATGTTTATTTTTGGTTTATGATGCAGGCCGTGAAAACAGGAGAGATTTATGATCAGTCAAAAATTATTCGAATTGACAAGGGATCGGGGATTTTGCTTGAAATTGATTCTGTTCCTGTTGCGACTCCAGCTTATGTCACTGTATGTTCATTTCCTTTTAGGGGTTCAGTTTCTAAAAGTAGGTTTGTTATCCTATGCCCTAAGACCGTTATTAAATATACTCTTGCACAGGTTGCTGATGCTGCTGATGAGGAAGTTAAAAATTTAGAGAAAAAGTTTAAGGAAGGGAGCTCTGTTCGTGCCAGAATTCTAGGGTTCAAACATTTGGAAGGACTTGCAATGGGTGTACTTAAGGTCTTTCTTTGTCTTTGCTTGATTATATTCATACACATATACTGCTTGATTGTCTATCATGACAATGTCAAAACTTTCTGTCTTTGCTTGATTAGGTTTACTTTTTCTGGTGTTTAGTTGTATAAAAAGAGCAATCGTACATATATACTCACCGCTTAAGAAATAGTTATTTCATGGAGCTAAACGTCTTTGGGAAATGATCCCATATAACTTTTAGGGTTATCTATGGCTACTTACGCACAATCTCTTGTGCTTTATCCAATCGTTTTATTACAGGTCCATAATTTAAGATGATTGAGCCTCTCAGAAAGGAGTTCAGATGTAAGCCAGAGTGCTAGACTAAGGAAAAACAAAGAAAAGAAAATTTTGAACCAATTTTTTCACTTAAACTGCATCTGGTCCAGTGGGAAAGATCTTCAATCTTTGCCAAGATACTATAGAGAAATAGAGATGGAAGCAAACAACTTCTTAGTTTCTTGCAGGAGACTAGTTACTGTTGCATAGGTTGTTTTTGTGATATTTTAGTTCTTGTTATATTTGGCTTGAAATGCTTCAATTGGTTTGAGAAATGGGGTATATATGAGCAAAAGCGATCATAACTTGGTAGTTGAACATAACGACTTGAATGCTTTGTAGAGTGCTGCAACTTGCTTCATGACTGGTTTGTTCATCCTAAAGGGGCATTGGTTAACATTTTTTTTGGATGCATTTTCTGTTGATATTTCACAGTTTATATATGATTCAAAAATACATAATTGATATATGTGAGCCACACATCCTAACAGACTTCAGTACCTGGTATAGTCTGTAATCTTCCATTTCATTTCATGCAGGCTAGTGCATTTGAAAGCTCCGTGTTTACACATTCTGATGTCAAGCCTGGGATGATAGTAAAGGGTAAAATTATTAGTGTTGACACCATCGGTGCCTTTGTCCAGTTTCCAAGTGGTGTTAAGGCACTTTGTCCATTGCAGCACATGTCAGAATTTGAAATTGCTAAGCCCCGGAAGAAGTTTAAGGTTTCTTTACATTTCTATACTTTGCTTACTTGAAATTACTATGAGAATTTCATTCTAGCTCCTTCCTCATTAGTCGAGTGACCTAAGCACTACCACATTCCTGTAATTAGCAAGGATTAAATAGTAATATTGGACTTATCAGTTTTAATATTGTGTAAATATCTGTATGATTATTAACACTAAATGCTACATACAGGTGGGTGCTGAGTTAGTGTTTCGTGTCTTAGGTGTCAAATCGAAGAGAATTACTGTTACACAGAAGAAAACACTGGTAAGTATCATATGCTCTTCCGGGAACTTTAAAGTCCATCTAGTGGCCATGTTTTTCATGTGATTATGAACTACAAAGGTTATCCATTGTGGGAACTTTGAAGCAAATTGCTTTCTCACTAGTTAATTGATCAGCACTCCACTATTTGCGAAATTGTGCAGTTTGGATCTAGTTATTTGCATAATTGTTGCAGTTAAAGCACTTCCCCAAATGTTTATAATGCCATATGTTGATTACTGAGTATGGCATACCTCTAGATTCTCTTCAGATGGATAAATTCTGTGACAAACATTTGCGTCAGATAAACTTATGCTGGAAGGCTAATTGTATCCATGTGTGAACTTAAGTTAAAATTAAGTAAGCCAAATGCAACTTGAATGAACTTGGTCAGATTTCATGCTTATATGCCATTCTTTCGCTGTCCAAGGTTACCCTTGTTGCTGATTTTTAGTCCTTTTCCATTTGTATAAAAAGATGTTTTACACATCAACTTGGCTGTTTGCAGCTTTTGTTTATCATTGATATATCACTCTTTTGCTTTAACTTGTGGTTTTGCTATTAGTGTTCGAGTAAGTTCCAATTCCTTCTAAATATTGTCTGTCTGATTAAATCCAGTTGAAATCAAAGCTCCCAATTGTAGCTTCTTATTCTGATGCAACTGATGGATTAATAACTCATGGTTGGATTTCCAAACTCGAGCAACATGGGTGCTTTGTAAAGTTTTACAACGGAGTTCAAGGATTTGGGCCCAGGTTAGTAACAATCTTCGTTATTATAGTTCTGTCACTTTTTCCTCTCATTTTAAGTGTTAATTGCGGTTTATTTTACCAACTAATCTTCTATGATTCCTTAGAAAATTTCATGATTCTCCCATAGTCCAATTTGGCCTATGTGTCATACACATGTGTTCTCATTCCTCTCAACATTGATTATGGCTTTCTTATTGCAGAGCTGAACTGGGTTTAGAGAGAGGATGTGACCCGAGTTCAATGTACCATGTGGGGCAAGTGGTTAAGTGCAGAGTAACAAGTGCTCTTCCTGCTCATCATCGTATCAATCTTAGCTTCGTAATATCACCAACAAGGTTGCTTCAATTTATATCTTTTAGTTGGTAGTTTCATATGAAGTTATAATTTGTGTTTTTTCTTAGTGATTTGAATTGACTACAATTCTTATTTCTTTTTTTTTTCCCTTTCTTTTGTATTTGAGGATCATCATAGCTTCATATGATGTTGGTTTGTGAAGTTGCTAGATTATGTCATCAGTGTCATTGACATCATCATATACTTGAGATTTTTGTTTAGCAATATGTGTCATTTTTTTCTAAAACAGGTTCTATGTATAGGAATAGTCAAATTGTGATTCTTTAGCTCTTCTTGATTCAATACTCGTTTTGATAAGTTAAAATTAAGAAGAAAAGTAGATATCTTAGACCATGGAGGACAGGTTTAAGAGGTGGTCATACTTAGACGAGGATCCTGTGTAGATGCCTTCAAAATAAGAGATAATTCACATGCTTATCCATATTAACTAGATAGCATCGCTTGGATGTATTTTATGCTTTTCATGTATTTACATAATTATGTAAGGTTTTTTTTTCTAGGGCACACACTAACAATCATTTAATTTCCGTAATTAAGGGTTAATATATGAAGATAAATGTTATTTATTAGTTTTCAAGAGAGAGAAGACCCTTCCAAACTTAGTTATATGATTGTGGGTCCCTAATTAAGGAAATCAAATGACTGTCAGTGTGTGCCTCTAGAAAACCCCAATTATATATGTTTTCTATTTAATTTATACAACATATGCTCATAATCCTATGGTGTTTGTATGAACAAAGCATGTGGATTTTTTTTGACAGCTATTTCTGGGTTTTCCACTTGCAGGATATCAGGGGATGAGATGGTCAAGTCTGGTAGCTTGGTTTCTGGTGTTGTTGAACATGTAACCCCTCGATCTGTACTTCTATATGTCAACACAAAAGGCAACATGAGGGGTACCATTTTCATTGAGCATTTAGCAGATCATCAAGGTATATGTCCTGTTGAGCTTACTTGTGACATTAGTCCTTGTTTGAATAAAATGGTCATTGACACAAGTTATTTTGCAGGGCATGCTGCTCGGATAAAGTCTGCTTTGAAGCCCGGACACCAGTTTTCTGATCTATTAGTTCTTGGTAATGTTCCATTTAAGCTAATCTGGGTGATAAGTGCATCATCAAAATGCAATTATCTTACTGAAATTTGGTCAATGTATGATTCCTCATGAATTATCATGGATGTTTTTGTTACTTCTTATGTGTTGTTGAATGCAAATCATTGCAAACCCCTACCTCCTACTTTCTGGAACCCATTTCTCTTGGCTCGTGCCTTTTATGATCTTCTGAAACAGTGCTTTCTTAACCTCTTTATCGTTTGTGCAGATGTTGAAGGCAATAACTTGATCCTTTCAGCAAAATATTCTCTTGTCCATGCCAACCCACAACTTCCTCTGGAACTTTCAGAGATAAATCCACGTTCAGTGATCCAAGTACAAAATCGTCCAATCTTTTGATTCATCTATAGAGATAAAATTGTTATATATGATTATGCTGTGAGGACCTTAATTTTTTTTTTAATTAAAAAACAGGGTTATGTCTGTAATTTGATTGAAACTGGCTGTTTTGTCCGTTTTCTTGGACGCTTGACTGCATTTTCGCCTAGAGGGAAGGTGATTATTACTATCTATCTTTTCTTCTCTTTCCATTTTTTTCTTCCATGCATCACCCGTTAAATCATTTAATTAATGTTTGTTACAAGCGTTACATTATGATTCTCTCTTTTTCTAGGCCATAGATGAGACAAGTATCAATCTATCAGAAGCCTTTTACGTTGGGCAATCTGTCCGGGCTAACATTCTTGATGTAAGTGATACAGTGTAAATTGAGCTTTTTTTTTTTAGCTATAGAATTTAGTTTTTAGGTGATATTGTTAATTTTTGTAGGTAGATAGTGACGCTGGACGAATAGCAGTGACATTGAAGCAGTCTTCTTGCTCATCCACAGATGCGTCTTTCATCGAGTCGTACTTCTTGACCGAGGAAAAGGTAAAACAACAAGAATAAAGACATTATTTGACTTGTGAGCTTCGCTTACTCATTGAACCATTTTTTTTGCTCAATGCAGATTGCTGATTTTCAGGCATCTGATTCAAGCAATTCTAAAATGAAGTGGGCTGAAAGTCTTAATATAGGCAACATTGTTGATTGTAAAATTCAAGAGACAAAGGAATTTGGAGTTGTCGTAAGCTTCGAAAACTACGCCAATGTTATTGGGTTTATTTCACAGGCACAGTGTAAGTCTTACACTTTGCATAAATTTGGATTTAACTTTACTTGCATTTATTTAGATGCTGAAGTTTTCATCTTCAGCAGGTGGCAGGACACTTGAGGTTGGAACCACCGTTCAAGCTATGGTTCTTGATATTTCCAAGGCGGAAAGTCTTGTTGATTTGTCCTTGAAGCCTGAGTTTGTTAATAGATCACGAGATATTTCTGGAACTTCTGCATCTAAGAAGGTTGTCATTTTGGAATTACTTTGTGTTTTCTGTCTCCACTTTCTCGAATATATACTGTTTTTCCCCTTTACAGTAAATGCCATGAGTTTCCGTCATTTGTATTGAGCATTTACTGCTTCACTCGCTTTGCTCATTTTGCTGTAACTGCTGTTCATTTTATTGTTTTATGAAGATAAAGATGTTAAGGGGATTAATATTTTAGCTTTTCATTGTTATTAATATATTTTCCTTATTTATTTTGTTTGTACTCATCTTTCATATGTCCCTCGTTGATTATAGAAACGTAAGAGAGAAACAAACAAAGAACTGAAGGTGCATGCAACCATCAAAGCGATTGTGGAGATTGTAAAAGACGATTACTTGGTAATTGTTAGTTTGTCCTGGTTCTGTTTTTTTATGTAGATCAATATTTTTGTAGAAGTATATCAAGTGCAAGTGAATTCTAATGCATGTTTTCTAAGCAGGTGCTTTCCTTACCAGAACATAATTATGCTATAGGATATGCATCAGTGATGGATTATAACACTCAGAAGTTCCCCAGAAAGCAATTTATGAATGGAGAAAGGTGATTGATTGTTTCTTCAAGATACGAGTTTTGTCCTGTTGCAGTATTTTGTCACTCTGAGAATATGAAATCCCGTATTAGGGTTAGCTTGTATTGACTTGTATTGATACGTATATATAAGGAGAGTGCATAACTGATTTAGAGGGAATCTCTAATATATATAAACAATACATATATTTCCTATATTATTAATATTATCCCATCATCATCGCCCAGAAGAGTCCCGCTCCAGCATGATCTGGGATATCCTTTCATAACGATCACAGCAGGGATGAAATTTCTCTTGCTCAAAAATATCCTACTTTCTGCTTGTTTTTATTTGGGTTCGGGAACCTTTTACCTATAACCAATTGTTAAACAATTACACTTGCACTTGTATTGAATATTGATCTAGAATCATTTCCATTTGAGTAGTTTGTTATAATATGGAATGAAGACGTGAATGAATTTTTTTAATTCTAACTTCTGATTTGAACTCATCTTTGCATTAATGTTACAGCACCATGTGTCTGGTTCATGTTTCCTGTATCTTAGATTAGGATTTGGCATAAAGAACTGTAAATTATTATTATATGTTTGCAGCGTCAATGCGACAGTTATGGCTCTTCCAAGTACGTCAACAACTGGGAGGTTATTATTGCTTCTTCAATCTTTGAGGCAGACTTCTGACACTTCTAGTTCAAAACGGGCAAAGAAAAAGTCGGGGTGTGATGTTGGATCTTTAGTTCAGGCAGAGGTTGGTCATTAATTCTTTGTTTCTAAGCTATACTAATTGCTTTTGTTTCCCGAATATATACATCAGTTTACATGTATACTTTCTGTTCTACTTTGGTTGATGTCCAGGTTACTGAGGTCAAGCCACTTGAAATTGTATTGAAGTTTGGAACTGGCTTCAGGGGGAGGGTTCATATAACGGAGGTTTAAATTATTGAGCAATAGATTTCACATTTTTGATATTCTGGAAGTAATGTTGCTGGCTCACTTAGTTATTATGTGTACCATTCCATCAACAGGTCAGCGATGAAAATGCTGTTGAACATCCGTTTGCTAATTACAAAGTTGGACAGACATTGACTGCTAAGATTGTTGGTAAAACTACTCATTCTGATAATAAGAAGAAAGGGCATCACTGGGAACTGTCTATCAAACCTTCAACAATCTCAGGTGAATCCATTTTGAATTTTTTTATGCTAACCATTTATTTAAATCTGTTGTATTACTGTGTCATGTTGTTACAAATATCTTACATGTATTTTTTTATTTGGATTTTTAACTCGATAAAAATGATTTTCCATCATACAAAGCTTCTAAGATATTTTTTTCCAATGGAACAGAATGTTTAATTTCTTCATAATTCATCCTGTTCTGTTTGATTGTTTACTTTCAGGCTACCATAAGAGACTCAGTTTCAATATTCTAATTGCGTTGTTGACTTCCAGGTTCAGATGTCAGTTTGGAGCAATCGATGATTGAAAAGCTTGATTATGCCTTAGGAAAGCTTGTCACTGGTTATGTCTCAAAAGTGGATAACGATTGGATTTGGTTGGTGGTGTCGCGTGATGTGAATGCTCAGATTTTTATTCTTGACAGTGCCAATGACGTAAATGAACTTGGAAAGTTTCAGAAGCGATTTAAAATGGGAGATTTTGTTTCAGGGTATATACTAAGTGTAAATAAAGAGAAGAAACTGCTTCGTTTGACACTTTCACCATTTTCTGATGTCTCCGATGGAGAGCAAGGAGAATATGTGAAGAAACAAGAAATTAAGAGTGATATATTAGCTGAGAAGGGTGCATCTCATATTCGTGAAGGTGGTATTCTTGGTGGAAGAGTATGGAAAACACTTCCTGGTATTGGTGGTTTTCTTGTGCAAATTGGCCCTAATTTGTATGGTAAGGTACACTATACTGAGATTACGGATAATTGGGTGGATGAACCCTTGTCTAGCTACCGCGAGGGCCAGTTTGTCAAATGCAAGGTCCTGGAAGTTAGCCAATCAGTTACTGGTGGTGTTCATGTGGATTTGTCTTTACGTTCATCCTTGGTTGGGGTGCTAGGTCCTAACTCAGATAGGCGCAAGAATAAAGGGTTAGCAGCAAGTTACCTTTTTTACTTTCTTTTTTTCTCCTATTATGCTCCAATAATGAATCATTTGTGAAAGGACAAAATTTAATGCCATCTTTCTATGTTTTGTTTAGTTGTCTTTTGTACTTATAAGGCTTCTGTGTTCATTATAGGGCTTCCCAGAACTATCACGTGGATAAGATTGAGGACCTTCATCCTAATATGGTTGTTCAGGTACATGTTATTCCACTCTGTAATTTAATTAGGTTGTTACAATGTTACAACGTTCAAGAACTGTACAGATGTCTCGTATTCTGCTTATACTTGCTACTAGGGACCAAGATATTATGACTATTTACTGTGACTGTGCCACTTAAAGATCGATATTGAAACAACTCTATTTTAATTTGTCCTTCCTACTTGATTTTCATGAAAATAGATCAAAGATTATCAATTAAGGGTTATTTTTTTGTTTTTGAACTTGTTTTTTCATCAAAGGGCTATGTCAAGAGTGTCACATCCAAAGGGTGTTTCATCATGCTCTCTCGATGTGTCGATGCAAAAGTTCTGCTGTCCAACTTGTCTGATGGTTTTATTCAAGATCCACAAAAGGAATTTCCCATAGGAAAACTTGTATCGGGAAAGTAAGTGTAGAATGTCATACAATAAGTGCTTTGTTTAATTTGCAAATAGATATATACTTTTTACCTTTCTCCTCTATTCATCTAATAAATGTATCATTAGAGTGTTGTCCGTGGACACTTCATCCAAACGAGTTGAAGTCACACTAAAGTCATCAAATGACCCAAGTAAATCAAAGGTAGATCTGGCGCAACTGAAAGTTGGGAGCGTGGTCTCTGGCAAGATTAAGGGGGTTGAACCCTATGGACTATTTATTACAATAGCTAATTCCAACCTGGTAAGTTGATTGTAATTGTAGAACACAGAATTAGCTATCATCTTGTGAATTAGTTATTTATTGCAATAAATGTACAATTCTTTTGTAGGTTGGTTTATGCCATGTCTCAGAGATTTCAGATGATCATGTTGAAGATGTTGAAAGCTCTTACAGAGCAGGGGAGAGAGTTACTGCAAAAGTGCTGAAGGTAAAAACTTGTCTTCTATATATCTAGCTGCCACATCCATACCATGAATTTCTACAGATATTGATGTGTTAAATCGTGCAAGCAAATCTTGAACTGGACCAGTAATGTTATAATTTTTTTTCAGGTTGATGAGGAGAGACAACGGATTTCACTGGGAATGAAGGCTTCTTACATGGATGATGTTTCAAGCACTCAGTTGAAGGAACTTGAGAATGATGAGGCAGCTACTGGCAATGACTCTGCTGAGGAAGATGATGTCCCTTCTCTTTCAGATTCAGATGATGAGTGTGAAACTGAAACCGATTTCTCAGCTCTCATCCCAGCAGAATCAAAAGCCGTCATTCCTGCACTTGATGTTACACTTGATGACATTGACGAGCCTAGTGCAGATGCTGTAAATGTTGATGCTAATAATGATGGTGATGAGATGGATGCTCTTGATGAGAAAAGTAAGAGAATGGCAAAACGAAAGGCGAAAGAGCAAAAGTAAGTCTGAGTATGTCACAATGCGTTCGGATTACCCGGGATAATGCATTAGGTCGCATTATAACGCATAAATCTTATTTAAGGCACTTTGATGCTGTATAATGCATTATCCCAAGTAAATAAAAGTTCAAAATCATTTCATTAGTTTCATTTTTTATAATCTGTGATCTTGTTTGGTATAGAGAAGAAGAAATCAGGGCTGCTGAACAGCGGCTTCTTGAAGGAGGCATTCCAGAAACCACTGATGAGTATGAGAAGCTAATTAGAAGCTCTCCTAATAGCAGCTTCATATGGATAAAATACATGGCATTTATGCTTAAATTAGCTGATATCGAGGGAGCTCGTTCGGTTGCTGAAAGGTAAGCTAATTACATGGCATTTATGCTTAAGTCTTTTGTTGTCTTTGCTGAAATCTCGTCTGTTGCATTATTTTTTGTTTCATATGAAGGGCTTTGAAAACAATAAACATCAGAGATGAGTCTGAGAAACAGAACATCTGGGTAGCATATCTGAATTTGGAAAACGAGTATGGAAATCCTCGTGAGGTAAAAGCTTCAAACAATAATTTTGGCCTTTAGAAATTAGCTTTGAATATTGAGATATCTAACATTAGTGAATTATTTCAGCAATCTGTGATGAAAATATTCAATCGGGCAATCCAACAGTGTGATGCCCTGAAGCTGCACCTGGAACTTTTAGGACTCTATGAAAGAACAGATCAAAACCAATTAGCTGATGAGCTCCTGCAGAAAATGATGAAAAAATTCAAGGACTCCACTGAGGTGATTTTTTTTCCCAATCAAAGTAGTATAATATCAAATCTAGCAAATCTAGTTCTTTACTTAGCTGATATTTCAGGTTTGGTTGAGGCGGATACAATGGCTCTTGAACCAAAAGCAGGATGGAGTAGAAAGTGTGACAACACGTGCCTTACTAAGTCTTCCGAAGCATGAGCGCACACATGTCAACTTTCTTTCACAAGTAGCCATTCTCCAGTTTAAATGTGGGTCTGCAGATAAAGGCCGGTCATTGTTCGAGAAAATATTGCAAGATTACCCAAAGAGGACCGACTTGTGGAGCGTTTACATCGATCAAGTAATTTTCTTATACTAATACTCTTCATACGGGCATCTGCAGAAATTTCATTTATCCAGTGCCTTACATTGTGCTACTCCTTATTTGCAGGAAATTCGCGCAGGAGACCAAGATTTGATTCGTGCGTTATTTGAACGGGCCACAAGCTTAAGTCTTCATCCCAAAAAAATGAAGGTTCTTATATTAGATTTATTATGATTGTTGTGATTGAGTTAAAAAAAAGAAAAGAAAAATACCCTTTTTATATTTTCTCTGACGTGATCTTTGCAAAATTACAGTTTTTGTTCAAGAAGTACCTTGGCTACGAAAAGTCTTGTGGAGACGAGCAAAGGGTTCGTTATGTGAAACAGAAGGCCATGGAATTCAGTGAGAGCACTGTCTCTGCATAAGGGTAATACAATACCTCTTCAATTTTCCCTGTTCAAGAAGTAACTTTAATGAAGAACCCAGAACATGAAAAGGCTCGTGACGATGAAGCATTCGGCGTTTTTTGAATAGAGGTTATGCTTCGGTGTCTACATTTTTGTGCTGATAGAAAAACTCAGATTTTGTTAACTTTATATGTTTAATCCTTGAGAATCTTTTGTAGTGCTAATGTGCTCTTATGCGATGTAACAGCTTGATGTAGTACTTGTGTTTGTACTTTACGGATGAAGTGGAAATCCGAACAATTTTGATCTGAAAGTTCTAGTATTTGAATTCCTTGAGATGAAAAACTTGAAAGCTTCCAACCAGAAATAATGTTGGATTTTTTACGGTGTCTTGTTTAATGGGCAATTGATGTGAATTAAGTTTAATGACTGTGTATTTTGAAAGTTTATTTCCTTTGTCTTGAAAATGTATATTTGTACATCAGCAATCAAGCGTACAAAGTTGCAAACACAAAACAAAAACTGCCCAGAAATCTATAGCAGTTGGTCCTTTCAAATCTGCATGCATCATTTATAAGAGGTGACGTCTGAACGTGCTTGAGAAGATATACTACCATCCAATCTATGGTTGCAACTTTTATAGTGATTCCTTGAGAAGTCTCAGTTGATTCTCTCCTACAAAGGGAGAAAAAAATATAGACAATGTCACAAAACTTAATTCTGTAATTTGGGTTAGAGAAAAGAGTTGTGTAAAATTATTGAAAATTCCACTTGTATATAATATACATTAGGATTACGTCTTGTCATTTGCCTTGATTGAACCACCTAAATCAAGTGGTTTTTGTCTTAATGTTTTTGCAGGTGTTTTGTGAAAACTATCCTGTTTTACAACTGGGTTTGTGTGATTTTTTTTTTTACAAGGCCTTTTTTCTGAAAAAGTCCTTCATTTTATGAGTAATTTTGTGCATTATTATGATCCATCGATCGAGTCAATATTACTTTACATTTATAATACTCATATGAGTCATATCAAGATAACTTCATCTTACTGTGAAAAAAAAATTTACAGAAATGTAATGTCTACTGACTAGAGTAGGAATATGGACTAAAAATCTGAAATATAAGAAAAAAAAGTTACAGCAGGCTAACAAGCAGCCATAGATCATGTGCTTCTATACTTTTGTCTCCCATTTGAGAGAAATCAACAAACAGATCTCTTTCAATTTGCATGAACAGAGAGATTACTTCATACAACAAAGAATGCTGCTGCTGTTTATGAATTATTCATAAACAGCAGCAGCATCCTTTGTTACCAATATAACATCAAAATGACAAGAAGCTGAACCTGCAAGGCAAAATTCTCACACATAAGCATCTAGCATTCTAGCAAGGAAGATGACCAAACCTGCACAAGAAAGTAAGAAACTTCTTCCAAGTTCCAGCATTGATTTTTTACAGCAAAGAAGATTACACATTCTAGTCTACCAACATGAGTCCATCATGAGCAAAGCAAGCAAAAGACTAAAGTTAGGAAGCAACAGATTTTACACCTTCAAATAGCACCAAGATGATCCCCATCCAAGCTACCCAATGCCATGAACGACCTTTCTGACTCAACCCACTTGGAATCCATCACGCTGAAACGAACCCTCGTGTTCTTCTCCAGCTTAGCTCGCTTCTCGCTGACAAACATCTGATTCTCATCTCCCGGGACAAGCTCATAGCCCGGCATTTTCTTGGTTGAGAGGAAAACAGTCTCAACGGGCCCACAGCTCAAGAATACGCCATGCTTGAGGATCTTGGTGACGAGCCCTTCGAGAATCTCGCCCCTGAAGAATCTGAAAGTGAGGCAGGTGAAGTCCACAGGGAATAAGACATCACCAGCTTGTGGCCTCACTTTGCCTTCTCCTATGTTGTTCACTGTTGTAACAGCAAGAAGATTGCCCAGGTCTTTTGTTGCCTTTTTGGCTGCAAAGTCTTCAAGAAGACGGATTAAGATTGCCCGTTGGAGAAGTAGCCCTTGGGAGTCGAGGTTTTCAGCAGCAATGACGACATTCCATGACATGCGCACTTTGAGAAACATGATTTCTGTACAATGGAATATTAGAAAGAAAGGACGGTAATCACTAATCATTTACTGTGTTTATGAGCACACTGCATTGATCATCTAAATGCATACTAATCTCGAAAGCTCAACAACCATGCAAAAGGAAATTCAAAGACTGTATATTGTTGCCTCAAGTAACTAAATTCCTGTTCCCATCATTCTATGAAATATGAATTCACAGAAACAAGTGTGCTAGGTTTTTTTCAGCTACAAATGTAAGAAAACAGACCTAAAAAAGAAGAGGTGTGAATTCGTTCCTCTAAAACAATTTCACAACACAATTCATGCAAAACACATGGCCATTTGGATTCGACCAAATCCCAAATTTCATCATAAACAAGCAAGATCCACAAAAAAGCAGCAAACCCAAAATTTCTATCACTTTAATCAGAAATTCAAAATCAGCAAGCTCCAACCTGAGATTCTACCAAGCTAAACTGCTAAAGCATTGGACCAAAATAAAAACACCGCGCAGATTCTAGTTCCAGCTAAAAGCCCACATCAAACCCTAGCTCTGAAAATTCCAACATCAATCGATCATATGGGAACAAAACCAAGCAGATTTTGACCAAAAGATCAACAATCCAAGTGCATTCAACAAATAAAACATCATTTTCAAATATCAATATCAACAACCGAAAGTAGAATCTGAGAACGGAAAAGTTCGAACTTTTAACCTTGGGAAGACGAAGCCAACACCAAGAACGCAAACGCGAGAAGAGAATTGGACGCCGGCGACCTGCAATGGAGCAAAGTGGCAGCCTCAGTACTGAGTACTCACCGACTTGGCCGGTGTGGAGAGTGAGAAAACGGGGAAGCGTAGAGACTAGAGAGTTGTTGGTGCTCTCCTCGGCATTATTAGGAAATATAATACATATAAGGGTAATATTACACAAGACCACCCTCATATTTGGTGACTTTTAACTAAACCACCCGCATAAAATAGAATTGCACAATTATTTTAATTTGCTGGTTTCTATTTTTTTGAATTAGGGTCTAAATTTGTAGTTAGAGCTAGGTGTGTCGATTAACTGACGAATCGGCCCAAATTAAATCAAAATCTAAACTGTTGGTGTGATCTTGGGAAGATTTAGGTCCCGGTTTAGCCGAGGTTCAAACCAGAGCTTGGCCAAATCGGCACCGATTTGATCGTTTTTTTAATTTTTTTTACTTTTACTTAGGCTTGTTGGGGCCGGTTTGAACCAGACCCAGCTACCCTTTGGGCCGTTCGAACCAGCGCCCAACGACTACAAAAATCTAGTTGTTGGATCGGTTAATAAGAGGTTTGGCCGATTAACGGGCCAGTAACGACTACTTTTTTTTCCTTTTTAAAAACTACCTCTACAAACATAAATATACCCCTATTAATAAACACATCCTTCTTCATTTCAACCCACACGGATCTCTCATTCTTCCCTTCTCTCTTCTCTCTCTCTAATACTCTCAAGTCTCAATCTCTGACTCTTATATAAGTTTACAATTCCAAAGCTTTGTTAAAATTCTTCACTTCTTCTTAATCTTTCATTAATTACTCTTAATATTTAGATTTTTTTTCTTACATTACAATCTTGTTTTTGAGCTTTTAGTTTACAATTTTTTTTCTTATATTACAATCTGTTATTTATTACCTTGTTTTTATTTCTTAATTACAAAATTTTCAATGAAAATATGAATGGATTATATGACCATCTTTTTGGCTCAAAAGAGAGTATGTCCATGCGCCTCCAATGACGATGCCTGCACTCTTTCCTCCCCAAGGAAATGTAGGAGAACCGGAATTGTCTCAAGCCCCATCATCGACCACTCTAGAGCTTTAATCCGAAATTTTTACTAAACATTTTTTGAAAGAGAGTTTATGATTCATCTAACAAGAAAGATACCATTCATTGTAATTATAGTGGAATGATAAATTCATGGAAAAGTGGAGGGGGCTATGGAACAATGAAGACGCATATGGAGAGGATACACCCCGATAAGATATCAATGATGCAAGATCAAACGTAACTCATTCGGGTTTGCAACTTCTTCTTCTTCTTCTCATAATTCACATTTATTTTCTTAATCAAGAAACTAGTATGTATGCTTTTGCCGAATCTATTTGTATTGATCATTTAACATTTCAATTTTCCGAGGGTGTTGGTTTTAATGATTGGATAACTAATCATGTTCAACCCACTTATACACCGATTTCTAGAAAGTCAATGAGAAAAAAAAAACTATAATGAAAGCTTATAAGAAAATGTAAACTTGCTTTGTGTAAATTTTTTAGTGAAAATGATATTAAAGCTTCCATTTAAAGAGAGACATTTGGAGTGATCATTATGAAATGTATTCATACATGGCCTTACATAGTTACATGTCATTTTATTATATAAAAACGAGTATGACCCAAATTTTGTGGACTCATGTAATATGACATTAGTTTTTATTTTTATGAGTGTCGGGCCCTACAGTTTTGGACCCTCTAATGTCAAAGTTTGCACACAAGGCTCCCGGAGGTACTATAGCTGATATAGTTTTTTTTGGGGGCCTTTGCCTTTTGGCTCGGCCGGTTCGATCAGTCGGACACCGCTCTGCATCCGGACCGGGTACTTCGTGGCCCCATTTTGGGGAGACCCTCTCAATATCAGTTTTTCCATACATGCCGCCAGTGGGATTCGAACTTCAAATCTCCTGGAGGACACTTAAGGAGTCTAGCACCACTTTACCACTAGACCAACTGAGTATTGCTACACTATAGCTGATATAGTTATAATCACTATAACAGCATATTTGTGTAGCAACAGCATATGACTATATGAGTGTCGGGCTCCCGCATGCATCACAAAGCAGCATATCTGTGTAGCAACAGTTTCTAAGATTATGCTCATGACGACTATATATATGATCTTGTTTGAAGTAACACTAAACACAATCAGATTACACCATCAGCTTGATAATAATGCTTATTGCAAACACTAATCTCACTAAATGCAAATTACCAAATACAAAGCTGGCAAGTAAAAAATAACAGTGGAAGGGCACAGCTGACGGCATATTTCTACCTGTTTGTCCATAATCTTTGCTCTCCTCTACCACTTTTATTATCCCTTCCTTCAGAAAGTCATATGAAGGGAAAGACGATGTATTCGGCATAGAATAAGTTCCAAATGAACCTGTAGAAGTTCGAGATTGCTTCCTGCAAAATGAAGTTGACTTACTTGAGTTAAAAATGAATGGTTCTTCAAAAACATACAGGCCTAAAACTTTAATATCATTATTTAGAGTACAACACTGAAAAGTAAGAAATACCTTAGTGTAATTAGCTTTTTCCAACAGCCATGCCTGAATCAGGAAACATGAGGGTTACATGTAGAAAAATGTGTGAACAGCCCATGACAGAAACATCATAGAGCAGAATATAGAGCATTCCATGTTTATCTTTTTAAAGCTTCCATACAGAAAAGTGGAGCTAAGATATTCTAGCAAGTTAACGTAGGATATCGCTACTGCTTATGGAACTTCACCAGAATATTGTATCAAATATGCCCATCACAAATAGATCTCAAAATGATTATATTACTATTTACTACGGGCCTATGGCGCAATGTAGTTTTACTGCTGAAATCAAAATTGGTAACTCTATAAGTGAAAAAAATGTCTAAATTAGACAAACATAGAGATTTGAGCAAGATTATACCTGATATATCAGACCAAATGCTAATATAGCATGCACTGGTATCATTAGGTTGGGCCTGAAAACCTACAAATACAAGCAACAAACAAAGTGCAATGAGAGTAATTCAATTCCTAAAACAAAATGTAACCACCAATATGCAGAACTGATCTAGAAAAGGGGAATTTGCAAACAAATTCTAGTAGAAGGTGAATTCACCGTTGGCATGTAAACAGCTGCCAAAATGGAGCCAATGTAGTTCAGTAACAAAGTCCCAGCTCCGAGGAATGCAATATTTCTAACTCCAAGCTTGGTTGCAAAGGTGGAAATCTTGAACCTATTAAGATATTAGGTAAACACTCAATTAAAATCAGGATACCATGCTTATATCACAAGTCAAAAGCATCTTACAGATCTTAATATTATCAGAGACAATAAAAGCACCAGCAGCCTTAAGCAGTCCACCAACTTACTTTCTATCTCCCTCCACATCCGGAAGATCTTTAGTTATGGCAATTACCAAAGCGAACAATGTGACAAATGTTGTAATGAAAACCACAGGAGGACTGCATATAAACAGTGAATCTGTATTAGGAAGTATACAACTCTTCAAACATATTATTTTAAAGCAAACATTCAAGATCATGAATAGAAATGATATACGAATGAAAATTTACAAGTGAAAAAGACTCACCTCCATGCAAATGGAAGTCCAAGAGCTGCTCTAACAGCATAATATACACCGAAATTCAAAAGAAATCCACGTACCTGTAGAAGTAACACTTTAGTGTCTTCTGAATACTTAAAAAAAAAAATCCTAGCATGTCTCATCTTGAATTGAAGTATATATAGCTCTACAGTTTTCATCAATTATATAGAAATAAAGATTTTGGTATGCACATTTACTACAGAAAAGATGTGCAGAATCATACCGTAGCAATAATCAGAAATGCTGCAACAGGAGATCTTTTCAGTCTAAAAGGAGGAACAGAATAAATGGTGCCAAGAAATAGCCCCAGCGAATACAAAGAAGTAATGAAGGGTCCAAAGTTTGATGCTACAATTGAGAGTCCGACGACTGCAAAACCCACCACCAACAACCATGCATTCCCCACTGAAAGATCCCCAGCAGCAATAGGTAAATAAGGCTTGTTTACCCTACACACAAAACCAGTGAAACTCTTTAAGTAATTTAAAATAAGGTTCCGTAAAAAGTGAAAAATTCATGCAAATGGACTTTGTAGTTCATTGCATCTGATCGCTACATACAAGCAATTAAAGCTAACTGATCATCCATATATAACCTACTCCTAGCATGTGGCCATTCTCAAAACATGTGAACTTCATTTGTGTAGATGAAGCCATGGAACTAAAGTTTGTTGAATAGGCAAACAAAATGCATGACTTGAAGCATTTAATCCAAAAAGATGAACCTAAGAATATCACGCATAAAATTGCATACTTATCAATACCAATATCGTAGATCTGATTGATACCGACTATGTATCCATTCCCACATATCAAACCAAGAAGACCACAAAGGGCCTTGAGCACCAATGACCACTTTATGAGATTGGGGTTCTCAATCAACGCTCTGGTCACCAAAGCACTGCCAACACAACAAAAAGGAGCACACAATCAGCCTTACACTTGAGACCAATGCCAAGTTTCCAATTAGATAAGTAGAACACTCACCAAGAACCAAGAGCAGTGCCTCGAATCGTATGAGGCCTGAGGAACCTCCAACACGCATCCTTGAACTCATTGAGCTTATCCGGAAAGGAGTCAGAAGAACCAGCAGCTGCTTCAGCTTGTGCACATGCCTGCCATGAAAATCACTTCACTTCAGAGAGACAACCAAAAGATTGCATTAAACAAAACACACTAAGTGAGCCTATTTTACCAAATCGCCTCTTAATTTGGCTAATTCAGATACATTTCTCAAAACAAACTGCCACTGAATACAAAATGATAATCATACTTCTACAAACATGCCTTGATTTTGGTAAATTCCAACTCGATGCACCTTCATCGCGTTAGGCAATCAGATTTTTGAAGTATAAAATTCCAATAACCATCAGAGAACAGATGCAGAATTCAAATCGTAATTACTAGCGCACTGTGAGATTTCAATCCAAGTTCCAGGTAGCACAATCTACTAATTGAGCAAACAAAAAAAAGCACAAAAATGCGAGAAATTGAAAGATACATCACCACCACAGTAGGAAGCCTATGGAGCCTGGTGGAAGTTAACTTAGTACTTGAAAACTGACAATAAGAAGGAGCGAGAGTTCTGAGATGAGGAAGGTTGGCGGCGGAGGAAGATTTCGGTCTAGAGAGTTGGAGATCGGAAGGGAAGATCCTTGGATGAGTTGCTATGGATGAAATTGATGGGATTGAAGTGGATGGACATTGCAGAAGCTTCATTGGAGGAAGCGGGAGCACAACCAGAAGAGAGAGGGAGTAATGGTTACCAACCGCCACGCGCCAAGAACAAACGGGATGGGGATGCGATGGGTGATTGGGTGGACTGGACGCTGAGCACGAGATTAAAAGCTACGTCGTTTTAGACTTGATTGGATTGGTTGTCTCGATAATCAATCAAACCTGTATGAAAACGCTATTTCGGGTTTTGTAAGTAATCGTCGTTACCCAATTCGGTTTTTCAATCCTGGTTTTCATGATCTGTACTTTGTTTTTTTTTAATAAGAATTTATTTTAAATAAACTTCTTTAAAATTATAATTTAGGATTAAATTTTCTTAGTAAGGCTTAATTTTTATAGATAAAGGATTTAGTTTTTAAATATGAATTTTTATGCATAAGAAAGAAAAATAATGTACGTATTCAATGATCGATTTTCTTTTTATTTATCATTTATTTTGAATTGCATATTAAATGATGTATGTGAGTTTTTTTATTTAACGAATATCGTTTGAGACTTGACAAAGGGCATTCTCGATTGATATTAGAATGTAAATGTGGGCATAGGTCAAAATTGCACATAGCCAAAAGGATAGAAGAACCAATTCTCACTTTGTTTTGATTCTACACGAGACATGATTATATCTAAATATAAAAAAATATAAAAAAAAAATATATAGTATTGAATTGCACATACCAAAAAATGGATTGAGCTAGTCGTTTTTAAAGTATAATTTCAAACAAAGAATAGACAATAAATAATTTCAAAGAGACAAAAATGAGAAAACAAAGTATGTATGAATGACATAACAAAAGTGATGAGATTTATAGTCGAAGATTATTAAATGAGTTTTTCATCATTTTAAGGTTTATGGTGGCTTTAACTTGTTCTAATTTGACTTTTTTGTTTCAATATCAGTTATGCAATCAAGAAAAAGGATGAGATTGAGAGAGTTGCCAAAGCCAACCGTTGAAGAGCTTCTGCTACATTTCAAACTAGTTTTTCTTGCCTTAGTTTTGGAATTTTGTATGCATTACTTGAAATTCTAAAGGTTGTTGAACATCTTTGTTTATTTGTGTTGTCCCTTTTTCCATGATGAACAAATACTGAAGGTTAAGAGTTTCTGCTCTTAGAATTTGAGCATTGGTTCATTTCTCAACTTTTTGAACATTATTGCATAAAGGCCTCATCTTCTATAAACAGGTTCCTGCACCAGCAATTATCATTTCATTTTGTAAGGTATTTTATGTTATAAAAGTTTGACCCCTTGAGATGTAAAATATAAAAGTTTGTGGATTTAAAGTGGAATTTCCCTTGCATTTATCATTATCACAAGCACCAACTTCAACAAAACAGTCACTACTTGAAGCATCAAGTGCCCCAAAATATTTTAGAGGTACTAATTTGCAAAATATGTAAAATTTGTGTCAAATTATTTTTAATGGGTAGGCGTAATATGCCCCAAAATATATATCACACCAGATTCTATTCTCAAAAGGTCGAGCTAGTATACCAGTAATTACATCAACAAAACAGTCGCTGCTTGAAGCATCAAGTGCGCAAGCACATTCAAGCACAATCATTTATTATCACTTACACGATCCACACACATGATTAAGAAAGACCGTCATCATTGCCAAGAAGCTCTATGAATCGCCTTCAACAATGGCAGATATTACTTGGCTAATGGATGCAAACTTCAGCCTGTCTTTCATGAGCATCTTTGCAAAATTAAGTGCCTTTCTCTCGCATTCAGCTCTTTTGTTGGCGTCGGAGATAGATTCGAAGTCCTCAACATGGGCGACCCCGACTATTCTCCTGCAAGAAATGGCAAGTAAGGGTATTGCAATTAGAACCAATCAGAGAACATAGAAATTAAATACATACATACAACAGCATACTATGGTAATGACTTTGGATTGCTGAAGGCATGTTTCTAAATGATTTTATTCTAAACTCCAAAGCATGATTTTCAATCATGAAAGCCCTTAAACTAGGTGAACTTCAAGTAACTCACCAAATACCTCTTCCAAATCATTCAAAGAGCTTATTTCCGTGTCAATTTTTATATTTTTGGGTGGAATTTCACATCACATCATCAGTCCTTGCAAAAAAAATAGAATTTTGATTTGGCATCTGCAAATGCCATTTGTAAAAAGGCACATAAGCTTCTTTTTTCTTTTTCTGAAGGAGGGCACATAAGCTATATAACTCGTTAAGATACTTTTTAAATTCCAGCAAATGCATGAAGCAATACAGTAAATGTGCGAAAAAATATGAAGACGGCAAACTATCATACTAGATTAATCAGAGGAAAGATAAGAATGTGGATAAAAAAGGATCTTACCTAGTCATTTTGGCTGCTCCGAAACCAAGAGAATCATGAAGCAGATCTTCCATATATTTTCTCTGTATTAGCTGCCAAACATCAAGGTTATTGTAAATAAGTGGGAGATAAGCCTCACCACCGCCATCCTTGTTTTCATCCCAAAGTGCAACAAACTTCTTCTGGAAAAGAATCCAAGTCGCTTCTATTGTGCGCAGAATCCAATTTTTGTATTCCTACATGACAATATGTTTAGGTGACAACAAAGTAGAAATGAATATAGTTTGGAGTAGATGTACAGAATGAACACAATGATTTATGATGCACACATATTTCTATGTAATATCTTGAACATACCATTTAGTATGGATTTACATTGTAAGATAAAAATGCTCCGAATTCTCTTGACATAGGCAGCTTTAGAGAAAATGATCATGGTCATTAATAGCTAGGCAAAAAATACAAAAAAATCAAACTTATCTAAAATTCGCCAGGATGAAAGGGAGCTGATTTCTTTGTGAGATTAAGGAAATAAGCAGCAGATCCAGCCATTGTTCCACATGTATAAACTATAAACCCCTAACATAGTCCTCTTTTCATGTCCTGATTGCATGAGAATGATCCTCAACTTTATTTCATTACCAAAACCATGTGTCAGATGGAACTGGAACACTTCTAAAATGTCTATTTCTAGCAATACTAATAAAGCACTCATTATACAAAGAGCCGACAATGGACATTGGACAACACCATTACATAAGTGCTATGATTTATATAGAACCAATAATGGTTTGACATACCTTCCTATTGTTTTCTTCATTGGCATGTCCATCTTGTGCATAGAAAGACAAAATCAGGTTGCCTAGAAAGGCTCCTATATCAAACCCAATTGGCCCATAAAATGCAAATTCTGGATCTATAACCTGTGTTGAATCATGGGTAACCATGATGGAACCTGTGTGAAGATCTCCATGGATGAGGGCTTGTGCTCTTTCACAAAACCTACAAAGTGAAGATCACCTTTTGTTAAAAAGAAGTTATATACTATTTATAATATCCAAGCAATTGAGAGAATGTTATAGACATCAGGATGCAGGATTACATGGATTTCAGCTGAGCAACTTCTATTTTCAAATGGTTATCTTCCCGCACAGCCTCAGCATCCTTATCAAGGTGAGGAGTGGTCCAACGGTTATATTGAGACACTTTATAGGGATCAGAGAAAACAACCTGCTCTGTGAGCCGACACATTTCCACATTCCCACAAAACTCAGCAACTGCATATAAAACATTCCAAAACGTGAAAAAATTAGGATTGAAACCTCATTGAAGTTTGTAATACAAATCACAAAAGGCATGGACCAGGATTGTTCAACAAAAGTTCAAATCAGGAAAAAAATCACAACAAAGTCCAATGCATGTCAAAATCGAAACAGAAATATCTTTCTTTTTGTGCAGGATGACAGATGCTAGAAATACAGAATAATATAAGAATTAGCAAGAATAGCACTCCTGTATAGAATAAGGAAGTCAAAAGTGATAAACATAATTATAAACCAATAGCAACAAAAAGACTTCAGTGATAAGTTGTCCAGAATGTCGTCGTAATTCTTTCAAGGGAAATTACATTGGCAATCTGTGGTTTTGCCTTTCCGTAGAGCATTCAAGGTCCTCAAAATTCAAGTAGTGCACCTCTGTTATAGGATTTGTCCATATGGTACTCCCATCTTTTATGTTGTCATCAAGTTATCTTGATTAAGTAATCACAAGCACACATTTTTCAAGTTTTAGATTGCTTCAGTTTATTTCACCAAAATAAACCCTTATGCATTATAATTTTATTCATGTCACAAACACCAAATTACCCAATGGTATTTTATTTTGGGCTAAAGTAATATTTTAGGGGTTTTTTCATGACTCTACCACTCGAAACAGTTAATAATAGGTGTTGGAAGCATTCTCAGTTCCATATCTTGTTGGTTTTGATAAAATTCTTCTAAATTGAAGTTATGTCTAAAGTTTGCATGTGAGATGCTTCGTTATTGAATGAAATTTATTCTTTTTTCTCAAGTCTTTCAGTAGAAACCTAGATAGTTGATTGAAAGAATCTACAAGCCTATGACATGGTAAAACTCATCAGCAAAAAAAATTAGTTTATACCTCTTTGCATGTTCTAGGGAAACAGTACATGCTCCACGAAACAGTACATGCTCCACAAATTGGATAATCTGAAAAATTAGATTGAGGTGGATTCAGGTTTTCAAAACATAGGTTTTTAATTTGGATGCTGCCCCGGCCGTCTTGATGTATTCCATGTCCAAAATTAATTTAAACCTCAATCTTAACCATGTTTGAATAAAGCTATGTATCACTAATGTCAATATCTACTTCTATGTGTATCAATTCTAACCAAACTTGCGGAATTTTAACATATAATTACTATTCGTTATTGCTTTTTATTAGTTGTTCTTAACACCTACTCTTGGCAGACTACAGACATGTAGAAGCTATCTGTTTGAAGAATCGGATGTGTTTTGTGTCTCTACACCTATAACCTTACTCTTTGAATTACTTTTCACTAAAAGTTTTATGTCTTATTGTCTTTCCCTTATCTCACTTTTATTAATTTCCTGATTTATGTGAGTTATGCTCTTATTTGAGCATGGATAATCAAGTTGTTTGGATCCTTATCATTTGCATAATGATATGGGTTCTCACAGTTACTAAGTGAAACATAAACCACTAAAGCTTTTTTCTAAGACACTGATTGTCTTTAAATGATTTTGTGTTTCATATTGTTAGCTAATGACTTCTAGTATAAACATTTCTAGATTGTAGAAAATCTTCTGCGATGATTGCATTGTAGGTTGATTTGTTTGTACTGTTATCCATTAATGTAAGATTGATCTATTTAACATTTTCCAAGAAAGGTTTAATGCTTTTTCTTAAAACAACTTGAATAAACATTGGCATGAAAATGACTAACTAGTGTATACATGCACAAAAATAACAAGCGAAATGATAAAGGAACTGCTTACTAGCACGTTTTTGCTCTGTAGTGGTTCTGTAAAGAAGAGAAGTGAAATAAAAGGTCTTTGCCATGTATTCTGACATATGTTCTGCCAGTAAAGGATATTCAATCCCAGCAATCAAACCCTTTCTCAAGATTATGTGGGGAGGCTCCAAATAGCGCATGCCAATCAACGACATGACACGATCAAAATGGTAAACTTCTGGAACATGATCAGGACACAAGCGTCCGTGCTCCTTCAATGCAAGTGCCTCAAAATATGCCCTCTCCTTGGTCATTGGCCATGACTCCCCTATGCAACGGATATATGGAAGAGCCTATATTCAATGTAGCAATCGTAAGAAAGGTATCATTTCATCACAATACAAAAGATTTGACATCTATATACCAATCAGAAAAAGGCCTCTCACTCTCTCAGAAGAAAATCATATGGAACATCTATTGATCAAGCTAACTCCACCAAAACATAGTAGTAAAATCAGAACTTTTAATAGTAGAAATTCAAAGGGAGGCATTACAGGCCAGCTTCAAGAACTAATTTAAACCTAATTTTGTTTGAAACCTAATAGCTAATCTCAAACTAAAAAGAAAGAATATCATATAATTCCAAGCTACTTTTAAATGAAAAGTCCAAATTGCCAATTGCGAATCCATAGGGAATCAAGCTGAAAACATCGACAATCAACTTCCAAGAAGCAGACGCATGAACTTTTTGACAATCCGCAACCTTAGTTAAGCAGATTACTTACTTACAACTAGAAACCGACGAAACATACATCTACTTCACAGCTAAAAGAAATTAAAATTAAGCCGAGGAAACTGAGCTTGGATGCATCTTCGGAGTAAGCAAGAGGCGTTCACCTGCTTAACAACGAGAGAGCCCGCGGAGCCGACGACGATGTAGACGAAGTTAAGATTGCCATCGCCGACCTCTTTGATCTGCAATCCGTCGAGTTGGCCACCAAGCTGGGAAACGAGGGGAGGAGTGACCTTGATGTAGTCAATTAGCGAGTTCTCGTCCAGCGGACGGAATCCCTCAGAAGCCATACTCAGGCGGCGGCGGTGGAGGGGTTAAGTCGTCCGACGACTGAGAGAGGGAGAGGTGAATAAGAATCAGCAGAGGAATCAGCGGAGAAAGAGTTACTAAGCCACTAGGAGGGAGGGATGTATCTTGCCTGATTTTTGGTCAGTGTGAATTATGCTCCTTTTCAATTGACAAAAGCTAATAAGTCACCATTTTATCCCATATTTAAAAGATGAATTTTAGTATCAAAGGGAGTTGGCTCGCATAAGCGGTTTGCTTCATATTCATTGGTTTGGAAAGACTCACCCATCAAAGTCAGGTGCGCGACTCGAGTCAAACTAAAAGTAGTCCAAACGAAATTCACAAACAAAAAGAGACATATGTAGTATTTAAAAATGGTCAAGGCAAGAGGTGGGATTCAAACCCCTAACCTCATGCACCCCTTGCACTTAAACACTCCTTCCATACCAATATGCTATCATGTAATTCTTGCATCTTAAAGGAAATTCTTTATTTTATTTGATTTCTCCTTTAGAAGTTTCTTTCACCTTCCTCCATATGGCACGTGCGCTTATACATGTGTCTGTAATATCCGCAATATTCCAAGGTTTTTAAAACCAATATAATATTTAAATAATCATTTTCTCTTTAAAAAGAGAGTTTAAATAACTTAATTAAATAAAAGTAAGAACATTTTATAAAGGATTATTAAAGTGTCAAAGTTATTCAAATAAAATAAGATTAATATAAATTTCGGATTTTATTAATAATGAAGTATTTCAAGGCAAAACAAATAAAAAGGAGGCAAGAGCCATCCCGAACTCAAGACCTCTCGCTCCTTTCATGCAATCACACACTCCTCAAACCGCTAAACCATTGTAACTTAACTACTTATAACACAATTCTTTTAATAATAAGGCCACTTTCTCCTTCTTCTTCTTCTTCAAGAGTCAGATTGAGTCTGATGTGAACTGACGTACATCCAGTGCATGAGAAAAATGTCTGCCATTCTCCTCCATTGCTTCTAAGACCACCCAAAGACTTGCATCATCTTGTGTCATCCTAAACTAGAACACCCCCCACCAATTGGCATCAATCTCTCTCCCCCACCATTGATCAAACTCCATTGAAGAGGATCACTAGAGCTCCCTTGGTGGCCTATTTAAAGGCTGAAAAACTCAAGTAGAACTCACACAAAATCTCTCTTCTCCCTTCCTAGCATCTTGCTATTCACATTTATCAATTTTCATCCCACACACATTAAGTTTAATTGTTGAGTTTTCTACAAAAACACCATTAAAATCACCTACACACCACCACCAAGCCGCCGCTGCACCCCCCTGGATGACCGCCGGCCCCACCCGAACGCCGCCAGAGCCACATCGGACCACAACCAGGCCCCCGCCTCCCTCTGCCCTGACTGTCGACGCCTCTCTCCCCTGCTTTTCCTATATTATTGTTTTCAACAAACGCTTCAATCTGTAAGAATAAGCCCTAATTTTATTCTTATCTTCACTAAATTAATTTAATTACTCTCTTATAAAAATAATAGCCTTATTATGATATTGCTAGATTGATAAAATTAAAACTAATATAAATAATGCTAGAAGATCTTGTTAGTTGGACATATAAAAATAAACTATTAAACTCATTATACTTAGATAAAATATTCATCATGCATGTTAGTTTAATAACAAAATAAATCTCTAGACATGGAAATTTCTTAAATAAAAATAATAGTCTTATTAACATCTTTTTGTATACATGGTAAATATTATAAAAATATTGAGTATACTAGATCTTCAAGATATTATAGTATAAAAACATAAGTTGATAAGGAAAGATATGCTAAGAATAATTATTAATGCTTATACATTAGAGCTGTCAAAAGCTGACCCGACCCGAACCGTGCGAAAAATTTAGGGTCAAGACCCGAATATTTGAACCCGAAACCCAAAATAAACCGAACCCGATAGACCCGAAACTCGTTGGGTTCAAACCCGAAAAAACCATTGGGTTGACCCAATTTGTTATATTTTAAGAATATATAATATATTTGAAAATTATAATATATTTTATTATAAAATATATAAAAATAATAGATTTATTATTAAATATCATTTTTTAAATAAAAAATATTTTAATAATTGTAAAAAAATCAGTTTTCTTGACCTGTTAGGTCGACCCGACCCGCCCGACAACCCGCAATGACCCGACCCGATTTGATCGGTGACCCGTTACGACCCGAACCCGACTCAACCCGAACCCGAAATAACCGAACCCGAACCCGACCTGACCGACCCGTTTGACACCTCTATTATACATATAAAATAAATGGTTGCATGCCATATTTTATAAGATAATATTTCTAGACATGGAAAACCCTTTTTATTAAGTTAAGTAAATTCTATTATTAAAATGGCTTTTTTACCGAAAACCACCCTTACAATATGCCATATTAGCGTAAACCACCCTTTCAATGGCTATTTACCGAGAACCACCCTTACAAAGCCTTCCGTTACGTTTTGACCACTCAATTAAAATTTTCCGTTTGAAAGCACGTTAACTTGTGCAATGACCCTTTTGCCCCTCTTTTTTCCCCCAAATTACACCCCTATCTACCTCTTTCTCCCTCTCAACTGAGCATTTCGATTTCTAGGGATCAAATCTCTTACAATTCGATATCTCCCCCAATTTCTATGGCTTCATCAAACTCCACCGCAATCATCTAAGATCCATCCCATCCATGCTTGTTTACTTGAAGATCTGCAAAATCGAACAAAACAAGCGCAAAACCCAATTTTCCTAGAAAACCTAAAAATCTAAGAACTAGACTAAAGTAAACTAAAACCATGCAAAATAAACATAAATATGCATCCTAAGCTACACATATATGCAATCTATCACTTAGTTTACATACTTGATCGTTACAACACTATGTACTGGGATGTTTGAATACCTTGTAATTCTCTTGCTTAATGGACTCCAGGCTACTCGTCAAAACCACAGTGTAGACCTGGGTACTCAAGTAGCAAGTAATCACTCAGGTCCATCCACCCCCCATGAAATGTCTACAATTGCATCACAAGTTTCTACAACATCAGCAACAACAATTGATGTCTTTGCTCAGGTATAATCTTCAATAAAATCCAGCCTCTTACCCTTGCCTGACAAGTATAGCTTACACCCAAATTCTTGCATTTTGTAGATGTCCCAACCATAGGATTTCACATAAGGTGATGTTGGGAGTGCCTATTTGACTCAACCACTGCCTACGAGAAAGATGATTGCAACTAAGAAAGCGCTTGCAGAAGTGTTTTTAAGGCGTTCACCCAGGAAATAAGGAGGTCGTCAAGCTAAGCCCAGATTATGCCTAGATTTGATTTGTACTGATTTAAGTACTCCCTCCGTATAAATCTATTTGTCTTTCTAGTCTTCACTCGTTGTCTAATTCTACTTGCTTTTTAAGTATTTTATCCAAAATTTTCCAACTTTACCCTCAAACAACCCATCTAATTAATTGCATACACACATCTCAAGAAATAAAGTATGTAGATTATAGGGGTAATGTGGTAATACTAGGTCTTGTCTTAATATATGTGTAAAATGCTTAAAAGACATGTAAATTTATACGGAGGGGGTATTAGACAGTTTGATTGCCCTTTTGCTTTTAACTAAGACTTTAATGGCCCTTGTAATGGCCCCTTTTGAGAATATGTGTGCTATGTAAGACACCTATCTATGCAATTACTATGTAAGACCTTAATGGCCCCTTTTGGTTTAGCATCTATGTCAATTGTGTTGCACAATCATGTCTTGTCTTTTTTAGCAAATGTGCAAGTTTGTCAGGTGTCTTTACCATCTTTTCTTTAGCAATTCTATTACAGGGAACAATTTGTCTTCCTTATCACCATCTTGTTTGTTGCTGCTATGGGTAATTAGTTCACAAAAACTACGACAACAAACAATGGCACAATTTCAGTACAATTTCATTAAGTACTTTCTCATTACAGTATGAACAAAAGCAACTCATTACAGGTACTTGCTCATTACATGAATGAACACTAGCAATTGATCTTCAAGAACAACTCTTACAATGTCTAAGTAGTAGCCTAAACATGAACCTGCATTCAAGTCTACTTCAATATCACAACAATGAGAAAAATCAAAAGAAACACAACAAACAGAATAGCAGTAGCTCGGTAAATAGCCATTGAAAGGGTGGTTTACGCTAATATTGCATATTGTAAGGGTGGTTTCCGATAAAAAAAAGTCTATTAAAATAGTTATGGGAAGTATGAGATTTTATTGTTTAAAATAATACTTGAGATTTTATTAGTTGAATAAAGTGCTAGAATAAGTATAATATAATATGATATATTAATAAGGTGGTTGCATGTCTTTAAAAAGAATAGATGATAAGAGAAAAATAAAATAACAATATATTCTAGTCTTAAAAAATATTTTTTATGATCAAGTTCGATAAAAGATATTTAAAACAAAAATTAAAAGATATAATATGTAAGGGCATTTTGGACTTTTCACATCATAAGAATGGTTTTTATAATCAATATTTCATATAAATATGGAAACTATATTTTATGGACTTTATATAATTGTCACCTTGCTTGAACTAAATAAAAGAATAATTTAATAATAATAAGACAGTAATTGTATGTCATAAAGGATCAAAAAATTTATAAATATTTAAATGGGGACTTTAACCTTAGATAAAGGAAGATTTAATAATTTAAATAATGTTATGACTTGATCTTCAAAGGATTATAATAATTAAATTAAAATAAAGAGTTTATAAAAAATACAAGGATATTACAAATAAGAAATAATAATAATGGATATTATTATTTTATCACCTCCACCTAAATTATTATTATAATAATTTAGTAATTAACTCTCTTATAAAAAGAATATAAGAGATATTCAACTTTAGAAGAATTAAAGAAATTCTTATTAAAGGTCGTTAGTACCTCTCGTGCCAATAGGTCGAGTCTTCGTCCCGACTAAAGACAACGATTTCCGTTTACTCGTTCGTACACAATCGTAAAAGCTAAGGCAAGTGGAATTTCTCCTTGTAGCCTTGATAATTCATTCCGTGAAATTTCTCGATGTTGGGAACAACTTGTTTGCTAATAATAAACGAATCTAGGAATGTCTATTGTTAACAATAATGACCCAATTATTATCGTTACTACGCTATTTAATATTCGATAGGACTATTACACTAGTCTTGTTTGTGACCTTGTTTGTTTATGATCTCGTTTAAAGATCGGTTTGGACTTTGGATGAAATAGTGAGGGGTGCGGGATTAACTCGACACCTCTATATAACCTACTAAGTCGTATGGCATCACGCCTAAATTCTACGACTTTACGGGTCATGATCCATGTCTGCTCCTGCTCGGAGGAGGGACGAGTGCACCCTAGCTAAGTGCCCGGAACTACGTTCCAGTAAGTGGATCCGGGTCCTTTCATGGCCCCCCACACTCTTAAAAATCATTAACGTAAGTGAAAGTTTTTATCACGATAAACGATAAGTGCCAAAGCACAATTAAAAGAAACCAAAACCGGGTCGGAGTAGTACAACGTGGAAAGACCGCCCGACTCCCGGTTCTTGAAAAGATCGTCTTTCCAATCTGAATGCTTATTCGGGTTTTTGTAAGGTGGGCAGGTACTTAAGCGCCTTCGGGCCACCTCCCCTATCTAGAGCAATGAATAAGATGAGGTTGTTAGAGGTCCTACAAGGGCGCGAGAAGTTTTTAAAACTTGTATGAATTAATAACGTTCCCAACATACTTTCTACTCTAAGAAGTCTACAATCTCGTAGTTCTTCTCTCGATTGACGAGTTATCTCATCTCGAGATACACTCTTTTCCGTTCCGATAAGCCCCACATTAAGTTCTATACCTCAAAACACACCCTGATAATATCTCTCGAATATTATAAATTACCATAATACCCTTGAAAATTTTCATTCTCGCTTGCTTAGTCTCCTTAGACTAATTCCGTGTAATACCCCGTCTTAACGTCGGGGTGCTACTCGGTAGTTGACCCTCTCGGACACTACCAGAACTAGTTTGACAACTAAACAACTGGACCTTGCAACTCGGGCACGACAAGAAAACGAATTTAAATCATCCAACTATCATTCATTAAAACATATTTGTACAATGTCATGCAAGAGGTCCCAACAACTGAAACAAACCATAAACAACCTGACAACCCAGATAAGTCAGCAAAAAGAGAAAACTTCCAAAACCGTAACTAAAGACAAAACCAAAACACCCAAACCACTCTAGCACCTAATGACACGCACGTCAACGATCCACTGCAACATCCTGCCTAGGCTCCAACACGGGAGAAGTACGTGAAACTGAAAAAATAGAATTCCCCGAGTGGTCAGCTAATATCCTAGGCAAGCTAGATAACAAGCGGCAATAGTAAGATGTTTGAAAACAATAAATATCCATCAAATTAATCTGCAACAAGTGAATCGAACAAAACATTTCCAATACACGTACTAACAAAATAACAAGCGACATAAGTAAAGCATTTGAAAACAATAACTAACAATTCGACATTCAACAACTGAAAGGGAACACAACGAAACAAATAATTCATAAAACATACCAACAATTCACAATCCAAAACCCAACTAAATCACCACACACAAACACAAGCAAAAATTATTCACAAACCTATTTGGAAATGCAATTCTTCCTCCCACCGTTGCATTCCAATCTACGGCGCTAACACACCTGCGCCCGAGTGCAGAGACAAACCCTCTCACTTTTCATATACGTCATCCTTCCAACCCCTGGTCAAGCCTCCACCGGAGCACTTGCCAAAAACAAAGCAATTAATTTTATTTTTAAAGGAGCCCGGCCAACACACGACCATGGCTAGACGCCTCTTCGCCACCGACAATCATCGCACATGATCATGCCGGTTACGCTGCCAGCACAGAGAAAACAATACCATTTCTTTTACGAGAAAACGTTTGGAAAGGAAAGCGCATCACATCATGCAAGAAAACATTTCAAAAGGAAAAACATACATTCGGGACTAATTCCCAAAACCAATCTCACAATCACGACATGAAATCTAACAAGACTAGAATAGAGCCGAGCAAGTCGAGAATGACTTACCTCAAGAGGTGAAAACAAATACGTAGCGGAAGAATTTAGGCTCGAACTAGTCACACGTGAACGTTACCGATTCCTAACAAATCAATAAGCAAAACTATAACTCCCGAAGAGAGCAAAACACGAAACTTAACACCTCAATCAAGCCAAGAGTTCTTTCTAATTGATGCTTGTTGATGTTATCGATTTTAGGTTGACCCTTACGATTTCCAAACCAACCCATCCTCGTCACCTGTTCGATTCCAAACTAGGTTACTAGTTACTAGCATCCTTCAAAAGCGACATCTTTATTTTGCAACAAGGGTCTTACTTAATCCACATAGTTGTATTTTTAACCTACTATTTTAGATCAAGAGATTCAATCAAAACCACAACAATTCAATAACCAATATTAAATAAACAATTTCATTGACCACCTTACTTTTAATGGCCAAAGTCAATCATCAAATCAGCCACCACACATTACCAATTTCGGTAGCCATAAAAATCCAAAAACAACGACATCAAAACAGCACAACCGACTAACCCTTACAATAATTCCACACAAGGCACAAGGGTTGACCGAGAATGACTTTAAATGATTGAAAATGATCATTATCCCAACCATAATTAACCCCTAATTACATTTAAACACAAACCCTAATTGATCGACTCGTCAAGGAGGTGCATCACAACCTACAAATTTGACCAAAGCTTACTGTAAAATCAACAACGGTCTTAATTAATTTAAGATCGATCTAACCATATATTACACAACAGCAGCAACAAGAATATCGTTTGAAAGAAATTGAAATTGGGCAAGAAGAACAACCTCCCGCCCTCTATTGATTGCCATAGTTGGAACGCGGGTCGACCTCAAACTCGATAGAAGATGGTGACAGTGTAGGCGAACAGCAAGCGGTGGACCTGATTATGAACGACGACGACGAACAGTGACGGTGAGGAGATGATGACTCGAACAGAGGAGGACTACCAACAACGACAGCGACTCTCCGAGAATCTTGACGACGACTATCAACGGGAGGGAAAGTTCGCAGCAACAATCGGATTCTCCAAGGTCGATGACGTTGCCACCGGGGTTGTAATGTTTAGATGGCGGTGAGAAAAGAGATCGTGAACGAGGGATTGTGAGAGGAATGGAGACGCGAAACAAAGACGGAAAATGGAGGAGGAGACAAATGGAGGTGTGAGGTGAGGTCGAAAGAGTTGTTGATCCGCTAGAGAAGACGAGCGAAGAGTGAGCGGCGTAGAGCTGGGGGATGATGAACAGTAGCTCTCAACAATCAAAATTAGGAATAGAAAAGAAATAGGGATAGAACGTTGGGGAAAAGAAGGCTTCGGCCCAACTCACAACCAAGCCTACATTACAAATGGGCCTAAGAATTACAACGATTAAAATATGAACTTCAAGCCCGGGTATTACATTCCGTTTTTCCACATGTTTGCCCGGCGTTTTTCGCCCTTTGTGACTTATGCCAGACCCTAGGAATCCCAGCAAGGCGTAGGTGAAGCCACACAAGGAAGGGCTAGACTCTCTCTCAAGAATGTACTTCTCGTTTATTTTGCTTAAATTAATCAAGTGTTGTAAGAACAAGTATTTGATTTCCGATGTTAAACCGTATTTATATTTGGTTGGTTAACGTTATACGAACAAAGTCTCATTCGTGAGCACATTTTCACATATATGTAACGTTTATGGCAATTTCTGCATTCTTCCTAAGTTTTAATATCATTATAAAGCCTAGAGTGACTTTGGGCAGTAAAGTCCGAGGTAACTGGCGGTAATACCCAGTGTTGCAAAATAGGGGTGTTATAGTGTCTTTCATGATAGCCACCTTTCTTTTGGTCACTCATGTCCACCACCCACATGGAACCAATGCATGGGCAATTCTCCCTCCTTCTTCCACTTGGCTAAGAGGAGTATGCCATGTGTCTCCCATTCAAGAGGATCCATCTTCCCTAAATTGGAGCCTTCCTCCCTCCCTCTTGTCTTATACAATTTTCAACACCATTAAAAAATAGAGTAGTGGTCCAGGGATTTTTATGTTTGTTTTTTGGATCAAGGGATTTTTATGTTTGTGCTTGAGGTAGGGGTGAGCAAACGGATATATCCGATCCGATCCGATCCGGTATACCGGATATCCGGTATTTTTTTCCCTTAAAACCTCGATCCGTATCCGATCCGTTAATTGTCGGATATCCGGTAAGAAGTATCCGTTTGGAGCGGATATCCAGAAGCGGATATCCGAACTATCCGTTTTGAAAAATATTTCTATTGTTTTTGATTTAGGGCCAATTAATATGCATGATTGACGGATATCGGAACCGGATATCCGCCGATCCGTTTAAATTTTAAGAGAAAGTTTACATGGTTAAGGAGAATTGAACACTTGATGAGTTGAAATTTTACAAAATACTCATTAAAACATCTATGCTACTTAGTATTAATGTGTATTTTTCAAAAAAATATATATAGTACCGGATATCCGGTTGCTTCAAAACCCCGATCCGTATCCGGTCCGGATATCCGGAAAAAAATCCCGGATCGGATCGGATACGGATAAAAAAATTTGTGATCCATTCGGATCCGGATTTTATCGGATCGGATAGGCCGGATCGCGGATCGGATCAACGGATCGGGTATTTTTTGCTCACCCCTAGCTTGAGGGGTTTATAAACTTAAAGATGTGATTTTTAGTATGTGTTTGTTTTATTGGCTGCAATAAACTAGTTTTTTAGCATGTGATTTGGTTAAAATTGAATTTTTTTTTTAAGAAAACTGGACTTAAAGATTTGATTTTTATGTTTGTGATTACGTGTGATTTGGTTAAAATTATTGAATGTTCTCACTATGTTGATTTCATCACTTGAGTCAAGATCTTGTTTGTGGATAATATTGGTGGGCTTTAGCAATGTTGATATATTTATTATTGTATTTGAACAATAAAGCTAGGTCTAATTGTTGCATTTATATTAAATTGCTCTTTCATAAACCATGATGGAACATACATGATGTCCATGTAGAAATTAGTGAAATTTCATAAACCTTGATGGCCATGCTTCTACTTATTCTCTGGTCATGGTGTTCATATTGTGATTGTGATACTTTCTCTTTAGTTTATTATTTCTACAAATAAAATTCAAAACTAAGTATAAACTTTATGATTATGATAAATTAAACATAACCTAGTTTTATTTCAAAAGCATGGCTAATGGAGGACAAGCCCAACAGAATGTTGCAAAGTGTGCAACTTGCACCGTTCTCCACAATAAGTGCAATGAATAATATTTTTGGAGGCCAATTTATCCTCCACACCACGAGAAAAGATTCAACTTCGTACACAGGACGTATGGCTTATCGGAGCCCCACCACTCATGAACATTCTCGCAATTCCTCCACACGTGCCCGAATTCAATCCAATGCTTGGGTTCAATCCAGTGCCTGGGTTCAACCTAAGCTTCAATGGGTTTAATGCTCTTCCAAATCAGGGCCATCGAGCCGCCAACAACAGCAACAACAATGCTCAAGGTAAAGACAATCAAGATGGTTTTACAGGAGGCTATAATGCAGCCAATTTCGCTTGTTTTGCAACTTGGTGTATATATCTATATAATTATACTCCGGACATCAAAAACCAGTGTAATATGTAACTTTATAACCGAGATAAATAATATTATATATATTCTCTGAATATATCTCTTAAATGGGGTATTTGAGAAGATAATACACCAAATATAAAAATTAGGGGATTTTAAGGAAAGTATATAACCCAATCTTGATTCATTATATTATGGTAGTAACCAAATACCTCTCAACCTTTATCTTTTTTTTGTGTATATTGCTTTATTTTGCTAATTTTTTTAGAACTTCTACTTATATTGTGATTGTGGTGCTTTCTCTTTGCTTTATTGTTTCCAAAAATAAAATTCAGAAATAAGTGTACACTTTTTTATTATGATAAACTAAATAGTAACATGCTGATGGAGAGCATGCCTAACAAGATGTCAAGGTATAGTGTGTGTCTTGCATCATTCTCTACAAAGAGTCAATGCATAATGTTTGTGGAGACCGGTCTATCTTCCACATCACGAGGAAAGTTTTAACATTATACACAATACGTATTGCTTATCGACGCTCAAGCGTAAGCTCTCCCAAGTGGAGGACCTACATGGGAGAATTGCATGGTCTCAAACTCTTTACTGGATAGCACCGGGCTTGGTGGGAGCTCCACTACTCATGAATATTCGCTGCTATGTCTTCTAAATCCTCCCATTCCACCAAACTTTCTTTCCAATATATTCAAATTTGATCTCAAATTATATATATTCCATCCATTTGCTTTTATTAAAATTTCCTAAAATTTTGATTAAAATTCTCTAAAATTTTGATGGAAAATCAACAATAAAATTGTAAGGAAAATCACTTGATATGGATAGCAGGAAACTTCTTATTAATGGACTTGCCATGAAAAAAATTTCATACATATACAAACATACAACGTATAAGGTCCGATCAATTAGAAGTTAGTAATCTCTGTGAGCGGTTGCTCGTATATATGAAGTCGGTTAATATTTTATGATTAATTTTGTATTTAACTTTTTTCCCCAATTTTAATGTCTAATTGTAAATATTTTCAGAGATTTCCACGTGAGGTTGTTTCCCTTAAGTTTAGTTCTTTCAACAACTATGGAATTTCGTCCATGTTTGCAATTCCTTATGATTTCTTCTATATACTTATTTTGGTTATTATAAGGTAAGCTATTTTATTTTATTTTTCAATTTTTTTTCTTTTCTTTTTTACTAAACTTAATTGTAAAACACTTCAAGACTAGCGCATCAAGCTCGTTAAGAAACAATTTTTCTGTCACACCCTATTATACTACATGCATCATTATTGGGCCCTCCGGATTCCTATGATACATTATCCGCTTGTTCTTCCAATTCATCATCGGTATGTGATTTGATTTTTGATTCATATGTTTTGAGATTCAGATTAATTTACTGATTTTTTAAGTGTGTGAATTCAATAGGAGCATAATATGCTTGTGGTGCAATGGGTCTAAATCAAGTAATATAAAGGATTCTATCATTCTACCCAAATATAGAATATAACTTGATGGACCAGCTCATTGTCTATCACTACTTTAAGTTTGTTATGGAGTATTATAAGGTTGATTTGTATATCAATGATTTTCTACGTTTCATTATGTTCTTTAGCTCACGTTCAAAGTTGGTTTTAATTTGTAGGAGGGTAGAATGCCGACTCTTGCAAGGAAACGGTTGATGTGGGAATTGAAGAGGTTGGTACAACACTCCCTTTCAGGCATTAATTGTGCTCCTATGGACGATAACTTTAGGCTTTGGAATGCTGTTAGATTAGGATAAGTTCAGGTATATGAATTGATGAAGGAGGGGAATCTTATATTTTGCTTTTTTCTTTGTGTTGACTCACTGAATTGGTAAATGTTTTTATTTTGTTATATTGCAGTCCAGATGACACTCCAAACATACAACATATAAGATCCGATCAATTAGTGGACTTGCCTATAGCTATCAAGAAGCTTCTTGTTAGTAGACTTGCCTTGAAATTTTTTTTGTACTATCCAAACATAGAACATATAAGGTCCGATCAATTAGAATTTAGCCATTTCTATGAGCAGTCGCTCGAATATATGAAGTTGGTTAGTATTTTATTCTTCTATGATTAATTTTGTATTTAAATTTATTCCCTAATTTTAATGTCTAATTGTAAATATTTTCATAGATTTCCTAGTAAGGTTGTTTCCTAAGTTTAGTGCTTCAAACAACTATGGAATTTCTCCCATGTTTGCAATTCATTATGATTTCTTCCATACTTGTTTTGGTTAGCATAAGGTAAGCTCCAAGATTTGAGTTTTTAGTGTCTCATTTGGTCTTAATTTGGTTAAAATTGGATTTTTATGTTTGTTTTTTGGGTTATGAGATTTTAATATTTGTTCTTACGTAGTTTGTAAACTTAAATATGTGATTTTTAAGTATTTGTTTGTTTTTATATGCTGTAATAGAGCTAAAACTAGTAACACTCCGGTTAAAGATATATCTAGAGTTACAATTCGGGTTATAAAGTCAAAATATATGCTTGAGTTTTGAGAAGAATTCCTTAATAATCCCCTTTTCATTAAGCTAATCTATTAATGTACCATTAACTTAATTATTTTCTATAACTATATTTTAACTATTTTAAATACTAATTTACCCTTCTACCAGACTCTTTCTTTACAGTTGATGGCATAATAGTTCCTTCTCACGGCTCAAAACCAGATCTAACTACAATATTTTTCTTATTGCAATAATTTATTTTTGGGTAAGCTAATTTTTTGTTAACTACTGTGCCCTAGTTTCGAGTGCACTTTTCAAGTTATCCTAATTTCATATTACATTAAACTAATTTTGTGTCAATTAATCTCCTCTTATAATAATTTTTTACCTATTTTTTTTGTAAAAACTAACAATAAATTATCTCAATTAGAATAAATTATTTTTGTGTCAACTAATTTTGTATTACAATAATTACATCTAACTACTTTGAAATAGATTAATCTTCCTCCCTCTTGTCGTGTGTTGTTTGGTGGACCACCTTGTGCCACCCTACCACCTCCATTTCTGCCACCAATTCAGCCGCCTCCGCCCTCTGCCTTTTTACAGCCCCTTGGGCAGCCTTGTTGCCACCTTTTGTCCACTTTAAATCTCCCTTTGTTTTACCAAAGAAGATTCGTACGAAGCTCCATATTTTTTTATTGGCTAGCCTCTTAAATCTTGATTTTCTAAGCTAAGACTAGTGTTGAATCATGCATGCATGTGGGTAATTTCCATTTACCATATGATGCATGCAAAGTTCTTAAATCTCCTCGTTCTTAGTTTTTAACGAATGAATAATGCATGCATATGGTAAAATCCATTTACCATATGATGCATGCAAGGTTTTTAAAATTCCATTTCATTTTGTGATTCCATATTCTTCATGTCTTTTTTTTGATAAAATCTTCCACTTAATAACTCCCTTGAACCATATATGAACTATAAGGGATGATGGTTCAAGGAATGTTGCATGCAAGACTTATTCATTCTAGATCTCCTTAAAATTATTTCCTTTCAATTTAAGAAGCCATCTTGAACCATGCATGAAAATAAGGTGTTATGGTTCAAGATTTGTTACATAGATACATGGTGAAACTTTTGTCCTCTTTTAAGATTATAGACCTTTTAAAGGAATTTCAAAGAATCATGCATGAACAAATAAGGATTTAAAGTTTATTAAGTTGCATGTGAGAACTCCATGTTCTTTAAGTCTTGAAGTGGGGTTTCAAATAAAAAAGGATTTTATATTTGAAGTATAAACCAAATTCTAAGAAAAGTGATAGCTTGCATATAGGTAGTATTTAGGATGCATGTTTACGTTTCTTTTGCGTTGTTTTTAGGTAGTTTTAGTTAGTTTCTTTAGTGTCTTAGAGTGTCTAGGAGTTTTGGGTTTTTTCACTTGTTCTATGTTGTTTTATAGGTCTTAAAGTGAACAAGTATGAAAGGAATGGAAACCGGGGAAAGAGTGCTTGAATTCGGGCCATCCGTTGGAGTTGCTGGTTCGACACCTCTGTCTTGTAAGGGTTCGTTCGGAAGCTATAGTGGTCTTATGAAGTTGAGTTTGGTATCATTGGAAAGCTAATCCAAAGAGCTACAATTCATGTTTTTACTCCGAGTCCAAATTCCAACTCGAAGTGAGTCAAAACCGGCCCCGAAGTGTCAGCTCAATTCTGAACCGAGGTGTTGGAGGCGACCGCCGCCAACCCAGCGGCGCCCGCCGCCCAGCCTGCCGCCAGCCCGCCGCTCCTCTGATGTCGATTTCTGCCCTTCTGATGTTGCTCACCACCATTCCCTCACCCAAATTAGTAGTTGGTTTGTGAGTTTTTCTCTTTCTCTTTACTTTTACTTTACATTGGGGACAATGTAAGATTTAAGTATGGGGGAAAGGAATTACTTGTTTTGCATTCATGTAGTTGCATTAGATTAGGCATATTTACTTCATGTTTTGCATTGACTAAAATCTAGAAAAAAGAAAAAAAAAGAAAATTAAAAAATATTGTATTTTAGGTTCTTATTTCCCCATTGTGTAAGACCTCTTGTGTTTCTAAGTTAAGTATGGATTCTAACCCATGACTTGTTTGAAGTGTTGAAGTTTCTATGAAATGAGCATGATCTTTGGTTATATACTTTGATTATAGGATTGAGCATGTAGACAAGCTAGAGGTTTAGTATATTTTGATGTTCTAGACAATTAACCTTGTGAGATTGTTTTTGGCCTTTTATTGTTTAATTGTTCTCTATTTCTTGAGTGTATCACTTTGGATTTCTAGCTCTAGAACTTGCGTTATGACTCTTTTTCAAGCCTGCTTTGCTTGACTATAATGCATGCCATTAATATGATTGAGGCATATTTCTTTATTAGCCTTATTATATCCCTTCCTACCCTACAAGATCCATGTTTTGACACCCCATTTCTTTTGAGCTTTAAAGCCTATTTTTTGTTAGCTCCACAAAATAATTCCTAGCCTATATATATAAGCTTGACCCATCTGGGATTTAGGACTTTAGGTGGATTTGTTTGTGTGGTTGTGAATAAGTATGAGAGAAGTGTGATAAAAAGGTAGAAGGAAAGAAAACTCATGAGTGAAAGTGAAAAAAGTGAAGATGAAAGTTTGTTGTGAAAAGTGTGCTTCAAAGAATAAGTCTTCATAATTGTTATAGTGAGTTGGAAAAAAGATGCAAAAGTGTTACAAAAGAAGCAAAAAGAGCTTATATGAGTGTGACACTGCTGGAAAACGCGTCTATAGCCAGGAGCTTTGGCACGCGATAAGCCACAAAGTTAGCCAGGAATAATGCTTCGCCACAAAGATAGCCACTAGTTTTCCCAGGACGAAAAGTTTGTGGTTAAAACGGTCGTGGGTATAGCATACCGTGAAAACTGGCCACAAACCATAGATTCGTGCCTATGTAACCACAATATTGGGTACGAAAATTATGTTCTGCTAAATACATGGTATAGCCAGAAACACTTCGTGGCTAAGTTTGAGTCTATTTTTCCAGAAACTTAGCGTCGAAGTATTTTTCTGGCTAAATTCGGTAGAAATAAGTCGTGTTCATCATCCACATGTCGTGGCCATTTAGTATCAAAGTTTGCCGCGAATACATTTGGTGGGTAAAGTTGTGGCTATTTAGCTTCGAAATTTGGCTACGAATACATTCATCGGCAAAATTTGTGGTTATATTTAGGCTTCAGCCAAGACTTCGTTGTTCCTAAATTTGAGGCTAAATGAGATCGTACTTGTAACACCCCGACTTCCGACGGGGCACTACTAAGAAATAGACCTTACTAGGTACTATTAAATAGGTTGACAACTACACTTTAGGATCTTGCAACGCGGGCCCGACGAGAAAACGAAATAAAAACATCCAACCTTTCTTTTATAATAATATAGAAAACGTAGTTATGCATGAATTCCCGAAAACCTAATTATAAATATCCTGAATCTGACGAATCATCACCAACAATAAAATCATTCGACGAAAACAGAAGACAAGTCATAATACCAACTCTAACATATTAATAAAAATAACATCCTAAAAATAACACAACTAAACTATCGTAAAAATAATCCCATCCCACTATGACACGCGCTCTTTACCGCTCCGGCCCGCCATCTGGCCTCGGTTCCTGCACGGCTCCCTGATTCATACTTGGAACTGGAAAATATTCCCCGAAGGGTCAGCGTCTAATCTACCAAGCTAGATAGAATACGGAAATTGTAGAACGTTTCGAAAACATTTCTAAAGTCAGCATACAAATCCTCAATCGCAATCATATCTCTAAAGGCCAATACCTAAATTAGTTATAATCAGTCACACAGAACCACATATGCATTCACAATCACAATCTCATAACACAACAATTCCTCCTTTTCCACAATCCGACTACCAAGGCGCTCATCACCGCGCCGAGTGCAGAGGCAGGCCCTCCCACTCCACTTCACAATCTCCCTTCTAACCCCGGGCTAAGCCTCCACTGGAGCACTTGCCAAAAACACACAGATAATACTTTTCGTTTTGAAGGGGCACGGTTTCCCTGTCACACGGGTCAAAGTAGCCAACTCTTCCTCCACGCCAGCTACGATGGGCCGTGTCGGAAACGGTACCAACACAGAGAAAACGTTCCAAAAATATCCTTCCGATAAAACACATTCAAAACCATTTTACACACACAACAACACGAGACGTTCAAAACAGTTTATAAAGGCATTCGGGACTAGTTCCCAAAACCCGCCCTACAATATCGATACGCAATCTAACAAGGTAGAGAAGAACCGAGCAAGTCGAAAAACGACTTACCTCAAAACTAGGGGTCCCTTGAAGAAGACGGAACTAAGAGCGCGAGCGAAAGTGATTTCCTAATAGAATATATGACAAAAAGGTTAGGATCGATCCTTACTACCTCTCAACACCATTTGAATCGACAACCCTTGTTTTACGAACCCAACTAAAAAAAATGACCCAATTATAATTAGTAAATCCTTCTAACCTCCAAATTCAACCAACAGTACTAATATATCCGTGACATACAAATATAACTACTAACTCAACCTACTAGATTTTACCCAATACTATTTTATACCTAAAATAATGCTAATCTAGCAATTTACTAGTTCACGCCAGGCTAATGTCCAAATCCGAATTCAAAGTCAAACTAACCTATTAATTTGTAAAGCCCACTAAACAAGCCAATTAAATTACCCAAAAAAAACATCATCTCCTATTAAATAGAACCTTGGCCCAACAACCCAACCATCCAATTCCCTTTTCTAATAGTCAGCCCAGCCCACTACTAAACAAACCCAACTTTGGGCAAGAACAGATCCGAATTCCCCGTTCTTATTTTTCTCCAATTGATCACTTTGACCGAAGCATGCCTTTGACCAGCTTTTGCGGCCCCACCCTTTTGTTCTTTCTTGACCAATTTTCGGTCAAACCCTTCTTCAACCTCTCGCCACCGGACCTCCATGGCCCTCGGCCCGAATTCGCCGGATTTCCGTCCCTCTTCCTTCGACTGGAATGCACCAACTGACTCCCCTTCGCCCCTTCCTTCTTCGACTGGCCACACACACCAGCCCGACTCCCCATCGCCCCTCCGCTGCATCCTCCCGAGTTCCGACGACCCGATCCGCCCTCCCAAGTTCCGACGACGGCTTGCTCTAAATCAGAATGGTGGTGTCGACCCCCACCTAAAGCTAATACCCGTCCCACAGCAACAACAAAGAAAAACAGAGAACTAGAACCTCACCGGTAAACGATGGATGACGGCGAAGAACTCCGATAACCCCGCAGGCCCCTCCCGCTGGCGTTTTCCTATGGCGAATTGAAGGAATCGGTCGCAGAACAAAAGAGAGTTGACGAAGATAAGTGAAACCAAACTTTTAAGGTTGTTGTTGAAAGTGAACAGGGGAACGAAAGATTCAACTCACCAGAACAAGGATTGGGTGAACGATGGGCACAAACCCGTGAACGATCCCTCCGTGAGCTTTGGCGATGGTGTGGCGTTTGAAGATTGATGGTGGCGAGAAAAGAACGCTGATTTCTCGGTTTATAAGTCGGAACAAATAAACTAAGGAGGCTTGGCGAAAGATAGATTAAGATTAGGTTAATTAGGTGCCTATCCAATTAGTTAGATAAGATAAAGTTTGTTGGGGTTGATAGATTGATCGGACTAATTTACAAGAAGATAAGGTAGATCTTGGATAGAGAAATATATATATACATTTTATTTTTATTTTTATTTTTATTATTTTTTTTAACTTGTTTAACGGATAATCCATGGGATCAATAATTAATAATCCGAGGTTACTTGTAAAACCAGAACTCGATTGTTTGCGTTAACTATGAAACTCGTTTTTCCGACCTAAAAGAAAAACGAACCCGAATATTACAGTACTGTAGCTATTTCATGGCGAAATATGTTTATAATTACATATTATTGAAATAAGAAATACACCAAATTAACATTTTGAACACTATCAATGTATAGCATAACCAATTTTCCAATATACATAAAATATACAAAATTCACATGACTTTTAAACCATACATGTTCTAAAGCCAAAATTCACCCATATGGTCCAAGCCTGGGTTTAAAAATGGGTCCATACACATGCTAACAATCCAACTATCAACACATACAAACAATATAAAATATCTTAGAAATTGTGAGATCCATATTGTCTTCATGAAATTGCAATACCCACTCCTTCAAATCCTTCACCACTATTTGAAAGACACCACTTCCCTTTGCTTAAATATGATTGTTGAAGACCTTCACCTTTTGGTTTACATTCACTTGTTCTTTCTTTTGGGAAGTTTTCTAATTTTATCCTTCATGTATCCTCTAGTAATAATAAATTTGTTTCCCTGCAAAAATTACGTTGGCATAGGTAAGGAAACTAATTTAGAAAGAAGTAAAGAATATTCAATTAATTAAGGGCAACAGGAACTATGTGATCTTGTCCACTTCACCAATATACACAATGGACTGTTGTGCAACAGCCACATTATAGTCAAGGACCTGCAAGTTTAGCATTTTACTTCAGCAAATGAAAGCATGATATGAACACACCATTCTGGTCCTCCTATGTTCCTATATGCAGGTCATTTCCACTTGGCTTGCTTAGTTTAAGATCTACACTCAACAAGATATACAAGCAGTCTCTTTTTAAAGTGATAAACAAATATCATACTTGCCTACTGTCATCACTTTTAGTCAGCATAATACCAAAGAAGCATGTCAATCAGAAAAACTCTACCACAAATGCAGTTTAGAAGCTATACAAGGCTTGTAGTTTGGGAGTGGCCAAATCACTAAATGAGAAACTATGGGATATGTTGCATAATGTATTATAAGAAAATCATTTATGAGTAGAACATTCAATATTCCAGTTCACCAAAACAACTTTGTCGTAGGGATCTACATACCTAGCACGTTGCTCAACTGATGTAGTGATTTGCATTGTTTCACCCCTAACAAGGTTGTCCAACAGTTCAGCTATAAAAGACACAACCTATATGATGACATAATAGATTTGATTACAAGTGTAATTGTGAAAAGTAAAGGATAAAATAGTTAGAATGACTTTTTTTTTTCTGTTACCATACTTTTAAGTTCCATTTTGCAAAAGAATAGTCATCTAAAGTCTGCTCGAAGGTTTAAACTATGAATATTTCAGAAACATCATTTGTCTAAATTCTTCTTGTTTTCCACACACTATAAAATAAGAAATAGTACCAATTCTCACCTCAATGTTGCTCAACGAGGCCAGCATTATACAAGCTCTGGATAGCAAAAGGTCTCCTGCCAACACAGACAATTGCAGGATGTAAAATGGAAAATTTTATTGAGCATATTTACTTACAGGTTTTCCCATTCCAAATGTTTTAACCAAATATATGAATGAACATGACAAAAACAAAATATCAACCATCTTGACTGTAGAAAGCACTAAAGAAACTAGTTCCAATTTCTTGTTCATAAAAGAAAAGCATGAATTGATTACTAGCAGAGAAGAGATCAAACATTACCTTATATACAAGGGGCCAGGGGAAAGAGTCTCCTCCATGGATATGCGGCAGTAGAGTTGGATTGGCACAATAAAGCTGAAGACATCTTGTTCTCTTCGTCCTTGTTCACCCAATCGAGTTGGTGGGTTAAGAGAAATGGAATCCAATTGAAAGAAAAGCAAGACTAAAAACAATTTAGATCTCATGAAGATAGATTAAACCTCATGAAGTCGTCCTCTCTACAATTTCTCTCCCCCGAGCGTTTCTTCTCTGGCTTGCTCCAGCCAGGCAAATCCTTTGGGTTGCCACTGTTCCTCGAGGTTCCTGGTAGAAGAAATTAGAGCCGAAATTAACATAGTCGTTGAGAGAGAAGCCGAAATTGATCAGTTGGGGCTCGGATTTTAGGGTTTTGGGGTAGTGAAGAGCGTCTAAGTCTTGAGCGATCGGTGAGGGGCAGTGGAGAGAAGATAAGCCGGCGGTGAAGAATATCGCAATAGCAAGAAAAGGCGGCGGTTGAAATTTGCTGGTGAAGGAGGATGGCTGAAAGTGAAGAAGAGAAAGTGCAACAGAGAAGAGGAACGAGAGAGAGCTTCGGGTCTGAAATTGGGAACAACGAAGGAAAAGAGTCGGATAAAGATGGAGAGAGGGGGGAGGAAGGAGGAGCGCCTCATATCAGATCCGAGAGTGGGGATAGAAAGAATGAGCAAACTAGGGTTAGACTTCTCAAAAATCCGCCAAAATATTTCACGGGCCCGCTAAAAATTTCATTTTATCAGGTTCAAATTTCATTTCCCTCCTCAAATATACCTTCCCTCCAAGTAAAATTTTAAGCCCGATAAAAATATTTTTATTCTCTACTAATTTATTTTTTCTTTATTTAATATTAAAACTTTCCTATATACAAATAATTTAAACACATTTTGAATAAATAATTAGGATTATTAAAAGTTATAAAATTATATTCATACATAAACAATTTAATTCATTATTATATACCTTTTTTTATACCTCTTTTATAAAATTATATTCATACATAAACAATATAAACCGATATTAATCTAACATGAAAATAAAATAAATCTTCAATACAGAAAACATTGTATACCTTTTTTTTGGGGGCGTTGCCCCCTGGACCCCCAACTCGCTGACCGGTCAGCGAGACCACCGTCGTGGGGCGTTACCCCCCGAACCCTCTACTAGGGGGCCCCGCCCCCTAGGACCCCTGGTGTTATCGGGGGCTCCGCCCCCGAACCCCTGGTTGGTACTTATCTACATCAAGCATATCAAGATCATCATATAGGTTTAGGTTTTGCTAATCTTAAACTTTAACCATAACCACTTATCTCTAAGAATGAACGATTCTAAGGGAATATAAAGTTTTCTTATTAGAATGAATGACTCTAAAGGAATAAAACGTTTTCTTATTATGATTAACGAATCTAAAGGAATAAAACGTTTTCTTATTATAATGAACGACTATAAAGGAATAAAACATTTTCTTATTAGAATGAACGACTCTAAAGAAATATAAGGATTTCTTCTTAGAATGAACTATTCTAAATGAATATAACGTTTTCTTATAAGAATGAACGATTATAAATGAATATAATGAATAATTATAAGAATGAATGATTCTAAATGAATATAATGATTTCTTATAAGAATGAACGATTCTAAATGAATATAACGATTTCCTATAATAATGAACGATTTTAAGTGAATATGATGATTTCTTATAAGAATGAACGATTATAAAGAATATAATGATTTCTTATAAAAATGAACAATTTTAAAGGAATAACGAGTTCTTATAAGAATGAACGTTTTCTTATAAGGAATATAACGAGTTATTATAAGAATTAACGATTCTAAACAATATAATGATTTCTTATAAGAATGAAAGATTCTAATGGAATATAACGTTTTCTTATAAGGATTATAACATTTTCTTATAAGAATGAGCGTTTCTAAAGAAATATAACATTTTCTTATAAGAACGAACGACTCTAAAGGAATATAACATTTTATTATAAGAATGAACGTTTTCTTATAAGAATGAATGATTCAAAAGAAATATAACATTTTCTTATAAGAATGAACGACTCTAAAGAAATATAACGTTTTCTTATAAAGAATGAACGATTCTAAAGGAATATATAGAGTTCTTATAAGGATGAACGACTCTAAATTATAACGATGTCTTATTAGAATGAACGACTCTAAAGGAATATAATGATTTCTTATAAGAATGAACGACTCTAAAGGAATATAACGTTTTCTTATAAGAATGGACGACTCTAAAGGAATAAACGATTTGTCCAAACAAGAACCCTAAAACCCTAAACCCTAAACCCTAAACCCTAAAGGAATATAACGTTTTCTTATAAGTATGGAAGATTCTAAAGGAATATAACGTTTTCATATAAGAATGAACAATTCTAAAGGAATATAACGTTTTCTTATAAGAATGAACGATTCTAAAGGAATGTAACGTTTTCTTATTAGAATGAATGATTCTAAAGGAATACAACGTTTTCTTACAAGAATAAACGATTTTAAAGGAATATAATGACTTTTTATTAGAATGAACGATTCTAAATGAATATAACGATTTCTTTTAAGAATGAACGATTCTAAAGTAATATAATGATTTCTTATTAGAATGAATGATTCTAAAGGAATATAATGAGTTCTTATAAGGATGAACGTTTCTAAATGAATATAACGATTTCTTATAAGAAGAACGATTCTAAAGGAATATAACGTTTTCTTATAAGAATGAACGATTCTAAAGGAATATATCGAGTTCTTATAAGGTTGGACGATTCTAAATTATAATGATGTCTTATTATAATGAACGATTCTAAAGGAATATAACGTTTTCTTATAAGAATGAACGATTCTAAAGGAATATAATGTTTTCTCATAAGAATGAACGATTATTAAGAAATATAATATTTTCTTATAAGAATGAACGATTTTAAAGGAATGTAACGTTTTCTTATTAGAATGAACGATTCTAAAGGAATACAACGTTTTCTTATAAGAATAAACGATTTTAAAGGAATATAATGAGTTTTTATTAGAATGAACGATTCTAAATGAATATAACGATTTCTTATAAGAATGAACGATTCTAAAGGAATATAATGATTTCTTATTAGAATGAATGATTCTAAAGGAATATAACGAGTTCTTATAAGGATGAACGTTTCTAAATGAATATAACGATTTCTTATAAGAATGAACGATTCTAAAGGAATATAATGATTTCTTTTTAGAATGAATGATTCTAAAGGAATATAGCGAGTTCTTATAAGGATGAACGTTTCTAAATGAATATAACGATTTCTTATAAGAATGAACGATTCTAAAGGAATATAACGTTTTCTTATAAGAATGAACGATTCTAAAGGAATATAATGTTTTCTCATAAGAATGAACGATTATTAAGGAATATAATGTTTTCTTATAAGAATGAACGATTTTTTTATAAGAATAAACGATTCTAAATGTAATACTCGGTCTTTCGAAAAATTGATAATTAATTAACGTTTCGACTTTTGCTACTTCCTTTCGTGTTTGGGCCTATATTCAATAAGTTTTTAGGCACTTTTAGACTTTTGGGCCGAACAGCCCATCAACCCAATCTACCTCTTTTTATTACAATTTGATCTTTCCTTTGTCTTTGGGTCCAAAAAGCCCAATATTTTTTTAAAATATCCAAGCACGAACCCATTTTCTCTTCCCCCTCCCTTTCCCTTTTCTTGCTCTACTCTTCTATCTCTTTCTTTTATGTCCTTAGCGCCGCTCACCATCGACAAATATAGGAGACCCAACCTTGTTCTTCTTCGCTGCCCGTCGCCCTCACCATCAAGCTCATCTCCTTTCCTCTGTGCTCCGGTGGTGTTGAGACAAATATAGGAGGCTTAGCTGTTCAAAGCCGTCCGTCGCCACCGACATTTCTTGCGCCAACATCGCCGGTAAAATCTTGTCTTGCTTGTCGATCTTCTTTTCCTTCTCTTCCTCTCCATCTCTGTCTTCTATTGCTCTTGTTTTCCTTTTTGAGATCGAAACCTGGTGGTAGTGCAGCACCCGTCGTCCGCCTCATCTCGCCTCGTCTCTGCCTCGTCGATCGGTAGACGTCGCCGGTCGCAGTGGTTGGTAAGCTCGCCCCTCCTCCTCTTTTCCTTCTTCTATATCTTCGCTTTCCCCTCTTGAGACCTCATTCTCGTGCTAGGGTTTAGTCATCCATCAACGGATTCAAGATTGTCGACGTCGCCTGTCGGAGTGCTCTAGGTGAGTCGCTGACGGAGACCGCCTCAATCACACTGTTGGAATCCCGAATCCACCTTCGAATTTTGTAAATCTCTTAACTCTCTTTCCCTTATTTGTGTGATTGTGTGACTGTTGGAATCCACCTACTATTTGCTTCTAATCAAAGATAATTTCATTTTTAAATTTAGATGCATTCTCCTCTTTTATTGTTCATTTGTTTGATGGTTGAATTTGATTTCCTACCTAGGTAACTGAATTGTTCGTTGGTGAAAAGTAAATCTGATTTCCTATGTGAGTAAATGAGCCAAAATTTGTTTTCCTATATGAGTAACCGAGATGATTATATATAAGTAGGTTGAGCTTTTGAAAATGTTCAATCTGATTTCATTGGTTGAGCTTTTTCAAAATGCTCATTTTCTGTTCGTGATTTTGTTTGGTTCTTACAATTGTTTAGTTTGATTTTGAGTTGGTTTTTGTGTCAAACTGACTTGGTAGTTGCTGCTCAAAATTGAACGTACTCTAGGTTGAGCTTTTCCTGGTTGAGCTTGCTGTCTTTTGTTGTTGTTGGCCTATGCTAATGATTTTCGTTGATTTAATGTTGTTACTACTCACCTCACTTGTTTGTATTATTGTATATATATTTTTGGTTGTTTTAATGTTGTTGCTAATGATTTACGTGAATGATAGGATTTTCTTTTTGAAGGAGGAGGACTTTATTTTGATCTTGGATGGATATTGAAGTTGAAGAATGAAGACATGCTCACTACTTGTATTCTGAGTTTGGGTTGATTATTTAGCTTTAACCATGCGTGTAATGAAGACATATGATGGCATGTTGTAATGGAATTGATGTTAACTATTTTTGTTTTAATTGAGATTGGTCTATGTAATATACTCTATATAAAATATCAGATTGGTCTATGCATATTTCTTGTTGACTTGAGTATTAGTAGGCATGACCGAATTGATCATTGTTGTTGACTTGTCGTTGTTTTCATAAATATACTTGCAGGCATGTTGTAAATTCGACCCTTTGGAGTTGTTGATCGAATTTGTGTGTAAACTAAGGGTTAGGGGTTCTTTGTAATTCACCACGGGTTAATTAATAGTTCTTTCTCCCTAAGTTGTAATCGGTTTGGTTCGGGTCGTTCCATAATCTCGGTTTTCATACTAGACCTTATGAAAACCGAGATTATGGAAGAACTTTTCTATCCATAATAAAAAAACTCACTCGCGTCAAATTGACCACAAATGTAGAACCAAATTTAGCTTCGTAATTCATTCGCGTCAATATAGCCTCAACTATAGCCGGAAATCGTATGTTCATGACTATATGGCCACAAAGTTAGTATCGAACTTAGCTGCGTGATTATTTTGCGATAATTTTCCCACAAATGTAGAACCGAATTTAGCTTCGTAATATATTCGCGTCAATATGGCCGCAACTATAGCCCCAACCCATATTTTCATAGCTATATTGCCACAAACTTAGAATCGAACTTAGCTGCATGATTATTTCGCGACAAATTTCCCAAAAATTTAGAACCGAATTTAGCTTCGTAATATATTCGCGTCAATATAGCTCCAAGTATAGCCACAACCCTTATTTTCATGGCTATATTGCCACAAACTTAGAATCGAACTTAGCTGCATGATTATTTTGCGACAAATTGCCCATAAATTTATAACCGATTTTAGCTTCGTCATAAATTCGCATCAATATAGCTTCAACTTTAGCCACAACACATTCTTCATGGCTATATGGCCACAAACTTATAATCGAACTTAGCTTCATGTTTATTTCGCGACAAATTTCCCATAAATTTAGAACCCATTTTAGCTTCGTAATATATTCGCGACAATATGGCCACAACTATAGCCGCAACCCATATTTTCATGGCTATATGGCCACAAAATTAGAATCAAACTTAGCTATGTGTTTATTTCGCGACAATATTCCCCCAAATTTAGCGCCAACCGTGAATTTCATGGGTAAATAGCCAGAAAAATTGAGATTTGTGGGGGATGTTGTGGCAGTTACCCACAAACTTAACCACACCTAAATTTCCTGGCTATACGCGCGTTTTCTAGTAGTGTGATTGGAGTTGGTGAAAGAGAGTTGGAAGTAAGAAGAAGAAAAAGTGTTGGGTTTGGGTTTAGTTAGTTCTTTATCCCGGATTTAGCACTACAAGACCAAATATGACCCCTTCCAATTTCTCTTTACCTTGGCCCCATTACAATCTTTGAAAAGACCTCATGATTTTTGTTGTGTGTTTGGTCCATAGCGGTGGAGAATTAGAACGCTGATGCAAGCATATGGTAGTCTAGTTTTTCATTGTTGATTTTGAGTGAAACACATACCTTTAAACACTTGAGTGAGAGTGCAAACACATTACCTTGGTGAGGTCTAGTATGGATGAATTGTTTATGCTCTTTGCTTTAGTCAAATGCATGCTAGGATGTCTTGATCAAGTTATAGTTATATGTTGACTTGCTCTATGGATTATGAGATGAATGCATGGATTGCAATGTTGTGGTGTGACTTGGATCTACTTCTTGCTTGAGGACAAGCAAGGTTTAAGCATAGGGGAATTTGATAGCTTGCATATACTTAGTATTTAGGATGCATGTTTACGTTTCTTTTGCGTTGTTTTTAGGTAGTTTTAGTTAGTTTCTTTAGTGTCTTAGAGTGTCTAGGAGTTTTGGGTTTTTGCACTTGTTCTATGTTGTTTTAAAGGTCTTAAAGTGAACAAGTGTGAAAGGAATGGAAACCAGGGAAAGAGCGCTTGAATTCGGGCCATCCGTTGGAGTTGCTGGTTCGACACCTCTGTCTTGTAAGGGTTCGCTTGGAAGCTATAGTGGTCTTATGAAGTTGAGTTTGGAATCATTGGAAAGCTAATCCAAAGAGCTACAATTTATGTTTTTACTCCGAGTCCAAATTCCAACTCGAAGTGAGTCAAAACAGCCCCCGAAGTGTCAGCTCAATTCTGAACCGAGGTGCTGGAGGCGACCGCCGCCAACCCAGCGGCGCCCGCCGCCCCTGACAGCCGCAGAGATCTTCACTGCGCCACGTGTTTTGGTTCTATTGTTCCTTTTCTATCATTATTATTCCGAGATATTATATTTTTGGGATATAGTTTTAGACCTAGTTTGATATATTAGGTTTTAGAGAGTTGAATCTATCATTCATAGACTATTATCATATTTTTCTTTTAGAGTTTTTAGCTTTTCTATGGAGAACTAAGCACCTTTGCTTAGTCAGACAATTGAAGCATCGTTTTGATTAAAGTTTTGAGATTTCTAATTCCTTCTCTCTTGCTTGGATTTAATCTTCTCTCTTGCTTGAATGTTTATGATTTGTTTCAACAGTTTCTAGCTTGATCAACTAGGGTTTATTGTTATTTAATCTATTGCTAGATCTAGAGTGTTACTGGTTGATCATCTCTAGATTGAAGTAGCAACTACATCGTACTAGTATCTGGTTGTGCTAGTCTATTGCAGAAGAGATTTGATTTACATTCTAGGGTAAAAGCTGGTTGTTTTATTCTAGAATTGTATCCTATTATATTCCTATCCTTATTTCTGCTATTAAACTGAATCATTGATGGTTTCATGGTTGTTTAATTAGTTAGAACTAATAGTATCTGGTTGTGATGTTAGTTAGGATTGAAAAGGAATTGGAAAATCCATTGCATGTGATATTGAGGTGAAATCAGTGATCAACTTGTCATACGATTGTGGATATTTGTTTGCCTAAGCTATCTTCCTAATTATTGTTATTCATAATCTTTTATTACTTTGTTAGTTTTGCATTATTAAATTTAGTTACAAATTCAAAACCCCCTTGTTACTTGTTTGACACAAAATTCATTACAAAAGATAAAATCTGCCTCCCTGTGGATTCAACCCGGACTTCCTAAAGACTACGGTTCTTAGTTAGTTTGGATTCTTTTGCATAGCCGTGATTTGCACGACCATTTCACGGCTATCAAAAAGCCTTCTAATGGATATTTTCTAAAAAGGCCTTCAAGTGATGAGTATTTAGAGAAATAATACTTCATTTTCTAATCTTAGTATTGAGTCTAAGAAATCTAACTCTTGCATTCCATCTTTCGGGTACCCTAATGTCAAATTCGACTTAAGAAAGTACTTCAGATTTCCAACCTCACCATTCTTCCTTAGTTCGACCGTTTTCTCAAAAAAGGCAAAAGCAAGTGGATGGATCTCTTGCCCTTCTATTAAATGTGAATTCATGTTCCGTTTAATATTCCTACTTGTTTGAGAATGACTCGTTTGTTCAATAAATGAACTTAGGTTTATTTATTGATTAGAGATAACAACATCGTTAGTCTTACTATTAGTCGTACTACGCTAGTACTAGATTTTAGGACCGATGATTGCGGCCTTGTTTGTTTAAATTGTCTCGTTTAGAGACCTTGCTTGGAATAGTATAGGAAAAAGTGTTGAGCATAAGTCTTGAACCACTTTTTTTAATATCATATTATACGTAGATCATGACTCTACTCTTACTCTGTTGACTAAAGTCTTAAGCAATGTCGAAATAGAAAGGTTTCATCTAAAGTCTAAAGCAATGTCACATGGAAAAGAAATGTCGGCTGAAGTCTTAAAGCAATGTCGAAATAGAAAGGTTTCGTCTAAAGTCTTAAACAATGCCACATGAAATGGAAAGACGACTAAAGTCTATGTCGCCATTCAAATTCATAAATTAGGCTAACGTCTATGCTATGCTGACATTCAAAATTTATAATAAGGCTAAAAGTCTTGCCTTTTCAATCCATTAATTAAATTTTACTATGTATGATATTTTTTGTAATATTAAAGTTCCATGTCCAAGTCGCAGTTGAACCACATTTCGATGGTGCTCTCATCCCAAAGAAATCTTGTATTTCTTTTTGTGTAATAATAGCGCCAATCTATGTTGATAGAACCATCATCCTTATGGTCTCCTATCTCTAAAGAAATATCGTATCTCTTTTCTCTTGGGCAAGAGTTTGACTTGCTTCCTAATGGAAGCACATCCTTGTAATCTCAAACTTATCTCGAAATTTCCTAGCCTTCACTTTTTTGATGGAAGTATTAATTGTTAGATTGTCGACCAACCACCATCATTTGGAGATCGATACCAATAAGTTCAGTTAGTACCTTAGTCGTCATTCACTTGCTAGTCTTTCATTAGACTAACCCGTCCATTCTCTCTTCTTTTTCCTTGCATGTTCGAACATAAGGATGCAAAGATGTATTTCTCGAGGACTAAGGATTTGACAATAGATGCAATAAGGGACATATTAAGGAAGGCTCAAATCCCTAAGTTGAAGTATTCAAGAAGTTGTACGCGTTCAAAAGAGTAAGTTCAAAGACTTAAAGATCAAGGCAATATAAGGTTGAAGGAAGGAAGAGTTTTTCCCCTAAACAAGGCACCCGAAAGATGGTGTGTCATCTCTTCTATTTGTAAACCAAGCGGCTCATCATCATACGAGTTCTTCTTGGAAATATTATATATTTTTAATAAGCCCTTCGAATAACTCTTTTATTGTATGAGCATATTTTCCGCTGCTATATCGTATGTAAATTAATAACCATTTTAATGAACTACAGTTCTTTTTAATGAATAAGATTTCTATTTTTAACTCATTTTTATTTAAGTTATTTATTTTAAAGCCTTGGGTGGTTCTGGGTAGGTTAATCCGGGATCACTTGCGGTAATATCCCTTATGATGAAATAGTGGTGTTACACTATCTGTAGTAGAAGACATCAAGCGGGAGATCCTTTCTCCTACATCATCGAAGGTCATCAAAACACAAAGAGAATGAACAAATTCATTACAAAAAAAATTGAAAAAATTACGGCAACTATTTTGGGCAGAATAATCACACGAACGTGTTACCTGCTAAAATGAGAGAGTCCTAACCAAAGAGTAACCAACGCATTATAAACTCCAAACAAGATGTATAATTAAGAGAAAAGAGAGTAAAAAGTAGAGCAAGAAAAGTTATTGTGATTGTATTATGATCGTGATGATGGATAATTCCTCTATAACTACAAACGAGCTCAAGATCGAAAGACATAAAGAATTAGTTTTGCTTTAGAGTATTCTCAAGTGCAATCTTCAATGAGCTTTTTTCATGTCCCCTGATGTCTTCTCCGTTCCCCTTTTATACCCCCTATCCTTTGTGACCGTTACGAGTCTATCTCCCCCCGTGGATGTCGTTGCCAACATTTAATGGCATAGCCGTTGGCGTTTGGGAGATCTTCTCCAACCGAGATTTCCGCCATTGCCATCTCACCCATTACTCCACGCATTTGCTCCTTCTCTGGTTTTTCCGTTTGATGGTTTGGGCTGAATTCCTTGGACCGTCACGACTTCCTGGGCTAAATCCCGAGGAGGCCCAACAATACCCCCTCAAAAACCTGGGAAAGTTCCCTCCAAAAGTCTTTTTAGGGTTTTTGATTTCGCGTCTCGGAAGTTGTAATGCGCTGAACACGTCCCATCAACCCTTATTTATAGTGGTCATGATGATTCACAGTTGCCTTAATTCTGCTTCTTGGTTTCCAGGTACGTCCCTTCCTTTCTCAACTCTTCATCTTCTTCTTCTTTTTTCTTCTTTTCCATGGCGACTTCTGGTTTCTCTTCGGAATCCTTTTCTCGTTGTTTCAACCCATCCGATCCCCCTTCGTTGGTCTCGTCCAAAATTCTTACCCCATCTCACCGGAGGAACAGTACATCCGAGGATCCTCACACTTTTACTTTCACTGCCGGATTTCCTGCCTCCGCGGAAGTGTTCCTTCCTCCTCCGGGAGTGTGGGCCGACTATTTCGCCGATGATTGGATGTGTTTATATGAATACCCTTTTCGTAATATCTCTCCCGGGCAAGTACTTCCCCAAGCTTGGAGACTTCTTTTGTCTGTCGAGCTTCTGTGTTCCTCCCACGACATTCCCTTCAACGGTGTTGATTTCTTTCACAACTACCGTCTTTCTAAAGGCGGTCCCGACCGTTTGACCTTGAAAGCCTCCAAAAATAGATCTGACCTAATTCTTAACATGTCAAAGTCTGATCGTGGCTTGGCAGATAAATTTTTCTTTGTAAAGTTATCTTCTTTGGGGATTGATACTTCTTTTCTGAAATCTCGGTGGCGTTCAACAAGTAGTGTTTTCTCTACTCGTCTTTTTGACCTTGTCTGGATATAATTAACCTTTGGCTATACTTGTTTCTGATGCAGATAATCTTGCTTCTCCCCATCCCCGCAAGGTGTCAATTCAGATTGTTTCACGCATAGAAGCCTTGTCTTTAGAGGAGAGGTCTTACCCTAAACTTGGGAAGGCGTGCTTTTCTGATTTCGAGGATACCGAGATGTCGAGTAAGTTTTGAGATTTCCTTCCCACACCTTCTTTTGACGCGTTTGTTTCCAGTAACTACATTTATTTGCATGTTATCATGTTCAAGAACCACCCGCTCCACTACTGCGCTTACCACTATGGAACGAGTAGAGGCACGGAAGAAGAGAAAAGCCGAGACAATATCAACAGCTGACACCTCTTTGGCGATATCCGTCCCTAGGAAACCGGTTGACGTTAAAACTTCTTCTCCGAAAAAGAATGTGGCCTCAAATCTGTCTGATCTCCCGGGAATGATGATGTCGCTGGATGATGAGGTATTTTTCGTGGTCGTTTATACCTATCAAAGAAACCTTAGCTTAACCAACTCAGTAGAGCGGTAAGTAAGGGTCGATCCCATAAGGACTGTGTATTTGTGTTATTACTTGTATGCCAAGTAACCAAAGGGGGGTTTGTAATTGTAAATTCTAACCTACTATGCAAGAATAAAACTAACTATGAATGCAAAGATGATTTAAATATATGGAAGACAAACGTGTTCAACTAGTTAGATCCATCATAATATTGATTCGTTGATCATTGATTCTTTTGATTCTCTTCTCACTTGAATAATCTATTGTGGATAGTGATCCTACTAAGGATTAAAACCCAAACTTCATATATAGTTGATAGAACAACCAGTCTAACAACCCTAATTAAATAATAACCTAGAAGACCTTCTAGATTCAATTAAATAACAGCATGACAATTAAAGTTATCAATAGAAACAAACACTTAGAGCAACCAGACATCTAAGTGACTTGTGAATTTATTCCCTACTTTAATCAACTTGTCCAACCGGTACTAAATTGATTAAAGTATACTCTTGATCTAATTAACTCCAACCGGTAATTAATCAGATTCAGTTGTAAATTAACCTAGAAATTCTATTAGGTAGCTGATGAGGTATTTTTCAGTCGTTTTACCTACCAAAGAAACCTTAGCTTAACCAACTCAGTAGAGCGGTAAGTAAGGGTCGATCCCACAAAGACTCTTGTAAATGTGTTATTACTTGAGTGCCAAGTAACCAAATAAGGGGGGTTTTAATGATTGGAAATCTAATCTAAGATGCAAGAATAAAACTAACTATGAATGCAAAGTTTGATTGTAAATATGTATGAGAGAAATATGTTCAACTAGTTAAATCCATCATAGATATGCTTATTGATCATTGATTCTTTCGATTCTCAATTCCCTTGAATAATCTATTGTGAATTATACTCCTACTAAGGATTATGATTCAAACTTCATAAATAGTTGAAAGAACTAACAGTCTAAACAACCCTAATCATTTAACAACCTAAAACAACGTCTAGATTCAATTAAACGACAGCTTTACGAATCAAGTTATCAATAGAAACAAACACTTAGAGCAAACAGACATCTAAGTTATTTGTGGATTTATTCCCCTCTACAACTGAATAGACCGAACGGGTCTAAACAATTATAGTTTCTACTTTATCTAATCAACCCCGAACGGGCATCAATCAGATTAGTTGTAAATTAACCTAGAAATTCTATTAGGTAGCTAATCTAACAAAACCCTAGAATAATTCTGATTCAATTAAGCACAGGGAATAAAACCTATTCAAGTTGATGAGAATCAATCAAACCTCACAATATTATGCAATCTATGATTTCAATAACTAGTCAAACACTAAAGAATTAGCAATGCATAATTAAATTAAAATCAAACTTACAAAGGTTCAAAGGTTCTTCCTTGAGAGAAAACCCTAGCCTCCAAAAGTATGATCAAAGTTATGAAAATAAAACTAACATAAAGTATTTATATGCTCCTAAAAATATCCTCAAAAGATATATTAAACACACATACTCGGATGACATACAAGCCCACAAATCAAAACCAAAGCCCAAAACAAAACTCGGCCCAAAACACTTGCTCGCTGAAAACTTCCGAATGCGCGGCTTCGTCACGCAAAAGCGCGGCCGCGCTTTCTCTTGCAATCCCGCGCAATTGCTCGCCAGTTGGGAATACGCGGTTTCATTGCTCGGCTTCAACCCGAGCACTTGGCTTGTCTTTGGCTTGTCTTCTTCCTTGCCTTGGCTCTTCTCCTAGCATGTCCTAGCTTCCTTAGCTCCTTTGCCTCGTCCATCACCACCATGATCCATCTGTACTCGCCCCGCTGTTGCTCCTGAACCTAAAAACCTGTAAAACCGAGCAAACCAGCGCATAATACCCGATAACACAAAACCTAAAAACTACATAAAAACTAACCTAAAACTAACTAAAACATATATAAAACATGCACCTTAACTACTCCTATATGCGAGCTATCAAATTCCCCCATGCTTAACCCTTGCTTGTCCTCAAGCAAGACAATAATCCAATCACACCATAGAAATGCAATCACGCATCCATCTCAAATCAAACAAACATTTCACATATAATTGAAAACCTAACCAAGACTTCCTAACATGCATCATCATAAGCATAGAGCAAAGACCATTCATTCATTCTAGACCTCACCAAGGTATATGTGTTTGCACTCAAACTCTCAAGCGTTTAAGGACGTGTTTCACTCAAAATCAACCATGAAAACTAGACTACCATATGCTTGCATCAGAGTTCTAAATCTCCACCGTTGGGGATCAAACACATAACAAAAATCATGAGGTCTTTTTAAGGCTTGTAATGGGGCCAAGGTAAAGAGAAATTTGGAAGGGATCATATTTGACATGTGGTGCTAAATCCGGGATAAAGAACTAACCTAAACCCAAAACTCAACACTTTTTCATAACACTTCCAACATTACTCTACCAACTCCTTACATCTACTCTTAAGCACTTTGCTTCTTTTTTTCTTTTTCTTTTGCCTCTTTTTCAACTCTTTTCTCGCTTCACTAATGAAGACTACACATAATTTAAGCAATTTTTCTTTTGCTTTGCAACATAATTCATCTTCATTTTTTTTCACTTTGAAACCCAGGAGTTGTATTTCCTCTTTTCCACCTTTCCTTCCAACTCCCCCATACTTACATCAAACTCACACAAAACACAATCAACCTAAAGTCCTAAATCCCGGATTATGGGTCAAGCTTAATAGGCTAGAGATTATTTTGTGGAGCTAACAAAATAGGCTTAAAGCTCAAAGAAGTGTGGTATCAAAACATGGATCTTGTCAAGGTAGGAAGGGAAAATAATAGGCTTTTAAGAAACAATGCCTCAATCATTTTAATGTCATGCATTCAATCATATAAGCAGCCTTGAAAAAGAGTATTAACACAAGTTCTAGATCTAGATAATCATGGTGATACACTCAAGAATTTTAGAGAACAAATATATCATGAAAGGCCAAAAATATCTCACAAGGCTAATTTTTGTTTAGAACTTCAGAATGAATCAAATACTCAAGCTAAATACATGCTCCATCCTATAATCAAGGTAATCAATCAATGATCATGCTTATATCATATCAATTTCAACAAATCATGCAAATCATGGGTTAGAATTTATACTTAACTTAAAAACACAAGAGGAATCAAACAATGGGGAAATATGAACCTAAATGCAATATTTTTGTAATTTTTCAAATTTTCTGATTTTTTTTTCATTTTTCAAGATTTTTAATCAATGCATACAAAAATTTTAAATATGACCTAAACTAATGCAACTACATGCAATGCAAACAAGTAATTCCCTTCCCACATGCTTAGAACATACTTTGTCCCCAAAGTATAGTAAAAAGAAAAGGAAAGAGAAAAACTCACAAAGAAACTAGCTATCCGGGTAATGCGGCGGGAAATCCGACGGTGGTGGTGAAAGCTACTTCGGGTTGTCAATCTTCAAACCTGGAATATCTAACACACACACAAAACTACCTAAAAAGCAAAAGATTATAACTGAAAAACAAAAACTACTCAAAGCCTTGGGTTGCCTCCCAAGAAGCGCTTGTTTAATGTCATTAGCTTGACCCTTAGCATAAATTGACAAGATTAGACATTGTCAATGCCCTTAGCAACCTGTCAAATCCCTGTGCACACATCTCAGAAAAACATAAGTAACACCATGATAAATTAAAGATGCATAATATAACTTTCAAAGATCGCTTTAACTTATCAAACATGTGTGCCCAGTTGGCATGATATGGCATTTGTTCAAATAAATTCAGCACAAGTGGTGGCTTTAGAAAATACTTACAATATGGTTTGAAGTACTTGCAATCACTACCACTTTCTTCAAAGATGAACTCCATGTATTTTTCACCTTCCACCTTATGTTGTAGACTTGGCTCCTCATCTTGGAACTCCATAAGCTCCTGATGTGAGAAGGTGGGGAAACTGAAGCATGGGATGTCAAGGCCTAACATCGGGTGCACCATGACAACGGGAACCTTAACAAGTATATCATGTTGATTTTCTCCCTCATGACTATCTACTTCATCAGCAAAGAAGTCATCTTGGTCGACAAAAGAGTCTTCTTCCAAAACCGTAAAACCCTCAAGCAATTTACTCCACGTGAGTGAAGATGACTCAAGCTCCCTAGGCTCTGTAAGAATCTCTATGCCAGCACAAACTTCCTTTGGCTTTGTGATGATCTGCTCAACTTGCCTTATAGGTGTGACTTCATATTGGACATCAAATTCATCCTCATAACCCACATCAAGTGTCTTAGATTGCTCCTCAACTTGAATTTGGGTGTTTGACTCATGATCGTTTAACTCCAATGTGATTCCACCACCATTTCCCCACAACTCAAAAGGACATGAGATTGTGGAATGAAAACTTGAAGAACATGACTCACAATGCTCCATGATTATAGCATCCGCCCCTTTTGAGATATCCCTGATTATATCCTCAAGAGACTTATCAACCGGTTGGGGTGGTTGAGAAGATGACTCAACCAGAAAGCTTTGATGGCTCATGAAACATAAGAAATCCCAGCATTCCTCAGATCCCATGTATAAAAGCCTCTCATTGCTCATGTAGTCGGCCAATCCCCTTGTCTCAAAATTCATACCATTGATAACTCCCATGTTTACCTATCTATCACTATACTGTAATCCCCAAGCACCAAGTTGAAACACATGATCTTGAAATCTTGAAAAATAGTCATGGAAGTGTTCATCCGGCAGTTGTCTACAATCGAACAAAGCCATAGATTAGTAGCACGGGTGTTAGGAACCGTAAGATAGGTTCACAACACCAAGAATAGCACAAAAGTAAAAACACAAATAACGACGAGTCCCCGGCAACGGCGCCAAATTTGATGAGGTATTTTTCAGTCGTTTTACCTACCAAAGAAACCTTAGCTTAACCAACTCAGTAGAGCGGTAAGTAAGGGTCGATCCCACAAAGACTCTTGTAAATGTGTTATTACTTGAGTGCCAAGTAACCAAATAAGGGGGGTTTTAATGATTGGAAATCTAATCTAAGATGCAAGAATAAAACTAACTATGAATGCAAAGTTTGATTGTAAATATGTATGAGAGAAATATGTTCAACTAGTTAAATCCATCATAGATATGCTTATTGATCATTGATTCTTTCGATTCTCAATTCCCTTGAATAATCTATTGTGAATTATACTCCTACTAAGGATTATGATTCAAACTTCATAAATAGTTGAAAGAACTAACAGTCTAAACAACCCTAATCATTTAACAACCTAAAACAACGTCTAGATTCAATTAAACGACAGCTTTACGAATCAAGTTATCAATAGAAACAAACACTTAGAGCAAACAGACATCTAAGTTATTTGTGGATTTATTCCCCTCTACAACTGAATAGACCGAACGGGTCTAAACAATTATAGTTTCTACTTTATCTAATCAACCCCGAACGGGCATCAATCAGATTAGTTGTAAATTAACCTAGAAATTCTATTAGGTAGCTAATCTAACAAAACCCTAGAATAATTCTGATTCAATTAAGCACAGGGAATAAAACCTATTCAAGTTGATGAGAATCAATCAAACCTCACAATATTATGCAATCTATGATTTCAATAACTAGTCAAACACTAAAGAATTAGCAATGCATAATTAAATTAAAATCAAACTTACAAAGGTTCAAAGGTTCTTCCTTGAGAGAAAACCCTAGCCTCCAAAAGTATGATCAAAGTTATGAAAATAAAACTAACATAAAGTATTTATATGCTCCTAAAAATATCCTCAAAAGATATATTAAACACACATACTCGGATGACATACAAGCCCACAAATCAAAACCAAAGCCCAAAACAAAACTCGGCCCAAAACACTTGCTCGCTGAAAACTTCCGAATGCGCGGCTTCGTCACGCAAAAGCGCGGCCGCGCTTTCTCTTGCAATCCCGCGCAATTGCTCGCCAGTTGGGAATACGCGGTTTCATTGCTCGGCTTCAACCCGAGCACTTGGCTTGTCTTTGGCTTGTCTTCTTCCTTGCCTTGGCTCTTCTCCTAGCATGTCCTAGCTTCCTTAGCTCCTTTGCCTCGTCCATCACCACCATGATCCATCTGTACTCGCCCCGCTGTTGCTCCTGAACCTAAAAACCTGTAAAACCGAGCAAACCAGCGCATAATACCCGATAACACAAAACCTAAAAACTACATAAAAACTAACCTAAAACTAACTAAAACATATATAAAACATGCACCTTAACTACTCCTATATGCGAGCTATCAAATTCCCCCATGCTTAACCCTTGCTTGTCCTCAAGCAAGACAATAATCCAATCACACCATAGAAATGCAATCACGCATCCATCTCAAATCAAACAAACATTTCACATATAATTGAAAACCTAACCAAGACTTCCTAACATGCATCATCATAAGCATAGAGCAAAGACCATTCATTCATTCTAGACCTCACCAAGGTATATGTGTTTGCACTCAAACTCTCAAGCGTTTAAGGACGTGTTTCACTCAAAATCAACCATGAAAACTAGACTACCATATGCTTGCATCAGAGTTCTAAATCTCCACCGTTGGGGATCAAACACATAACAAAAATCATGAGGTCTTTTTAAGGCTTGTAATGGGGCCAAGGTAAAGAGAAATTTGGAAGGGATCATATTTGACATGTGGTGCTAAATCCGGGATAAAGAACTAACCTAAACCCAAAACTCAACACTTTTTCATAACACTTCCAACATTACTCTACCAACTCCTTACATCTACTCTTAAGCACTTTGCTTCTTTTTTTCTTTTTCTTTTGCCTCTTTTTCAACTCTTTTCTCGCTTCACTAATGAAGACTACACATAATTTAAGCAATTTTTCTTTTGCTTTGCAACATAATTCATCTTCATTTTTTTTCACTTTGAAACCCAGGAGTTGTATTTCCTCTTTTCCACCTTTCCTTCCAACTCCCCCATACTTACATCAAACTCACACAAAACACAATCAACCTAAAGTCCTAAATCCCGGATTATGGGTCAAGCTTAATAGGCTAGAGATTATTTTGTGGAGCTAACAAAATAGGCTTAAAGCTCAAAGAAGTGTGGTATCAAAACATGGATCTTGTCAAGGTAGGAAGGGAAAATAATAGGCTTTTAAGAAACAATGCCTCAATCATTTTAATGTCATGCATTCAATCATATAAGCAGCCTTGAAAAAGAGTATTAACACAAGTTCTAGAGCTAGATAATCATGGTGATACACTCAAGAATTTTAAAGAACAAATATATCATGAAAGGCCAAAAATATCTCACAAGGCTAATTTTTGTTTAGAACTTCAGAATGAATCAAATACTCAAGCTAAATACATGCTCCATCCTATAATCAAGGTAATCAATCAATGATCATGCTTATATCATATCAATTTCAACAAATCATGCAAATCATGGGTTAGAATTTATACTTAACTTAAAAACACAAGAGGAATCAAACAATGGGGAAATATGAACCTAAATGCAATATTTTTGTAATTTTTCAAATTTTCTGATTTTTTTTTCATTTTTCAAGATTTTTAATCAATGCATACAAAAATTTTAAATATGACCTAAACTAATGCAACTACATGCAATGCAAACAAGTAATTCCCTTCCCACATGCTTAGAACATACTTTGTCCCCAAAGTATAGTAAAAAGAAAAGGAAAGAGAAAAACTCACAAAGAAACTAGCTATCCGGGTAATGCGGCGGGAAATCCGACGGTGGTGGTGAAAGCTACTTCGGGTTGTCAATCTTCAAACCTGGAATATCTAACACACACACAAAACTACCTAAAAAGCAAAAGATTATAACTGAAAAACAAAAACTACTCAAAGCCTTGGGTTGCCTCCCAAGAAGCGCTTGTTTAATGTCATTAGCTTGACCCTTAGCATAAATTGACAAGATTAGACATTGTCAATGCCCTTAGCAACCTGTCAAATCCCTGTGCACACATCTCAGAAAAACATAAGTAACACCATGATAAATTAAAGATGCATAATATAACTTTCAAAGATCGCTTTAACTTATCAAACATGTGTGCCCAGTTGGCATGATATGGCATTTGTTCAAATAAATTCAGCACAAGTGGTGGCTTTAGAAAATACTTACAATATGGTTTGAAGTACTTGCAATCACTACCACTTTCTTCAAAGATGAACTCCATGTATTTTTCACCTTCCACCTTATGTTGTAGACTTGGCTCCTCATCTTGGAACTCCATAAGCTCCTGATGTGAGAAGGTGGGGAAACTGAAGCATGGGATGTCAAGGCCTAACATCGGGTGCACCATGACAACGGGAACCTTAACAAGTATATCATGTTGATTTTCTCCCTCATGACTATCTACTTCATCAGCAAAGAAGTCATCTTGGTCGACAAAAGAGTCTTCTTCCAAAACCGTAAAACCCTCAAGCAATTTACTCCACGTGAGTGAAGATGACTCAAGCTCCCTAGGCTCTGTAAGAATCTCTATGCCAGCACAAACTTCCTTTGGCTTTGTGATGATCTGCTCAACTTGCCTTATAGGTGTGACTTCATATTGGACATCAAATTCATCCTCATAACCCACATCAAGTGTCTTAGATTGCTCCTCAACTTGAATTTGGGTGTTTGACTCATGATCGTTTAACTCCAATGTGATTCCACCACCATTTCCCCACAACTCAAAAGGACATGAGATTGTGGAATGAAAACTTGAAGAACATGACTCACAATGCTCCATGATTATAGCATCCGCCCCTTTTGAGATATCCCTGATTATATCCTCAAGAGACTTATCAACCGGTTGGGGTGGTTGAGAAGATGACTCAACCAGAAAGCTTTGATGGCTCATGAAACATAAGAAATCCCAGCATTCCTCAGATCCCATGTATAAAAGCCTCTCATTGCTCATGTAGTCGGCCAATCCCCTTGTCTCAAAATTCATACCATTGATAACTCCCATGTTTACCTATCTATCACTATACTGTAATCCCCAAGCACCAAGTTGAAACACATGATCTTGAAATCTTGAAAAATAGTCATGGAAGTGTTCATCCGGCAGTTGTCTACAATCGAACAAAGCCATAGATTAGTAGCACGGGTGTTAGGAACCGTAAGATAGGTTCACAACACCAAGAATAGCACAAAAGTAAAAACACAAATAACGACGAGTCCCCGGCAACGGCGCCAAATTTGATGAGGTATTTTTCAGTCGTTTTACCTACCAAAGAAACCTTAGCTTAACCAACTCAGTAGAGCGGTAAGTAAGGGTCGATCCCACAAAGACTCTTGTAAATGTGTTATTACTTGAGTGCCAAGTAACCAAATAAGGGGGGTTTTAATGATTGGAAATCTAATCTAAGATGCAAGAATAAAACTAACTATGAATGCAAAGTTTGATTGTAAATATGTATGAGAGAAATATGTTCAACTAGTTAAATCCATCATAGATATGCTTATTGATCATTGATTCTTTCGATTCTCAATTCCCTTGAATAATCTATTGTGAATTATACTCCTACTAAGGATTATGATTCAAACTTCATAAATAGTTGAAAGAACTAACAGTCTAAACAACCCTAATCATTTAACAACCTAAAACAACGTCTAGATTCAATTAAACGACAGCTTTACGAATCAAGTTATCAATAGAAACAAACACTTAGAGCAAACAGACATCTAAGTTATTTGTGGATTTATTCCCCTCTACAACTGAATAGCCCGAACGGGTCTAAACAATTATAGTTTCTACTTTATCTAATCAACCCCGAACGGGCATCAATCAGATTAATTGTAAATTAACCTAGAAATTCTATTAGGTAGCTAATCTAACAAAACCCTAGAATAATTCTGATTCAATTAAGCACAGGGAATAAAACCTATTCAAGTTTATGAGAATCAATCAAACCTCACAATATTATGCAATCTATGATTTCAATAACTAGTCAAACACAAAAGAATTAGCAATGCATAATTAAATTAAAATCAAACTTACAAAGGTTCAAAGGTTCTTCCTTGAGAGAAAACCCTAGCCTCCAAAAGTATGATCAAAGTTATGAAAATAAAACTAACATAAAGTATTTATATGCTCCTAAAAATATCCTCAAAAGATATATTAAACACACATACTCGGATGACATACAAGCCCACAAATCAAAACCAAAGCCCAAAACAAAACTCGGCCCAAAACACTTGCTCGCTGAAAACTTCCGAATGCGCGGCTTCGTCACGCAAAAGCGCGGCCGCACTTTCTCTTGCAATCCCGCGCAATTGCTCGCCAGTTGGGAATGCACGGGTTCATTGCTCGGCTTCAACCCGAGCACTTGGCTTGTCTTTGGCTTGTCTTCTTCCTTGCCTTGGCTCTTCTCCTAGCATGTCCTAGCTTCCTTAGCTCCTTTGCCTCGTCCATCACCACCATGATCCATCTGTACTCGCCCCGCTGTTGCTCCTGAACCTAAAAACCTGTAAAACCGAGCAAACCAGCGCATAATACCCGATAACACAAAAACCTAAAAACTACATAAAAACTAACCTAAAACTAACTAAAACATATATAAAACATGCACCTTAACTACTCCTATATGCGAGCTATCAGTAGCTAATCTAACAAAACCCTAGAATAATTCTGATTCAATTAAGCACAGGGAATAAACTCTATTCAAATTTGTTGAGAATCAATCAAACCTCACAACTACATACAAATCATGACTTCAATAACTAGCCAAACACTAGAGAAATTAGCAATGCATAATGAAATTAAAATCAAACTTACAAAGGTTTCAAAGTCTTCCTTGAGAGAAAACCCTAGCCTCCAAAAGTATGATCCAAGTTATGATAATGATAGAGAGAGAAAACTAAAAATAAGGTTTTAAATACCCTTAAGATATCCAAAGATAAAATATCCCGAAATTACATTAAACTAGTCGGAAAAGACCTAATAAAGTCCAACCCGAAGCCCAAAACACGCGGCCCAACTCTCCCACGGCAGAATGTGAGGCGCGGTCTTAACATAAAGTGGCGCGGCCGCGTCACATGCCTTCCTAGCCCGCGGCACTCTCGGTTCAGCATTTCAGGCGACACTTCAGAGGCTGTTTTCACCCCTTTCGAGTTGGAATTTGGACTCGGAGTAAAAATATGAATTGTAGCTCTTCGAGTTAGCTTTCCAGTGATAACAAATTCAGATTCATCCGAGCACTATAGCTCCCAAACCAAGCATTTCAAGATAGAGGTGTCAAAACAAGAACTCCAATGCATAGCCCGGGTTTAAGCGTTCTTTTCCCTCAAGCTCTTGGGTCTTGGTTCTTCCAATCTTCATTTGTATTACTCTAAGCTTCCTCAAACTCCTCCATATTCCACTAAGATCCATCCCGTTCACGCTTGTTTACCGAAAGATCTGCAAAACCGAACAAAACAAGCGCAAAACCCGAATTTCCTAGAAAACCTAAAAACCTAAGAACTAGACTAAACTAAGCTAAAACCATGCAAAACAAACATAAATATGCATCCTAAACACTACCTAAATGCAAGCTATCAAATTCCCCCATGCTTAACCCTTGCTTGTCCTCAAGCAAGACATAAATCCAAATCACACCATAGAAATGCAATCATACATCCATCTCAAGTCAAACAAGCATTTCACATATAATTAAAAACCCGACCAAGACTTCTCAACATGCATTATGGTAAGCAAATAGTAAAGACCATTCATTCATTCTAGACCTCACCAAGGAAATTGTGTTTACACTCAAACTCTCAAGTATTTAAGGGTATGTGTTTCACTCAAAATCAACCATGAAAACTAGACTACCATAAGCTTGCATCAGAGTTCTAAATCTCCACCGTTGGGGATCAAACACATAACAAAAATCATGAGGTCTTTTTAAGGCTTGTAATGGGGCCAAGGTAAAGAGAAATTTGGAAGGGATCATATTTGGCCTGTGGTGCTAAATCCGGGATAAAGAACTAAGCCTAAACCCAACTCAACACTTTTTCTTCTTACTTCCCAACTTCCTCTCTACCAACTCCTTACATTTACAATTAAGCACTTTGTTTCTTTCTTCACTTTTTCTTTCTTTCTTTGCCTCTACTTCAACTCTTTCTTTCATACTAATGAAGACTACTAACAATTAAGCTCAATTTTCTTTCTTTTTTGCTTAGCAACAAACATCTTCATCTTCATTTTTTTTCACTTTAATCCCAAGAGTTGTATTTCCTCTTTTTTCTTTCACCTTTTCTCCAACATCCCCATACTTACAAATAACTCACACAAAACAAAAACACAACCTAAAGTCCTAAATTCCGGATCCTGGGTCAAACACATGGATCTTGTAAGGTAGGAAGAGAAATAATAGGCTAATAAGAAACATTGCCTCAATCATTTTAATGTCATGCATTCAATCATATAAAGCAGCCTTGAAAAAGAGTATTAACGCAAGTTCTAGAGCTAGATAATCATGGTGATACACTCAAGAATGTAGAGAACAAATATAATCATGAAAGGCCAAAAATATCTCACAAGGCAAATTGTTGTCTAGAACTTCAGAATAAATCAAATACTCAAGCTAAATACAAGCTCCATCCTATAATCAAGGTAATTAATCAATGATCATGCTTATATCATATCAACTTCAGCAAATCATGCAAATCATGGGTTAGAACTTATACTTAACTTAAAAACACAAGAGAAATCAAACAATGGGGAAATAAGAACCTAAATGCAATATTTTTGTATTTTTTTTAAATTTTTCTAATTTTTTTTTTCATTTTTCTAGAATTTAATCAATGCATGCAGAAATTTTAAATATGACCTAATCTAATGCAACTACATGCAATGCAAACAAGTAATTTCCTTCCCCCATGCTTAAAACATACTTTGTCCCCAAAGTATAGTAAGAAGTAAAGGAAAGAGAAAACTCACAAAACTCTAGTTATCTGGCGGGTAGTGCGGTGGAAAATCCGACGATGGTAGTGGTGGGTAATCTGTCTTTGGACATGGGATATCTAAACACACACAAAGACTACCAAAAAAACAAAAGATTATAACTGAAAATTAAATCTACTCTAAACCTTGGGTTGCCTCCCAAGAAGCGCTTGTTTAACGTCATTAGCTTGACTCTTAGCATGATTAGACAAGATTAGACATTGTCAATGCTCTTAATAACCTGTCAAATCCCTGTGCACACATCTCAAAAAAGCATAAGTAACACAATGATAAATCAATTAAGCATATTATAACTTTCAAAGACCGTTTTAATTTATCAAACATGTGTGCCCAGTTGGCATGAAATGGTATTTGCTCAAATGAATTCAGCACAAGTGGTGGCTTTAGAAAATACTTACAATATGAATCAAAGCACTTGTCAACAATACCACTTTTATCCAGGATGAACTCCATATATTCTCCATCTTTCACCTTGTGTTGTAGACTTGGCTCCTCATCTTGGAACTCTATAAGCTCTTGATGTGAGAAGGTGGGGAAACTGAAGCATGGGATGTCAAGGCCTAACATAGGGCGCACCATGACAGCGGGAGACTTAATAGATGTATCATGTTGTTTTTCTCCCTCATGGTTGTCTACTTCATCAGCAATGAAGTCATCATGGTCAACAAACGAGTCTTTTTCCAAAACCACAAAACCTTGTAACAATTTACTCCACGTGAGTGAAGATGATTCAGGCTCCCTAGGCTCTGTAAGAATCTCTATGCCTGCACAGACTTCCTTTGGCTCTGTGATAATTTGCTCAACTTGCCTTGTAGGTGAAAATTCATATTGAGCATCAACTTCATCATCATAACCATCATCAAGTGTCTTAGATTGCTCCTCAACTTGAATCTGAATATTTGACTCTTGATTGTTTGATTCCAACGTGATTCCACCACTTCTTCCACACAACTCAAAAGGGCATGAGATTGTGGGATGAAAACTTGAAGAACATGACTCACAATGCTCCATGATTAAAGCATCCGCCCCTTTGGAGAGATCCTTGATTATATCCTCAAGAGACGTATCAACCGGCTGGGGTGGTTGTGAAGATGACTCGACCAAAAAGCTTTGATGGCTCATAAAACAAAAGAAATCCCAGCATTCCTCAGGTCTCATAAACAAAAGCCTCTCATTACTCATGTAGTCTGCCAATCCCCTTGTCTCAAGATTCATACCATGGATAACTCCCATGTTCACCTCTCTATCGTTGTATCGTAATCCCCAAGCACCAAGTTCAAACACATGGTCTTGAAATCTTGAAAAATAGTCATGGAAGAGTTCATCCTGCAACTGTCTACAATCGAACAAAGCCATAGATTAGTAGCACGGGTGTTATGAACCGTAAGATAGGTTCACAACACCAAGAATAGCACACAAAGTAAAAACACAAATAGCGATGAGTCCCCGGCAACGGCGCCAAATTTGATGAGGTATTTTTCGTGGTCGTTTATACCTATCAAAGAAACCTTAGCTTAACCAACTCAGTAGAGCGGTAAGTAAGGGTCGATCCCACAAGGACTGTGTATTTGTGTTATTACTTGTATGCCAAGTAACCAAAGGGGGGTTTGTAATTGTAAATTCTAACCTACTATGCAAGAATAAAACTAACTATGAATGCAAAGATGATTTAAATATATGGAAGACAAACGTGTTCAACTAGTTAGATCCATCATAATATTGATTCGTTGATAATCATTGATTCTTTTGATTCTCTTCTCACTTGAATAATCTATTGTGGATAGTGATCCTACTAAGGATTAAAACCCAAACTTCATATATAGTTGATAGAACAACCAATCTAACAACCCTAATTAAATAATAACCTAGAAGACCTTCTAGATTCAATTAAATAACAGCATGACAATTAAAGTTATCAATAGAAACAAACACTTAGAGCAACCAGACATCTAAGTGACTTGTGAATTTATTCCCTACTTTAATCAACTTGTCCAACCGGTACTAAATTGATTAAAGTATACTCTTGATCTAATTAACTCCAACCGGTAATTAATCAGATTCAGTTGTAAATTAACCTAGAAATTCTATTAGGTAGCTAATCTAACAAAACCCTAGAATAATTTTGATTCAATTAAGCACAGGGAATAAACTCTATTCAAGTTTGTTGAGAATCAATCAAACCTCACAACTACATACAAATCATGACTTCAATAACTAGCCAAACACTAGAGAAATTAGCAATGCATAATAAAATTAAAATCAAACTTACAAAGGTTTCAAAGTCTTCCTTGAGAGAAAACCCTAGCCTCCAAAAGTATGATCCAAGTTATGATAATGATAGAGAGAGAAAACTAAAAATAAGGTTTTAAATACCCTTAAGATATCCAAAGATAAAATATCCCGAAATTACATTAAATTAGTCAGAAAAGACCTAATAAAGTCCAACCCGAAGCCCAAAACACGCAGCCCAACTCTCCCACGGCAGAATGTGAGGCGCGGTCTTAACATAAAGTGGCGCGGCCGCGTCACATGCCTTCCTAGCCCGTGGCACTCTCGGTTCAGCATTTCAGGCGACACTTCAGAGGCTGTTTTCATCCCTTTCGAGTTGGAATTTGGACTCGGAGTAAAAATATGAATTGTAGCTCTTCGAGTTAGCTTTTCAGTGATAACAAATTCCGCTTCATCCGAGCACTATAGCTCCCAAACCAAGCATTGCAAGATAGAGGTGTCAAAACAAGAACTCCAATGCATAGCCCGGGTTTAAGCGTTCTTTTCCCTCAAGCTCTTGGGTCTTGGTTCTTCCAATCTTCATTTGTATTACTCTAAGCTTCCTCAAACTCCTCCATAGTTCACTAAGATCCATCCCGTTCATGCTTGTTTATCGAAAGATCTGCAAAACCAAACAAAATAAGCGCAAAACCCGAATTTCCTAGAAAACCTAAAAACCTAAGAACTAGACTAAACTAAGCTAAAACTATGCAAAACAAACATAAATATGCATCCTAAACACTACCTAAATGCAAGCTATCACTGGACATGGTGGCGGAAAAATGCTTGAGTTCTTTGGCGCCTCTGCATGTGGATTGTCTTCGAGGTGCAGAAAACCGATCTTCCATCCCAGACTTTTTCGGCGAAATGCTTGCTGCTCAGTGGCAGGTATTTACTTTTCACTGACCCGTTAAGTTTTTTGATTTACTTGTTTTATCTCCTACTCAAGGTGTATTTCTTCTTAATTTGTTCAGGGTTTCTAGCTTACGCTGTCTGCTTTCGAGACTTTTAAGAACCTGCCTGGCCAACTATCTCAAAGCAAGATCAACATGCAACTCGAAAAAGACAGAAGTACCATCCTGGGGCAGGATAAGAGTGCTTTAGAGAAAAAGGTGGAGGAGCTATCGATTGATCTTGAAAGAGCCTCTAGGGATTCCAAGGATTGGGAGGAGAAATTCATTGCCGTTTCAGGAAGAGAAGCTGCTCTCGCAAAGGAGATTGAGGATACTACAGAATACTGGTCATGCAGAGCTCATGTGGAGATGATGGAAGAATTTGCTGCTGGAAAGCACACCTCCTGGGACGCTGTAAAGGAAAGAGAGTTGTTTGAGAGCTTGTTCTCTGATGAAGTGGTCGCGGCTAAGAAGTCTTCCATAGTGGATAGCATTGCTCAAGTTGCTAAGGAGGTAACTCAAGTGGAACTCATGGAAAACCAGAAGGCTACTGCAGATGTATCCAAGGAGTGATCTCCTTTATCTCTGTTTTTTAAACATTAAGTATTTTGGTACCCCCGGTGTGTCGAGTTTGAACACATTAACTTGTTTGTAGGGACGCTCATTTCTAGGGCTGTTTGTGTGGACAAGTTTCTTACCCCTACTTTTGCTTGTTTTAGGGGTTTTATGGTGAATGTGATTTTAGTATTTGTATGGTCTTTGGTTTGCTTTGTCTTTTTGCAGGTGGTACAGGTTTGCAATCGTAGGACAAGGATTGACGCGTTTTGAGAAGGCGATCATTGGTCGTTTTTTGATCGAGTTATGTAGTAATAGCGCTTTTGTGTAGGATGCTAAGAGAGAGATTTGATGTATGTAATAGAATGTAGATACTTATGTTTTATTCAATGAAATCTGAATTAGTTACACAAGTATCCTGGTTTATGTAAAACTGCTCTTGCTCTAGAGTTATCTTTATGTACTCTCGTCTCTTGCATCTTGTGACTAATCGTTGTGTGCACATCGTTGCCTGATTGTAAGGCGAGGGCCTATGTTTTGGCCTGTAACGTCACAAGGCGTCCCTTGTAGGTTTTTTGTAAAATTGTCGTTGTTCCATGTGTGTAGGATGAGGCAAAAATAAAGTTAACAGAATGAAATAATAAAGAAATACCTTGTTGTGACTTGCTTGTTAAAAATGATACAGCTTTAAGTTTTTCGCGTTCCGGCTTCTTGGGACTATCTTTCCATCATAGGACACTAACTCGTAGGCTCCTTGTCCGATCACTTTCGTGATCTGGTAGGGTCCTTCCCAGTTGGCTCCCAACTTGCCAGCATTCAGTTCTTGTGTGTTTTGAAAGACTTTTCTTAACACCTAATCGCCTACTTGAAACGCTTTTGCCCTAATGCGTTTGTTGTAACTTCGAGCCACCCCTTGTCTATACGGCGCCATACGAACTGATGCTTCATCACGTAACTCGTCAACCGTGTCTAAATGATGGAACAAGTTAGATAGATTTGATTCTTCAGTAGTGAGACCATATCGAACTGTGGGCAAAGTTATTTCAACTAGTAACACGGCTTCACACCCATATACTAGGGAGAAATGCGTATGCCCTGTGGTAGTCTTGGGAGTTGTCCGATCTGACCCAAGGATAAGTGGTAACTCGTCGGCCCATCTTCCCTTGGCCTCTTTGAGGGGTTTCTTCAGATTGTTGATGATTACTTTGTTACTTGCCTCCGCTTGACCGTTGGCTTGAGGGTAACGCGGCGTCGACATCACCAACTGAATGTTGTATTGTTGGCAAAATGATCTTGTTTTGTCGCCGATGAATTGGGACCCGTTGTCACATATTATGGTGGATGGCACTCCAAATCTACTCAGGATATTTCTTTTTATGAATGAAATGACCTGAGTATCTTTGACTTCTTTGAAGGCTTCGGCTTCAATCCATTTAGAGAAGTAATCGGTCATAGCTAAGATGTAAACACGTTGTCTTGAAGCTGGAGGGAGTTTCTCTACAATATCCGTTCCCCATTTCATGAATGTCCATGGGGAAGTTACAGGATGTAACAACTCTGGAGGTTGATGTGGTATAGGTCCATGACGCTGGCACACGTCACACTTCCGGGCGAACTCCACTGCGTCTTTGTTCATGGTGGGCCAATAATAGCCCATCATGCTTGCCTTCTTTGCCAAGTTACGACCCCCTATATGATTTCCGCATTATCCATCGTGTATATCTTGCAATACCTTTTGTACTTCTTCCTCCCTTACGCATCGTGCGTATATTCCTAATGACATCCACTTGAACAAGATGTTATTTTTAATGGCAAAAGTAGAAGCTTTTACCTTAAGTCGTCGAGCTTCCTCTTTGCCATCCGGTAGAATCCCTTCTCGTAACCATCTTAGGTAAGGAGTTATCCATGAGGCATCCTAATCAGAATCTCGAACCTCAAACATGTCTGCATCTTTTATTATAGAAGTTGCATCGAGATATACAAAAGGTATCTTGTCGTATTCTCTCGGGTCAATTGCGGATCCCAGGTTTGCTAAGGTGTCTGCTTGTGTGTTAGCGTCTCGAGGGACTTGCTTTATCTCAAAGTGCTTGGAGTTTTTGATAATTTCTTGGACTTTTTCTAAGTATGCCTTCATCTTTGAATCCCTAGCAACATATGAATTCGTGACTTGATTTTCAATAAGTAATGAATCACATATTACCTCAATTTCTTGCACATTTAAGTCTTTAGCAATAAGTAACCCTGCTATGAGCACCTCATATTCTGCTTCGTTGTTAGTGGCTTTGAATGTACATCGAACAGCTTGGGCTATTCTATCCCCCTGTGGTGACTTCAGGACTACCCCCAATCCTACACCTACTTGATTTGATGCCTCATCGGTATTAGGGGTGAGCAAAAAATACCCGATCCGTTGATCCGATCCGCGATCCGGCCTATCCGATCTGAAAATATCCGGATCCTAATCCGATCAATTGTTTTGGGCAGAATAATCACACGAATGTGTTACCTGCTAAAATGAGGGAGTCCTAACCAAAGAGCAATAGTAACGCGTTATAAACTCCAAACAAGATGTATACTTAAGAGAAAAGAGAGTAAAAAGTAGAGCACGAAAAGTTATTGTGATTGTATTATGATCGTGATGATGGATAATTCCTCTGTAACTACAAACGAGCTCAAGATCGAAAGACATAAAGAATGAGTTTTGCTTTAGAGTATTCTCGAGTGCAATCTTCAATGAGCTTTTTTCATGTCCCCTGATCTCTTCTCCGTTCCCCTTTTATATCCCCCATCCATTGTGATCGTTACGAATCTATCTCCCCCGTGGATGTCGCTGCTAGCATTTAATGGCATAGTCGTTGGCGTTTGGGAGATCTTCTCCAATCGAGATTTCCGCCATTGCCATCTCACCCATTACTCCACGCATTTGCTCCTTCTTTGGTTTTTCCGTTTGATGGTTTGGGCTGAATTCCTTGGACCGTCACGACTTCCTGGGCTAAATCCCGAGGAGGCCCAACAGCAACCATAGAAAAATTGAACATGTAATTGAAGGAGAAAAGGAAGTAAGGAGTATAAATGGATAGCGGTCAAATTACCTAATTTAAGTTGCAACTTCAACCTACTCAGAACCCGATAGAGACAGAGAGAATAGTAATTGGAACTCTTGGTAACAACGAAATTGGAGTAGGCATGTGATTGAAAACAAGTGATGTCGAGTGGCAAGTGCTTACCGAAACGACAACCGGAGACAGAGAATAGAGTGAATCACAAAAGATTGGAGAAAGGCAGAGGCGGAAAGGCAAGGTCTGTGAAGATCGAAACCAGAAGCGAGACAACATTGGAAAAGAAAAGAGAGAGGGGATGCGATTATGACCAAATAGCAGATGAGAGGATAGATGATGATATAAGGAAAGAGGGCAAAAAATAAGACCATCTGCATTCATGCATCTACTACACTATTATGCACCCCAATTTTTTTCATTTCTCTCTTTGTCACGTCATTCATGCACCTCATTTTAATTTATACCCACATCCATAAACCCCATAAATTCATATTTTTATCATTTCCAACACTTTTCTCTCTCTCCCCATATACAATTACACATATACCTTCTTCTCCAATTAAAATTATATATTTGTCCTTATTATAAATAATTTTGTTATTTAATGAAATATTTTAATTGACTCCCTACACGGAAAGGTATAATAATAGTAATTCCGACATGGGTCCACCATTTTCCGCCAATCCTGACGAATGCCCGTATCAAACATACGCAATATTAATGTCTATGGATAGATAAAAAAAAAGTCTGAATTATGGATAATTTTTTATTTTTAATTTTAAGTTTAAATTGCTTAAATTGATAATTTAAACAAACTGGGCATTTAAAGTACTCCAAGACTCCAAGTGCATGATGACCCACACATTAAAATACTTCATTTCAATGGATTGCACGCGCATACGCGCTGATGCACCCCCAATTTAAGATTTGCTTTTGGGTGCATAAAATGCACCTCTCTCATCACTACATGCAAAATAAACTAAAGGGTTAGATAAGCTCATAAGCACGAATTAATTAAATGGACGGTCAGAAGCTCACTAAAGATGTTGCGTCTTTATTTAGTGTAGTATATAGATCATATTTATAATAAGGGTTTTGCTATTCATCACCCCGAAGCTACAAATAAAATCCTTAACATAGAATATCAAATATAAATCAGGTATTTAAAATTTTGTTTGTTTCTAATTTTATATGACTCAATCTTTATCAAATCTTGACTTAAGATTAACAAATAAATTATGGAATATTATTTTCTTGAATGTTACTTGCCATAATCTTCTTGCGTACTACGTATTACCTTTTAATATGAAAAAAGAAAAGAGAAAACATTTTGATATATATTTAAGTGATGCAAAATTTGATTAATTTGTCATCGACTAGTATAATACAGTCAAAATTTGATTGATCATTTGTATCATGTTCTAAAAAAATATTTTTACCTATTTTAAAATTTTAAAAATCTGTTTACTTAGAGTTTAATTACTTAGAGTTTAATTTACTTAGAGTTTAATTAATCGCTTTGTTTGTTGATAGACATTGTGGCTGAATGAAATAAAATAAGATAATAATAATTAAAAAGAAAATTACATATTACAAGATCTGCCCAATTTTGAAAAATGCAAAACTTAAAATGTGTTGATTGATACTAGACGAAAACATATATCATTGAAGCTACGGGGAAAGAATGCGAATCAATTCAAATATTTTCTAGAAAAAGATTTTACTCAATTAACTAATTTGATTTTTCTATAAATAAATAAGTGTAAAAGATATAGTAAAGATTCACCCAATATGTATTGTTAATATTTGAGCTATAGATAAAACATTTTTGAGTATTTTATTTGTCGCCCTCGGAGCGACAAATAGCAAAACCTTTATAATGAGTCTAAAAATATTAAACCCTACAACTAGTATAAACTTATAGCCGAACTAGGGTTTTAGTTCTTCTCTACCGTACCAATGTACCATCCTCCATTATCTCAAGCGTTTCACTTCTTGCAGCAGCTCGACAAATCCAAGCCTTCAAACATGGAGGTAGCCGAAGAAGTCAAGGAAATCTCGTCAGAGGTTAAGCTCTTCGGCCGCTGGACTTTCGATGACGTCAACGTGAGTCTCTTTTACCCCATCTCTCGCGCTTTGTTCTTGTTACGTTTATGGTTTTGCTGTGCAATTTCTCATCTTTTCTATTCGTTCAGTTTACAAAGCAATTTTAATGTACGTCATTATAATTTGTGCCATCGGAATAGGTAGTCGATTTGGTTTTGGAATTGATGATAATCAAATAAATTTGGATTAGCTTTGAATCAGAGTTGTTGGCTATATAATTGATTCAAGTACATGCAGTTTCTTATATGCAGAAGTTTAGGTTTGAGATCCCATTGAATTAAGTAATGAACCGCAGTAGTACTAATGCAAAATCCTAGAGAAAACTATATTAAATTTTTAAGCAGCTTCCCTTTGAGTTAATGGCTTTGCAAGATTTCATTGGGTTTAATGGTTGCCTTTAAGTAATGCAACATTTTTGTCATTTTTGTTTTAATGGTTATCTGTGATGCCTTGCTTTAGGTCGACGACATGGCTTTGCAAGATTACATTGGGGTGTCCTCGGTTAAGCATGCCACATATGTTCCTCACACTGCTCCAACTGCTCGTAGGTTCAGGAAAGCTCACTGTCCGATTGTTGAGAGGCTCACCAACTCTCTGATGATGCACGAGCCTAACAATGGGAAGAAGCTCATGGATGTTGGCATTGTGAAGCACGCTATGGATCTTAAGGAGAAACGGAGGAATAGATCCATGGCTATGAATAAGGGTGTACACAGTGCAATTTATGGGTAAAATAGGGGGAAGTCCCTGGAAATAATGAAAATAGGAGTGAGCAAGATTTTATGAGAAAAATTGTCATATCTTATTCGGACTTGCCATATCGATCTACAAATTTGAATATAAACACAATCATGTTTGAAAAAACTCTCCATTATCAAAAGAAAACAGCTAGAATATCCCATTGATTCATAGATGTGTTCATCTTCTTTTTTTGATGTTGAATTGTTTTTCTACTTAGACATTATTGAATAATCTTACTATAATGGAAAGAGGTGTGTAAATTCATTATCCTTTTGAAATATTTGTATTAATTCTTTGCTTTGTTTATCATTGATTTTGACAATTACAAACACAATCGTTCTTGTTTTTTTTTGTATCCAATGTTCTCTAACACACAACTTTATTTTTTATTTTTTTAAAATTAATTTCTAAGAGGGATTAAAAATGAGGTGTCTTTTATTGTAAAAATTAAAATTAAAATCGTCCATGTGGCATTTATATGACATCTACTCGTCCAATAAAAAATTCCATGTCAGCGAGTGTATTGGTTGACAAAAACGTACAAGTTTAGGAGTCTTGAAATATATTTTGCCCTAGTATAAATACACAAACTTTATTTCTCAAAAAAAAGTTTTTTTTTAAATTTTAATCAACTACATTTAATACTTCGGTTTTTCTATCCTATGCCCTTAGGACATAGGTTAAGAGTACTAAATGTGGAAACTAAAACCCTAATAGGAAACTAATAAACCCTATTGAAAAAATAATTAAATCTAAATAAATACAAATTCCAAATATATTACCATCTTTAGTCCCTTAAACTATGCCTTTGGGGCATAGGTTAGAAAAATCGTTAATACTTTAGTTCATCGTTATTTTTGTTTGATTGGTTTTTTTATGCGTGAGGCTCTACTTGGGCCGAGTGAGGTAGGTAATTAGAAGACAAATGGGCCGAGAATAATTTGGCCCTTTAAGAACATCGTTTCATTAAGGTTGAGGTGATATATAAACATAAGCCGATCTAGGGTTTTAGTTCTTCTCTACCATCCTCCATTTTCTCAAGCGTTTCACTTCTTGCAGCAGCTCGACAAATCCAAGCCTTCAAACATGGAGGTAGCCGTTCCGCAGCCGATTCACGCCGAAGAAGTCAAGGAAATCTCGTCGGAGGTTAAGCTCTTCGGCCGCTGGACTTTTGATGACGTCACCGTGAGTCTTTTTAATCCCATCTCTCGCGCGTTTACATTCTTTGTTCCTACAGGTTTTTTGCTAGGCATATTATCTAGATTTCAGATTCGGATCTGCTTTTCTTATTTCATTTATGGCTTTGCTGTGCAATTTCTCGTCTTATACAATTCCTGCTCGTTCAGTTTAGAAAGAGCAATTTTAGTATGCCTTTGAGTGTTTACACTCTATTTTTTTGACATCTTCGTGAAAGTGAGAGCTTTTTTTGTCATTTGTGCATTCGGAATAGGAATTCAGAGTTGATTTTAGAATTGCTAATCGAATAAATTTGATTTTAGAATTGCTCAGGTTTGATAGTTAACCGCATTAGCGTTGATGCAACATCTTTTTATAGCAATTATGTATTTCATTATCTAGAATAGTTTATTGTTCTTAGTAAATTATGGAGTCGTATAGATTTTTTTTATTAAATTACTAGGCTGCTTGACTTTTAGTTACTGTCAGGCCTGTTATTGTGTTGTCATTTTTGGTTTTAATGGTTGTGTATGATGTCTTAATCAGGTCCACGACATGGCTTTGCAAGATTACATTGGTGTGTCCTCTGTTAAGCATGCCACATATGTTCCCCACACTGCTGGTAGATACCAAATGAAAAGGTTCAGGAAAGCCCAGTGTCCCATTGTTGAGAGGCTCACCAACTCTCTTATGATGCACGGGCGTAACAATGGGAAGAAGCTCATGGCTGTTCGCATTGTGAAGCACGCTATGGAGATTATCCATCTTTTGACTGATGCTAACCCAGTCCAAATCATTGTTGATGCTATTGTCAACAGGTATTATCACTAATTCTTTGACTGTTGCTTATGTTATCGACTCATCATAGTTTATTGGTAAAAGAATAGTCATTTTTACCACCTTGTTAATGTATCTACTGTCGTATCAGTGGACCAAGGGAAGATGCAACTAGAATTGGTTCAGCTGGTGTTGTGAGACGTCAGGCTGTTGATATTTCTCCATTGAGGCGTGTGAACCAGGCTATTTATCTTTTGACAACCGGTGCCCGTGAGTCTGCATTCAGGAACATCAAGACCATTGCTGAATGCCTTGCTGATGAACTTATCAATGCTGCCAAGGGATCTTCCAACAGGTTATTTGATGTTTAATTTCAGATATCTTACACTTAAAATATAAACATAAATTGCTTTCCTTTATTTGGTGAATAGGAGTAATTATCTTTGTTTGTTTTAGGCTTTTAGTGGTCTTGATTGAATATTATTAAGTATGTTTAGTTGATAATGTATCTTAATTCATTTACATGCTGATGGTAGTTGTTGTTCTAAATCTTGAGTACTGAAGTCTATTGAATCTAATTCAGTATAAGCTAATTTCAGATATCTTACACCTCTTAAATTATCTATATAAATTGCTTCTTTATTTGGAGTATTGGAGAAATGAACTTTGTTTGCTTCAGTGGTCATGATCTGAAATTATCATGTATGTTTAGTAGACAATGTTTCTTAATTCATTTATATGCAGATGGTAGTTTTTTTTTCTGAATCTTGGGTACAAAAGTCAATTGAAAGCTAATTCAGTTTAATTAATTTCAGGAAAGCCCTTTGTTTCACCATTGAATCAAATCTGTGTTTGCCAATGTTAATTCTTCTCTGGTTGTCTCACCCATTTTATGATAGCTTTAACTTGTACTGATACATTTTTTGATGGTTTTCAATTTGTGTTGATCCAATTTTTGTGATGGTTTTAAAATGTGTTGATTCAATGAAAAAGCCCTTCTATGATGGCTTTAGCTCATGTTGATCTAATTAAAGTCCTTCTATGATGATTCTAACTTTTTGCTGATCCAATTTCAGCTACGCAATCAAGAAGAAGGACGAGATTGAGAGAGTTGCCAAAGCCAACCGTTGAAGAGCTTATGTTACATTTCAAACTAGTTTTTCCTGCCTTAGTTTTGGAATTTTTGATGCACTAAATGAGATTCTAATGGTTGTTGAACAATTACTGAATTTGAGCATTGGTCTCCACTTTTTCATAATGTTTCCATTCTCATTATGCTTTTTAGTTTTTTAAGACTTCACATGATGCCCTCATCTTCCATTTTCATTATGTTATACGAATCTTATCTGTGTAACGAGAGCACACAACTTGCAATGTGAAAAAATTCTGACCCCCTAAACAGAGAATACATGAATTTATGGGGTGTATTTACTTATGGGCTAGGATTTAGATTCATCTTCATTGTATGATCTGCTGCAACAGTTGTAGAACATGAATGGATTAGCCTAACCTGAAGACCATAAATGCAGATATGCCATGCTAGATTGCTAGTTCTATATTCATTATTCAACCATAATTTTCCTTTGAATTCTGCAAAGTTCACGCCGTGCACATGCTTTTTGTTTTGTTTGTTCTGTTTAGCAAATTTGCACAAAATTATGTAATTAACTTATATAATTTTTTAAATGTCTCTAACGGGTTTGGATTTGGATAGCACCATCAAAAGCGTCATTAGTTATAGTGAGGGTATCCAAAAAGCACGACGGTTGGGACTACAAAAAATAGAGATCGAGGGTGACGATCTTATATTCATAAATGTACTCAAGGGTATTGGTCATTGCCCTTGGGAAATTGAGATGTTGGTTTCAGTTATCTTGGTTTTGCTTCAAGAGTTTGAAACTGTTCGTCTGTTTTATGTGTTTAGTAATTGTAATACTGTGGTTGATAAAATTGCAAAGTTGGGCATCTGTTGAGTCATTGTAATAATGTGGTTGATAAAATTGCAAAGTTGGGCATCTGTTGAGTCATTAATGACTTTATGTTTTCATCCGCAAGAATGCTCTAAGTCGTCCTCCGTAAGGAGGACCTCTTAATTCTTACCTTTTCAAAAAAAATCGTCATTAGTTATAATCATTTCTAACATCATTATTCTTTTTTTTTTTGATTAGGTAAGGATTAGGAGACACTCCCTTCAGGGAGGGCGTCCTAGAGCATCCTGACGGATGAGAACATTAAGTTCTGGATGGATTTTAATAGCGTCAAAGGAAAGACTGTGGCCCAGATTTGCAATTTTATCGGCCACAGCATTACAACCCCTGTTAACGTGAATAATCCGAACCGACTGAAATCCTTGAAGAGAAACGAGGATGTCAGCCATGATCATTTCAATTTCCCAAGGACAATTCGGGTAACCTTGGACGGTTTTGATAACTTGTAAATTATCTCCCTCAAGTTCAATATTGTGGTATTTCTTCAGTTTTGCGTCTCTTACACTATCTCGTAGTGCTAAGGCTTCCGATTTGATGGCAGATGTCTTCCCATAATGTTTTAGACTCATCCCAAGAACATCCCCTTTGTGGTCCCTAAAGATTATGCCACCCGTAGCATGTCCATTCGATAGTCGTGACCCGTCAAAATTGATTTTAATAGTATTTCTGTTTGGTTTTTTCCATATCAGTTTCTGCAATTGTTGTTTCCTTGTTTTATGACTCTCTCGTCTAATCGATTCTTCATCCTCCTTCCAATTTTTTGCCTTTTTTCCAATTTTCTATATGTGTTCGTATGTACTTGGGTAAATCTGGTATGAAGTCATTCGGTTCTTGTTGGAATACTAGTTTATTCCGTTGGGCGTTGGTGCCATATACACCACCAGATAATTGCTAGCTTGGCAAACTCTTTATGTCCTATGAGTTGATATACTTCCCCCATGATTACTTTTATTGTTTTATTGTTAGCATCAATTTGTCGTATTGTTTGTCGTAACGCAGGGTTTATACTCCCAACTATCTTGATAGTGTGCGGGCATTCTAAAAATAGATGTTTCGTGTCTTCATGGGTACAATTACACATTAAGCATCCTTCAGGTGTCATAACATGTTTTTCACGTAGTCTAGCTTTGGTAGGCAATCCATTAGATATTGTTTTCCACATGAAGTTTTTTACTTTTGGAAATGTGTCTAGTTTCCATATCCATTTAGTGTAATCTGCATTCTCTGGTGTAGATTTTGTTATTAGCTCTATCGCTGAAGATGTCGAAAACCATCCGTTTTTACTTGGTGCCCAGTAAAGACGGTCTCTGATTTTGTTGTCGGGAATTGGAATAGCCGAAATTTGTGCTACAATGTCATTTGGTATTAATTGTGTTAGTTGATTAATTTTCCAAGTTCGGTCGGCTGAGATCATCTCATTTACTTTTGTTTCTTCATTAATAGTTTCAGGATCTAGTGCATATTTTTTAAGTAGTTCATCCAATACCCAGTTGTCATTCCAGAAGTTGATCGTTGCTCCATCTCCGACTTGCCAAATCACGCCTTTCATAAACTCTTGTCGCAAACTAATTAATCTCTTCCATTGCCACGATGTATTTGTCTTAATCTTATATGTAAAAAAGTTATCATTTTTAAAGTATTTTTCCGTAACAACCTTTACCCAAATATTATTAGGTTCTCCAAGAAGTTTCCATAATAGTTTCATTTGGAGGGCTTTGTTCATATGCTCCGTTTTCCTTATGCTTAGTCCTCCATTTGATTTTGGTCTACATATTCTATCCCAACCGATAAGAGGTTTATACTGCTGATCTTTATTCCAAAAGAAACACTTATTGATTCTATCCATTTCCTCATGTACATTCTTAGGTAGCATAAAACTTTGCATGATGTAATTTGGTTTGGTTGCAAGGTTTGATCTAATAAGAATTGTTATCCCTTCTTGTGAAAGGGAGTTGGCTTTCCATTTTGTTAGTTGATTTTTTGTCTTTCCTATTGTTTCCTTAAAGGTTTCCTTATTCACCGTTCCATTAATAATGGGACATCCTAAATACTTTTTCATGTCTGTGATTGAGTTGATCCCAAGGACTTGTTGTATTTGTAGTTTTTGTTGGTTGTTCAAATGTTTATTTGTGTGTAAAGCTGATTTGTGGTAATTTACTTTTTGTCCAGATATTCCGCAATAATCTTCTATTATCTTTTTAACTTTTGTACATGCGTAGTTAGTTGCTTTACTGAATACGATAATATCATCTGCAAATGCGAGAAAGGGAATTTTTGTTCCACCTCTTGAGATGGGAAAACCTATTGAATTTTTGTCAATTTCACATTCTCTTTGAAGTTTCCTAGCAAGTATTTCCATTGTGATCACAAAAAGGAATGGAGAGAGAGGGTCTCCTTGTCTCAATCCTCGTTCCGGAAAAAACGGGTCTGTAGGTCCATTGTTTACTAACACCGAAAAGGATACTGTAGTTACACATTGTTCAATCCATTCAATAAACTTCTTATCAAACCCAAATCTTTCCAACACTTTAAATAGAAAACTCCAATCTACCCTGTCGTATCCCTTTTCCATGTCTAGTTTAATGGCAATCCAACCATCTTTTGTTTTGGTTCCCTTGAAAGAGTGAAAGATTTCATGGGCTATGAGTACATTATCCTGAATTGCTCGCTGGTTCACAAAAGCTCCTTGCAGAGAGTGGATAATATTGGTCATTATGTTCTTGAGACGTTCTGTGATTATTTTTGATATTATTTTATATATTGTGGAGCATAAACTTATGGGCCTGTAGTGGTTTGTCGAACTAGGGCTTTCAATTTTTGGTACGAGTGAGATAAATGTGTGGTTAATTTGTTTTAGTATCTTTCCTGAATGGAAAAAGCTTTTGACTGCTTTTATTACCGAAGGTCCCACAACATCCCAATATTTCTTATAGAATTCTACTGTCATGCCATCCGGCCCCGGAGACTTATCAGATCCTATATTCATTACTGCTTGTTTTATTTCTTCATTTGTTACTGCTTGTATTAGTTTCTCATTCTCCTCCTCTGAGATTCTTTCGGTTATTAGCTCTTAGTATTCATTTATGTTGGATTGGTTCGTATGTTCTTTTACATATTTTCTTTTAAAGTCATTTCGAATTTCTTCTCTTATATTTTCCAAGCCAACTATCTGTGTTCCATCATTAGTTCTAACATCATTATTCATTAAAACTTGCTCCTAGCTAGACTTATTTATGTATATTTTTTTACGTGGAGGCCACTTGAACACACATGAAAGAATTAATTATATTAAATATAAGGATATTGAGCAACTTCGGTATAAAGCAAACGAAACTTAAAAGGAGAGAGGCCATGTAACCTCTTAAACAAGTCTAGTCTAACAAATCGATAATGATCATGTAAAACACAGGTACCTAATTGCAAGGATTGGGTGTGTTAGTTGTATGTTATGTCAGCCAAACAACTATAGGATGGCATTATTGAGAGATATGAGCAATCTAATGCTCCATTGATTTATCAACTAAAGAGAAAATTGAATAACGTGACAAGGTGACTCATTTGTTGTTGAGTTTTATATGAATCTATTGAAAATTGGGATGAGTTACAAGTGTTGGAAGGAATGACAATTTTCTCTCATGAAAAAAATTGTACAATGTATTCGTGGAACTAAAAAAAAACCTTCTTATGGAGAATCAAGGACTAAACTGATGCTATTCTTAATGGGGCTCATAAAAAGTTTTGAGAACTTAAGGAGTCCTATGTACCCTTTGCCCCTATGAATAGAGCTTAGTACTTGGCACAAGAATATGAAAGATAGAAATTAGCCACTATAGCCTCGCAATTTGATTCTCTCATTCAATGGAATTGTCAACAAAGAGTTCTTATCAAAAGCTAGAAGGGACTTTAAGAGGACCAAATATGGCAAAAAATGCTTACATTGTAACCAGAAAGGGTAAGTAGAATTACCATTTTGAAAGTTAAAACAATAAATTGAGATGAGAATGTGATTATAGGTGCTAGTGATTGCTTGGTAGATGATTCCACATTATTACACGATTAGATCAAACTTGATAAGCCAATTCATATTGATTTGCATAATGGTAGTGTTGAAGCCGTGACAAAATTAGAAGAATTATTCGAATCCTGGCATAATTGGAAACGGGCACAATTGACTTCTACACCTTTCCATAGAAGTATCCAAGAAGCGAAGGCTCTTGCAAAATTCTATGCACCATCCTTTGACTTATATGATGGTCATTCGGATCCTGTCAATCATATTACTACATTCTCTCATAAGATGGCTTTATGGGTGTCTAACAATGCTATCATGTGTAAAATGTTCCTTGGAAGACTTTGAAAAGAGGCTATAAAGTGGTTTTAGACTTTGAAGTCCAACTCCACACGAATGTGGAGTTAGTTGGCTAAGGAATTTGTGAGGCATAACATTGCAAATATCAGAGACTAGGTCTCCTTTGATACCTTGTTTGCAATAAAGATGTACAAAGGTGAAATCTTAAGGCGGTTCTTGTCTAGATTTATGGAATTCTATTCGGAAATTGATGATTGTGATAAGAAGACAATGGGTAGCGATCTTTAAGAGAGCTTTTCCACGCGACAGCCGATTGAGAGGAAACTTAACACTTAGGATTCCTATCAACATGGATGAATTGCAAGAGCGCATGAGGCCAAGCCGCAAGCGCGACACCGCATGCTGCCACGAAAGGCGAATGTCAGGGCATCACGTGACGAGGGGCAATGATCCTTGAGTGGTGGGCGGTGACACACTTTGCCAATCTACACGGTCTTAAAATTGTCTCTATTTATTGTATTTTGTCTCGTATAAAGAATGAATCTTTCTTTTGGTGGCCCGAAAGGATCAAATTCCGACAAGAAGAAGGCAAAGGGTGCAAATAATGCTCTTATGATAGATCACGGAGATATATGACCGAGAATTGCGAGCCCTACAAGAAGTACCTCAAAGAGTCGGTCAGAAAAGGGCACTTGTAGGAGTTCATCAAGGATGAAGGTAAAGCGTCCTTGGAAAAGAGGAAGATAGGAGCCAAAGGATAATGCATGAGAGGATATAGATTGTCCAAGTAATCGACACTATCTTTCGAAAGAATAATCCGGAGAAAAGAGGCAAGTACTACAAAGCTTGTCATTATCTAGAAGTGATGAAAGTGTAGGACGTCGAGCCGAGAAGCCTCCAAGCCGATTAGAGTAAGGATATTGTGTTTAGAATGAGAGATCTCGCTACCGTTCAGGTGCCTCCTAACGATCCCTTGGTTCTAACAGTTGATATTGCTAATTGCAAGGTGAAGAGAGCTTTGGTGGACTTTGGGAGTTCAGTGGACATATGTATTACAAAGTGTTCAAGCTCTTAGGAAAGAAGCCATAGGACATATTTCCGCATTTCGATGCAACACATGTGCCTTGGAAGGTATCCTATTTTTCCATTAGGGTGTTTTCAAGCGAATGTGAGTTTGGCAAAGAAGGAATGAAATAAAGGTCGAGTTCATTGTGGTGGACGTGCCATCACCTTACAACCTGATTTGGTGAAGACCTTAGACTCATGCCATGGAGGCGATTTCATCTACCCTCCATAAAATGATCCAATTCAAGGTAGGAGGAACCCTAGTTCAAGTGTGGGCTAATCAGCTAAAAGCTCATCTATGCTCGCGAAAGGAGGCAACTAGTACCACTTGTGTGCAGGATAGGCGGCCGACGAAGAGTGAAAAGAGCTTAGCCGAGGGCTACAGGTAGCGGACAAGAGCCCGAGTTTTAGGGACTCGCTTCTTGATTACATGTTAGGCAAGACACTCTTTTTCCCACATGATTTTGATGAGGCCCTTAGAGTTTTCATTTTTGTCCGAGTCATTTTTAGAGTTGTCTAGGAATTTCAATGCATTTTGTTAATAAGAGTCATTTTTTGCATTAGATTTTTGTCTTGCATAAAAAAGATTGTCTTTGACCTTGATCGAATCAAGAAGGTCACGCCATACCTAAGAAAATTCCCAAATCACTTGTAGGGATGTGCATATTAAGGATCCTAATTCATATATTCGAAATTCGTATATTCATTAATTTATTCGTACATTCCTACAAGCATTTAATCTTACATTCTTACATTCTTACATTCATAATTCATATTAGGGTTCGATGAATAATTAGTAGAATTCTAGGAGTTTTAAGGTTTATAACATACCCCTAACATCTGACGAATTTTTGCATTAACACTTTCCAAACATGATACCACTTCACACCTTTTAATTTATTTACCACCTTCTATCCATTTACTATATGCACAAACTAAAAATGTCTAATTATTTCTTGATGTTCTTATTGAATTCCCACCATTCATAAAACCTAGTAGGATTTTTACTCTTGTTAGATTTAAGAATTACATTACCACCATTAAACCATAACCTTCTAATTCTTTGTCCCAAACCTTTTTAGCTCACACAACTTAGGAAATTCATTTTTATTTGATTCTAGTCTTTTGATATCATGGTACTTAATAGGATTTGTTTTCAACTTGTCAAATTAAAGTATTACGTTACCACCACTAAACCAAACCTCCTCGTTCTTAGTCCTAAACCAAACCAGAGCTCTCAACTTAAAAAAACCATCCTTGTTAAATTCTGGTATTCTTTATCTCATCGCTTCTTCACTAGAACCTACCACATTTTCTTATTATAAAATTCATCCACTCTGGATAAAGGTCATGAATGCAAAATTGGTAGCTTTAGGGCAAAAAAATACATGGTTTATGCATTTAACTAAAAGACAATTGGTAACAAATGGGTATATATTTACTTGAAAGATACAAGGCAAGATTAGTTGTCCGAAAGGGCACATCCAAATCAATGCCCAAGATTACAACCATACCTTCTCAAATGTGGCCAAACTTGCAATAATTGGAGCTCTTCTTGCCTTAGCCATGTTGGCACCGGCCTACATTAATGTGGCATTAACAATGCTTTCTTCATGGTTATTTGGATGAAAAAGTTTACATGCTAATACCAGAAAGTATCTTGCTTCACCAAGCCAAGTTTGTAGACTGAAAAGATTAAGTTATGGGCTCAAACAAGTTAGGCAACAGTGGAACACGTAATTGACAAAGTTGGTCACACAATTTGGATTTACCTAGTCCAAACAAGATTACTTCTTTGTCAAGCTAATTCCACAAGGTATCATTGCAACACTTTACCATTAAAGTTTTGCAATAAAGCCTTTATGTGGTGATCATATTAATGGAATTAATTTACTTAAAACTGCATTGAATAAAACCTTTACCATTAAAGATTTGGGCTTGATAAATATTTTCTTAACCTAGAAATTGTTAGAAGCGATCTTGGTACCTTGGTACATCAGAGAAAAAATGTCTCTGACATCATTCAAGATTGTAGTCATTCCATTTCCCTTAGCCACTTTATGTCTGATCCTAGACAACCTCATATAGATGCAAGTCTTTATATCAGCTACCACAAGCCAATTGGTTTGGCTCCATGGTTTGCTTGAAGATTTAAAATTGGCACGCATCCGCCTTCCTCTTTATTGTGATACCAAAGCAACCCAATACATAATTGTAAAACTATCTTCCATGAGAAGGACATAACATTTGTGTATTGACTGTCACTTTGTTAGAGATAAAGTGTATGTTATGTTCTTATAATTAAGCTTAGTATTATTCCTAGTGACATAAGTACTGGTATAGCACATATTGTAACTAGGATTGAGGTAGAAAAATAACAAAGTTCAGAACCGGGTTCAATAGCATTTATAGCCTACTTAAACGAGGTGAACCGGATTAAGCAACCCCGGGTCAAAACCCGGTTGGACGGCTTAAACCGGATTCTACCGAGCTTGGTCGGTTTAACTTGCTTTTGGGCTTCTTGGTTTGTTTTGGGCTTTAACACTTGACGGCCCATCGTGTTAGCTCGAATGAGGAGAGCTCCTTGCTTGACCTAGCTATAAGAAGCTCGTTTGCTTCGGTCTAGAGCTCATTCACAACGGCGCATCTGAAAGGAGAGCTAGAGAAAGAGAGAGAAAAGAAAGAAAGAAAAAGGAGAGAGAGAGAGAGATTCTGACGACGAGCGACTGTCTCCGGTGTTCCGACTTTGGTGTTTGAAGAAGGCGATTAAAGCTTCTTCATCCTCGTGGTTCAGATCAAGCAAAGCTCCATCTCCGAGCTTTGTCAGCCTTAGGGGGCCGAAACCCTAGATCTTCTCTTCTTCCCTTTTCTGCGTTTCTCTGTTCTTGTACCTTTGATTTGTTTGTTCTTCGCTCTCCTAATTGCTTTGTGTAACCTGCTTTGTAACTTTGAGATCTAGTGGAATCTTGAGACGAGCTTCCTCTCTGAGGCTCCGCAGATGTAGGCTTTGCCGAACTGCGTCACCAATTCTCTTGTGTTCACTTGTTCTTACTTTTACTTGTTTGGTTATCCGTTGCGTTTCTGGTTGATCCAAGTTTCTGAGTTGAGTGAGAATCACAAATTGGTATCAGAGCATGAGTTTTGCTTCTTGTGTTTTTTTATTAAAGATACTTTTGCTTCCGCTTTAACATTCTTGTTTTTACTCAGATCTTGCTTTATCTTGTTGTTTGTTGTGTGTCAAGCTTCGGGCGGGGTTTCTTGTCAATTTGGAGTAACAGATTGTTCCGGTGCAACTCCTGGCAGGCCCTATAGTAGAAGAGTCTATATCTAGGTTTTCTTCTAGGTTTTCTCTTCTGTTTCGTGCTTCTGTGATTGAGTTTGTTGACTTTAGTCACTGTATTCCAAGTAATTGTTTACTTGAAGAAGCAGGGGAACCTTGATAGATTGGGTTTCGACTTGTGTCGTTTACTTCCCTCTATCGGGTCCTACAGTAGCGTCTAGGGTTCCATCTCTTGACATGTGTTTTCTGATTTTGCTTATAAGTAAAAGATCCAAATTCTTGTTTGCGTTTATTTAAAGAGAGTTACTAACTTTCTATTGTCTCAGATACAATTATGGGAGACGCCTACAGGATTAAGCCCTATGATGGGCATGCTGACTATGCAATGTGGAAGGTGAAGATGAAAGCCATCCTCACCAAAGAAAAGTTGTGGCACACTGTCACTGATACTTGGGATGCGGTTGCTACTAATTTTCAGAAGAAGCAGGCCCAAGATCTTGCCCACGCAGAGATTATGCTTAGACTATTCGATGAGGTAGCTAGGCAGGTTGTGAGTATCACTGAACCAAAACCTCTATGGGATGCTTTGGATGCTAAGTATCTGTCTAAATCTCTGCCTTGTCTCATATCTCTATTGTCTAGATTGTTCAGCTTTAAAATGGACACAAGTCAAACTATAGAGGAAAATCTTGATAGATTTCTTAGGATAATTCAAGACTTAGAAAGATGTGATGACAAGATAAAAGATTCTCACCAGTTCATGCTCTTAATGAATTCTCTTCCTACTCAGTTTGATGTTTTGAAAGATGTGTGTCAATTTGGCCGAGATGGCATGACTGCTGCTAGGCTATCTGAGTTTATCACTCAGAAAAATGAGACCCTTAAGGTCTTCAAGATAAAAAATGGCAGCTCTAACAATGACAAGAAAACTGAGTCTAAAAATAAGGTTATGATGGCCAAAGGGAAAAAGAATTTCAATAAGAATAAGAAAAAGAAATCTGGTGATAATAACAATGACAAGAAAGACATGTCAAATGTTAAATGTTATTACTGTGGTGTTGTTGGTCATTATTCTATTGATTGCAACAAAAAAGAAAAGGGATGATAAAAATAAATCAAAAGATAACAATGGTGTGTCAAATATCTTTGAATCATGCTCTCAATATTCTCATGAGCTTCTGATTGTTTCCAATACCTCTGATGATAATGATTGGATCTTAGATTCTGGGTGTACTATGCATGCAACCGCTAACAAGGGTTTCTTTGAATCTTTGACTCTTTGCAATGATGGTATTGTTATGTTGGGTGACCACACTGTGTTGCCCATCAAGGGTATTGGGACTGTCCCTTTGAGAATGCATGATGGGAAAATAAGAGTTCTCCAAAAGGTAAGGTGGGTACCAAACCTTAGGAGAAACTTACTCTCAGAGTCTGTCTTTGATGATCTAAATTGTCATATTATCACTCATCAGTTTATAAGGGATGTCATTAGAAATGAGACAGCCCTTATTAGGAGCATTAAAAAGGGAGGGTTATATCATGTTATTGCTACTCTTGAATTAAATGTCTCTGCAAGTGTTAAAATTGATAAGATGGATCATACAAAGATGTGGCATGCTAGGCTTGGTCATATAGGCAACAAGGGCCTCAAATATTTGCATAAGCATAACATGATTGATTGTGATCCTTGTGATATTGACTTTTGTGAAAACTATGTGTTGGGAAAGAAAACTTCCCACTCTTTCAGTAAATCAACCTATATTGCCTCCAAGCCCCTAGAGTACATTCACTCTGATCTCTGGGGGCCTGCTCAGGTTGATACTATAGGAGGGAGGAAGTATTTCCTGTCTCTTATAGATCATTACTCGAGGAAAGTATGAGTTTATTTACTGAAAACTAAGGATGAAGCTTTTGAAAACTTTAAGACTTGGAAACTTATGGTTGAAGGCAAACCAATCACAAGGTCAAGTGCCTCAAGACTGACAATGGACTTGAATTTTGCAATAACATGTTTGATGAGTTTTGCAGACAACAGGGCATAAAAAGGCACTTAACAGTTCCTGGCACTCCACAGCAAAATGGTACAGCTGAAAGGATGAACAGAACACTGTTGGAAAAAGCAAGATGCATGCTTATAAGTGCTGGAATGAAAAATTCTTTATGGGGAGAAGTTGTTACAACTGCAACATACCTGATCAATAGATCCCCCTCCTCTGCCATTGAGTTCAAAACTCCACAGGAAATGTGGATGGGTAAGAAGCCTGGCCTAGCTCACCTTAGGCCTTTTGGGTGCACAGCTTATGCCCAAGTTTGACAGGACAAGCTTCAACCCAGGGCCTATAAGTGTGTAATGCTAGGCTACCCCCCCGGGGTAAAAGGCTACAAACTCCTATTAATTCAACCTGGAGGATATAAAGTTATAACCTCTAGGTCAGTTACATTCAATGAAAAAGAATTTTATTTTAAAGAAAAACTAACTATGCCTTCTGTTGCAAGTCCAGGCACTGAGAAAGATGCAAGCACTGCAGTCTCCACACCATATCTCCCTGCAAATGGCAATTTCTTCCAAGAAGAAAATGAACCACCATAGGATGAAGAGGAGTTTGACATAGGATACTCCTCAGGTGCTCAGTACTCCTCTGAACACAACAATAATGATGAGGATGATTCTGTTGCACAGAATGATGAAAGTGCTCCTGAAGCACAAAATGATGAGGGCAGCAATACAAATCAACTTGATACAACCTCAACAAGTACACAACATCACCAATTGGGTGGGGGAGTAAGCAACTCTAACTCAAATTCTTTACCTCTTCCTCTTGATTCTCTTCCTTCTCCTTCTGTCTCTGAGCATGCTAGTTCTAGTTCTTCCTCTTCCTCCTCTATGAATGACTTGGTTGACTGCCAACATACTAGGGATAGAGAACCTAGGATAAGAATACCTAATAAGAGGTTTGAGGTGAATTTGCTTGAGTGCTTTGACAAAATTGTTGAGTTTGCTTTCACTGTTGCTGAGATCATTAAAAACTTTACTCTTGGCAGCTATGAACAGGCTGTCAGTTGTAAACAGGCTAATGAATGGGTTAAGGCTATGCATGAAGAGATCCAATCCATGGTTGTTAATAACACTTGGACTCTTGTTCCCAAACCTGATAAATCTAGGCTTATAGACTGCAAATGGATTTATAAAATTTAAAGATGGGACTACTAAACATGATCCCCCTAGGTTTAAAGCTAGGCTGGTTGCCAAAGGCTTTACTCAGAAAGAGAGGGTTGACTACAATGATATTTTTGCTCATGTTGTTAAATATAAAACCATGCGTCTATTGCTTGATATGACTGTTGTGTTTGATTGGGAACTTGAACAAATGGATGTAAAAACTGCATTCTTGCATGGTGACTTACTAGAAACCATTTACATGAAACAGCCTAAAGGCTTTGTTGATAAGACTAAACCTGATTATGCTTGCTTGCTTAAGAAGTCCATATATGGCTTAAAACAGTCTCCTAGACAATGGAATAAGAAATTTGATGCCTGTATGATTTCTCTTGGTTTCTCTAGAAGCAGTTATGACACTTGTTTATATTTCAAAGGTGTTAAGTCTTCTTCTCCTATTTACATCCTTCTCTATGTTGATGATATATTACTTGTCAGTAGTTCTAAGGTTGTCATTTCTGGAGTTAAGCATGACTTAAAGAAACACTTTGATATGAAAGATTTAGGTGCAGCTTCTAAGATTCTAGGGGTGAATATCATTAGAAATAGGGCTAAGAAAATTATCTATTTGTCTCAGTCTGACTACCTGCACAAAGTACTTGACAAGTTTGCCATGAATGACTGTAAGCCTACACCAATACCTCTTGGAGGGCACTTGGAATTCTCAAAGCAAGACTGTCCCACCACTGAAGAAGAAAAGAAGAATATGGAGCATGTTCCATATGATGTAGCAGTGGGAAGCATTATGTATGCTATGATTTGTACTAGGCCAGATTTAGCTTTTGCTATAAGTGTACTTAGTCGCTTTATGTCCAACCCTGGACAAAAACACTGGGCAGGTATGAAATACCTGCTCAAATATGTAAAAGGGACTGAGAACTATGGTTTGGTATATGCTGAACATAGTCCGAGAACCACACTTACAGGGTATGTGGACTCGGACTATGCCAGTAACAGGGACAACATGAAGTCTACAACTGCATATTATTACTATTGGGCAGGAAATTGCATTTCCTGGAAATCCAAACAACAATCTATAGTTGCACTCTCCTCAACAGAGGTTGAGTACATTGCAGCTACTGAAGCCTCAAAAGAGGCTACTTGGCTATGTGGTATCTTGCATGAAATCGAAGGCAAAAAATATTTGCCTACTCTTTTCACTGATAATCAGAGTGCCTTGTATCTTTGCAAGGATCCAGTTTATCATGAAAGGACTAAACATATAGACGTAAGATATCATTTTTTTCGAAGAATGGTGGAGGACCAGGAAATTAATGTGAAGAAAATACGTACCTGGAGACACCAATCCTGCAGATTTTGGAACAAAAATAGTCCCCACTAACAAATTTGTGTTCTGCAGGAAAGAACTCCATATCGATGATGTAACTTGAGATATGGAACTGAGCCAATGATGATATGATGAAACTCGTTTCAAAATCCACTAGAAATAAAAGTTATCTCTAGTAATAATACTTAGCTTAAGAGGGCATTTGTTATGTTCTTATAATTAAGCTTAGTATTATTCCTAGTGACATAAGTACTGGTATAGCACATATTGTAACTAGGATTGAGGTAGAAAAATAACAAAGTTCAGAACCGGGTTCAATAGCATTTATAGCCTACTTAAACGAGGTGAACCAGATTAAGCAACCCCGTGTCAAAACCCGGTTGGACGGCTTAAACCGGATTCTACCGAGCTTGGTCGGTTTAACTTGCTTTTGGGCTTCTTGGTTTGTTTTGGGCTTTAACACTTGACGGCCCATCGTGTTAGCTCGAATGAGGAGATCTCCTTGCTTGACCTAGCTATAAGAAGCTCGTTTGCTTCGGTCTGGAGCTCATTCACAATGGCGCATCTGAAAGGAGAGCTAGAGAAAGAGAGAGAAAAGAAAGAAAGAAAAAGGAGAGAGAGAGAGATTCCGGCGACGAGTGACTGTCTCCGGTGTTCCGACGTTGGTGTTTGAAGAAGGCGATTAAAGCTTCTTCATCCTCGTGGTTCAGATCAAGCAAAGCTCCATCTCCGAGCTTTGTCAGCCTTAGGGGGCCGAAACCCTAGATCTTCTCTTCTTCCCTTTTCTGCGTTTCTCTGTTCTTGTACTTTTGATTTGTTTGTTCTTTGGTTGTTCTTCGCTCTCCTAATTGTTTTGTGTAACCTGCTTTGTAACTTTGAGATCTAGTGGAATCTTGAGACGAACTTCCTCTATGAGGCTCCGCAGATGTAGGCTTTGCCGAACTGCGTCACCAATTCTCTTGTGTTCACTTGTTCTTACTTTTACTTGTTTGGTTATCCGTTGCGTTTCTGGTTGATCCAAGTTTCTAAGTTGAGTGAGAATCACAGTGTACGTAAGAAGAGTTCACTTGCACTTGTCAAGTTACCTCCACCCTTCAAGTGGAAGATGTCATGAAAGAACCACTTAGTGAAGCTCATTATAAAAGTGCGTTCTTCCTCTCCAAGTTAGGACTCCTTGATCCATCGACATGTCCAAGTTGTTGGGGGGAGGAATGTGGATTATTATGCCTATATTATGTATTTTCTAGTAAATAAATGTGTAATATTTTAATTTATATTATTAATGTGTATCCCTAATTATCTCTATTAATTCTACTTTTAGCCCTTTTATCAAAGATATAGATATCAACTTTCTCCTAATTGTAGTGTTGTTTGGATTTTTGAGCATTTTTGGCAATAATGAAAGCTTAGTCGCCTATAAATTGAATGCTCTATTGTTCTATTGAGCTTACTGATGAGATTTACTTATTCTTAAACGGGGTTATAAAGGGTGATGAGATGAGCTAATAGTTTAATTAATAAGTTAAAAAGTAGACATATATCTTTTAAATGTGTTGAAAATTTGAAATGAGATTTTAAGAAAATGGGTTTAAAGGGTGTGACTCTACTAACAAAATTTAATATTTATGGGTGATTTTGTGTTATATTGTAATTTGAAGATGATTTTTTTTTAAAAATACAGTACATTTTAAAAGTAGTTCCGTTCGATAATGATGTACTTATATGAGTTGATGTTGATTTTGTTGATGTTGTTGATGTTGATGTAGCTGATGCTGAAATTACTAATTGAAATTTGTAGTTGAAATTAGATACTTATTTTCAGATAAACTAATATGTGTTCAGTAAAGGGTAATTGATGAATCTTAAATTTAATTTGAAAATAGGTGTAAAAAAGGATGGAGAATTTCAACTAGGGTAAAATAAACACATATTAACTAGATAAGTACCTCTCCCCCCTACTTATTTTTTGTGTAAAATATCAACTAGTATCAACTACATAAATAGGTTTCAACTCTAACTACTGAACACTCACGCCAGTTGAAATTTTATTAGGATCAACTACATAAACGCATTTCAACTAGTATATCAAACACTAATGAGCGAACCCTTAATGTTATTGATCTAAACATAAAAACAGAAGAGGAAAAGAAAAATTAAAAAAAGGGAAATGAAAAGATGAAAAGTCAAATGTTTGTTACTTTGTTACAAGCATCGCTGCATCACCCATCAGATCCAACCAAACTTGGCCCATCTAGTTTAAGATTTTTTTATTATATTTTGATTGAACAATATTGAAAAATAGCAAAAGATTGGCGCCATCTAGTTCTAGTTTGTTTAGTTGTTGGTTTCTAGTGTCCTTTTTCTGTCTAGTACATCAATTTTATTTTTTTTTCCCTCGGAGCTTCCTAACTCAGCTGATTAAAGGTTATTATATGTTTTGTTTGGAGGTTAGGGATTCAAATACCTCTTGACATTTTTTCTTTTTCTTTTTCTTTTTCTTTTTAGGTGGTATACTGGTATACAATGTACGTACAATCAATATGTTTTTATACATGTTCTACCAAAAAAAATATATATGTTTTTATACATGACGACCTAAATGCATGTGTACATTGTTATTTTTTAATTAAAAAAAAAATTTCTACCAAATTTTTTTTTTAATAAAAAACACATTAATTTTTTTATTTATAAAAAAATCATAAGAATCATATATGCCATCCGATTCGGGATATTTTAGGGGTCTCGGTGGTACTTTAGATAAATTTCTAGGCTTGGTCGTAAACCTTATTGGTGGATGATCTATAAGATCTCAATGGTTAACTTTAGATCGCTATTCACGTACAAAACGTGCACCTCAAAAACTATTTACTATTTGGAAATAGCCATGTGCAATATAACATCAATTATATATCCAAAGGACAAGTCATATGTAAGTTTTGTCACAATTAAGGACCTGTCATGAGACGATGACCTGGCCGGTGATCGATTGAGCTAGCTGTTTATGACCGCCGAAGGTGAAACACGAAAAAAGTGGTTGGCAGATACTTCGATTCAATTTGCGACTTCTGGTCTCATATTGGTTCAAATCATCTTATTATTGCAAGACCAAAAAAATCATCTTATTATTGTGTCGGTTTTAGTTTGTATTGCAAACGTATCGTATTGGCTGTGATATCCTCCTATTATTATGTCGGTTTCAATTTGTTAGGTGGAAATTATTTGGTTTTTGGAGCATAGATTTAAGTTTACATAAAACGAGTTTTAGAATGAAATAGTGTGGATTAATAATGACCGTTGAATACAAAATTAGATTAATGTACCCAATTTTCTCTCTTAAAAATATAAATATGTAACTTTTATGAATATGCAACTTTAAAATATGAATATACAACTTTTACAAATATGAAACTTCAAAACATAAATACAACTTAAAAACATGCATATTCAACTTTCATAAATACACAACTAAAAACTATGAATACGCAACTTAAAAATACGAATATACAACTTTCAGGAATATGGAACTTAAAAACATAAATACAACTTAAAAACATGAATATCTAACTTTCATAAATATGCAACAAAAAACATGAGTATGCAACATAAAACATGAATATTTCACTTTAAAACATGAATACGCAACTTAAAAGCACGAATACAATTAAATAAACGATAAATATGCAATTCAAAATAATATGCAAGTATAAAAGTATGAATATATCCTACTAAAATACAAAATATAGAAATTTTGAGTACGATCCAATGGTCCAAATTATTCCACACCGTTTTACTCTAACATTCGTTTTACCTGAGCTTTCCTCTTGGAACGTATATATAATTATTTTAATTTGTGCACTAATATTACAACATAAAAAGGTGTTTTTATGTCTGAGTTTATTGTCTTATTTTTTGAAAAGAAAATAATTCAACATATGATACAAACCTTGTAGATCGAGATATTAAAAAAATCAGAAGCCAGACAACCTGATATGAAAACCCAAACACACAAAAACAAAAGCAACCAACGAATAAAAAGCAATAATTGGTGCTAGAACTGGAATTGATAAGAAAAACATGAAAAACTGATCGACTGTGCGGAGCGTCATGACAAGAGCAGGACGTCAACTAAGAAATATGCACAAGACAACTTCATGGAAAACAGTTTTGGACGTCTTAAATATGGGCTCGCTAGGAGAGCCTTCAAACATTAATCACACATTAGCAACTTATTCATTAGTCACGTTGAACCGCCAATGACGAGATTTACACAAATACAAATCTATAGTATACTAAGCACAAAACTTTTAGTATAAGTTTAAAGATAGTTAGAGCATGCACAAAAAGTTCACTATAATTTTCTACAAAATAGTGAATTAAATTAAAAGCAACATTTTCTAAAAAAAGTTTACTCCAACTCTAACAACTTTCTTATTTTAAAAAAGGGAAATTTATTTTAGTGGCGTCTTGTTTTTGACTTTTACTCTTGATGTGCAAAAACAATTCTTATTCTTTTTGATACCCTCCTATTTTTGACAAATTCTTTAATGTAACCTAAACTCACTCAAATTCCAATTTTCATCCATTTTATCTTATTTTCCTTAAAAGAATCAAAATTCTACATTTTCTTATTATTTTGAGATCATTGAGCTTCTTCCATGACTGAATTTCGGTAAGGGATTCACAGGAAGAAAGCATAAAAAACGTAAGAAACGTTATAATATTCTGTTCATATGGAATTAATTAATTATATAAATATGTTATTCACCCTAGAAGGCAAACACGAACAATTGCATGAATATTTGAAAAGTTTTGATATGTCCTTCCATTCTTTAATTTCCTCTTTGAATTTCGATCTTCTTATTTTATGGTTAATTATGAAAGGGAGAGAGAGTAGCTCCTTGTGAGAACAAAACAGAGGAAGATGCCATTTTTTTCTCTTTTGGTTTATTAAAGTGGAGATGAGAAATAATCGGGTTTCTAAACAATTTGACCAGGCTTCAAGGTAGCAACAATTGCTTGTCAGGTCCCTTGCCCGATTCAATTGTTAATTTAGGTCAATTAAGTCAACTCGATCTGCATAATAACGAGATTTATGGTGAACTCTCGACCGAAATTCAGTCATGAAAGAAGCTCAATGATCTCAAAATAATAAGAAAATTTAGGATTTTATTTATTTTTAAATAGAAATTAGAATTTGAATGAGTTTAGGTTACGGTAAGGAATTTTTCAAAAACAGAAGGGTACTAAAAGAAATAAGATTTATTTTTGAACACTAAGGGGAAAAGTCAAAAACAAGAGAGCACCAAAAGGAATTTCTTTTCAAAAAAATCTTGTATTTATTATTCTTATTATATATAAAATATTCTCCATAAATATTACAAATTTAATATGCTCAATTATAAATTGCGATGTATAGACACATCATGGACTTCACATCCTTATCTGTAAGGATGTGCTAGGTCGATATGTTTTTCTATCTAATGTTTACATACTCCAAAAAAAAAAAATCATTCTCCAAATGTGTTTGAAAAATTCCCCAAATTAAGAAAAGATGATTAATTTTCCCTCCTCCCTCCTTATTATGGAGAATGGTATGGAGAAACTATAGGAGTGAAAACTTATATCAGAGCATCTCCAACAACTTCTCCATATTATTCGAAAGTGTGATTTTGGGGTGCAACAATACAAACGATGATGCCTATTACCTTCTACTAAAATTCCCACTTACAATCCAAACCCTAAAAACCATTAACCCAAACCTAGCCCATATCATCAACCAAACTAACCTCGCAAGTAATAAGCCTCACTAGTTCTTGGAGGAAATTCGATCTAGGATCTCCAAATATGATTTGGAATGGTTGTCATGCTCTTGGTGGTGCATCTGGTACTTTAGGAGCAAAAAACATTCAACCTCGACGACGACCAAACCCAATTCAACTCAAATAGCATCTGCGCGTTCATTCGTAAACAAATGGACGATTGGAAAAATGCGAACACTACAAACTCGGAATGCTCCACTATTAGGATCAAGAGCCCCGGTAAAAGGAAAAGGGTGAAAGCTAAATGTGTAAAGCCCCCAAAAAATAAACTTAAACTCAATTTTGATGGTGCAGTTAATAATGATGGTGTCTCTTCAGTCAAATTCATCATCCGAGACCACCAGGGCACACCATTTTGCTTGGACGGTGGACTACTTGGCCTTCATTCTGTCCTAATGACTGAAGCTATTGCGCTTCGATAGAGGGATTCTTGAGGCTATCCGATGTGGCATTCCCCACATCCAGATTGAAGGCTGTCATGTAGCTTGTTAAAGTCGTGCATGGTGACTAGAGCTGTCCATGGGAGATTGAGCTTGTTCGATCGGATATTCAGAATTTGCTAGGCCAGTTTCAAAGTTTGAGTATTTCTCACGTCTTTCGAGAAACCAATTATGTTGCAGACTACATTGTTGGATCGTTTTGACGCGTCTTAACCGGTCCTCAGGGATCTCATCCATAAAAATGTTCTAGTTTAGCTTTTTAGTGTGGAGCTCCCGAATTTCAATCCGGATCTTCTACATCTCACGGTACAACCTAATATATTCCACTATACTCTATTTCATTATTTAAATTATTAAATAATGATAATTTTTTTTAAAAGAATAAATTTATATCTAAATGCTTATTTTTATATATTTATAGAATTTTGTGATAAAAAAGTCATTATTTTTATTTTCTACATTAAAAATTGTTAAATAAGCGGTTTTTTTAACTTTTAAAAATATTGGTTAGAAATTTGTATGATAAAAGCCTATAAATATATGAGAATAAGCATTTAGAATATAAATATATTTTTTTAAATTTTTTTTTATCATTATTTGATGATTTAAATAATTAAATGAAGTATAGTAGAACATAGTAGGTTGAGCGGCGGATCTAGGGGGTGCATGGGTGGGCAACGATTGGGAGGTCAGACTGTCAGACTGTTGGAGCCGAGGGCCGGCGAATGAGGTTAGGTCATCGAGGGAGGCAGCCCTAACCCCTAATTGAAGGTTGAAGACGAAGCGTCGAAGCCGCTCTTACTCGAACATGCCCCGAATTGTTAGGCCCACAATAATTAACTATCTTAAGCTTTATTGATATGGGCTTGGTGACTTACCTGTGCAAGTAGATCTCAGTTTGATTCTTGTCGTTTTCGAATATTACTCTTTTACATAGTTATGGACCTGCAAATTATTTTTATTTTTTTTATTGTGAAAAATCTGATTATCCTTCGGTTATTTTACAATTTTTACTCCTCTCTTTTGTACTGTACTATTTTGTATTCGTTTTCTGAATGAATTTTTCAGTTTTTATTTTGTAATAGTAAAGCTACAAATTCATTCAACAAAGAGTAAAATAACAAAAAATTTTATTTAGTTTTTTTATTCTTATAATTTTTTAAAGAAAATTTAAAACTTGTGTTTATTTATGTTTAAATGTACATAATTTATGTAATTTGTTAGTTATTTTTCATTTCGTACGACGTTCTAATCTAATATTTCTTTTGGTTATTCAAAAAATAATTCAACCATAAATATCAAACAAAATGGTTAATCAAAATCAATTAAACAACTTTACATATAATTAGTTTTATTATAAAAACCTAATATTACTTATTAATTTTAGCATTAGAGCTTGAAAACTTTTTTTCCCACATGGCCTCTAAAACCTAATCTCACCTCTCAAATAGAGCAAGCCTTCAGCCGCATGAAGCACGCCACTCGAGCCGACTCCGTCAAGCCTGCTGCCCAAATCTGCCATCAATCGATTAAACTCAAAGTCTACCCCCATCCAGGTGATCCTGGATCCGCCACTGGTAGGTTGCACCATGGGATGTAGAAGATCCGGACTGATCGTTATAACTAAAATGTAAGGATATTATTGAACAGCTTCGGTATAAAAACAAACGAAATTTAAAACAAGAGGGACCATGCAACTTTTCAAACAAGTTTCTAACAATTTTTTTTGAAGGGGAACAAGTTTCTAACAATTTTTTTTAAGGGGAACAAGTTTCTAACAAATAGATAACCACCTAATTGCAAAGGCATCTACCAGTCTACCACACTCCAAAGCATTTCATCATTTTTCGTTTCCTCAACTTTCTTTAATTTGTCCACTTCCGGCTAATATAGTACTCCGACCTGTCGTTTGATGAATTTCTCTAGTTTGTCCACATGCATCTATAGAGTACACTTATATACAAATTCGAGTTTTCAACAGAACAAAGTGGCATGGGCCGGGGATGTATTCATCATAACTTCCAAGTGAGAAGATTAATTGAGAAGATCTTCTTCCTTCATCTTTCTCGACTCTTTTGATCCAGCAACCAAAGAGCATTTTCTTCATAACTTTTAAGCATACAATAATGTTAACAATCCTTAGCATTTCACATCCAAATTAACAAATCACACAATTGTTATCAATCCATAAATTTCCTTACAAAATGGTCCGGGCATGAGCCTCTTTGTAGGATACTTGGCCAAACATGTTACATGTGTGTTCGCAATCAATATCATCATAATGTGTATCACTGAAAAAAACGTGCACCTAAAAAACTTTTTACTATTTAATTAGAGGGCGATGTGCAATTTAACTTCAACCATTCGAAGGATATTGTGGATATTGTCACAAGCTAAGGACATGTCATGAGACGATGAGCTGGCCGGAGATCGATTGAGCTGTTCACAAGACCACCGGAGTTGAAGCACCAAAAACGTGCTTAGAAGATATTTTGATTCAAATTGTGAGTTCTGGTCCTACGTTCTGAAGGCGTATCCTAATGGTACAGATTCTATTATTATCGTGTTGGTTTCAATTTATCAGGTGGAAATTATAGACCGGGGTGAATTTCGTTTTTGGAGCTCATAATTACTTATAAGAAAATGGATCTAGTGAGAATGAGTTCTATATGCGAGATGACAATCAATATTAATCGTTAGATTATAAAAACTAAAGGTTTATAATAGAGTACGAATAATTCGTACTCTAAACGACAAGAGAGATGACCGAAGCAAAGGGAGAAAGCTAGATGAATGACATAAGCAGACTTGGAATTCGAGGTGATAGTATGACATTGCCTCTAAAAACACGCACCCAACAAAAACATACGAAGTCAGACACTCCATGCACATGAGCACGCTCAACCGAGAAACATTGTTTCATTGTCATATACACATTGTGCAAAATCCAATAAAGGCCCAAAGATCACAAGGCAGGTGAATAGATATCACAACCCAAGTGCAAATTATGTATTCATCCCACCTGATGTCTGACTCATCTTCCCAAACATCGCACTGAGTATACGAAGGTCCTAATTAGTGCTTAGATGGCATCATACATTACTTACTTCACCAATCAACAATAGACACCTTCAAGGTCCAACAAATCTCTCTCACGTTAGAGGATCTCGAAATTCCAACTGGAGTTGTACCTTTAACCAATAACAAAGCAACACACAAATCTCTCTCACGGTAGAGGCTCTCTGGGCCAGATCCGCGGTCGCGGGTATTGAGCCTACAATCACGGTGGTACTACTCCCATCCGATGAATCCATGGCCTCCCCAAGATCAAGTTGTATGGGGGCGAGCACATCAACTATTATGAATTTGACCCCGAAGTCTTTCTTTGCTAAACAAACCTTCGTCTCATACATTCCAAGAGGGAATGTCGGATATCGACCAAGTTTAGTGAGTTGCATCTTGATCGGGATCAAGTCTTCATTCTTCTTTCCTAGGAGCTTGAAGAAATCATTATACCTGATATCCACCGAGCTCCCCGAATCCACCAATGCCCGACGAACCTTGAAGCCCTCAAGCTCGATTGTGAGGATCAGGGGGTCATTGTGACTGACGCAATTAAGGTCCTTATCCCGAAAGACCAAACCGTCAACGACGGGTGGCGGCAACGGTCGCGGTTCATTGCTGAACCCGCATCACCTCTAGCTTGTGACATGATTTCTGAAAATTGCTTCTAGTTTTTGCGTCCTCATTCTTGTATGTTGCCGAGATTGTTTAGAGAACCTCGATTTGCTTTTTTCTCGGCTCTCCCTTGTCCTTTGGTTCCTTTTTCTCAATATACTTGCGCAAGTACCCTTCTTGAACCAACTCTTCTAGGAATTTCTTATAAGATTCACAATTCTCGGTCATGTGCCCCGATTTCCTATGGTACATGCAATACTTTTGGCTTTGGATGTTTTCTTCATGGCACTCATCCCGCGTGGGATAACGGAAGTAGCTCTCATGCTTAATGAGAGATAGAATCCTATAGATCGGGACGCTGAAGGTCGTGTAGATGGCTCTAGTTTGTTCTCCCGATAGGTGCATTTTCCGCCCAAAGTTCCTGCTCGAGGAAGAAGACTTTCGGTGTGGAGAGGGTGATTTCCCTTTCGGTTTGTAGTTTGCCTCTTCCAAATGCACATATTGATGGATACGCTCTTGAAGCTCGGAAATGGTGGAACGGAGACGAAGTGTCAAGTCTTCCCTTAGATTGCTTTCAAACGGGGTGACCCTATTAAATGCGGTGATTGTGGTCTTCTCATCGCTTCCATCGATCTCGGCATAGCACTCCATAAAGTGATTAGCGAAGCGGGCCAAAATTTTTCTCTTCTCTTTTCTAAGACAGAATAGCGTGTCCAAAGCCATCACATTCCGGCTATTGGCTATGTAATGCCTCACGAACTCAGTAGCAAGTTGATTCCATGACCGGATCGATCTAGGTCTTGAACCATTTTAATGCACCCTTATCGAGGCTTCCTGTTTTGGGCAAGATAATCGTGCTAACACGTTACCTGCTTTGATATGGGAATTCCTAACCAAAAATCAAGTGTAACGCGTTATAAACAAGAGGCAAGATGAAAGATCGATTAAAGAATAGAAAAGACAATAGCAAGTAAGTCGTAATGTATGTATTGTGATTGTGATTTGAGATGAATCTCCTCCAATACAGAACGAACACTTCAGTGTAAGTAGAATAAATTGAACAAAGACGAATTTGAGCTTATCGTTTTCTCTCCCGTGTTTTCGTATCTCCCGTGTTTTCGTATCTCCCCCTCGTCTCTTCTTCAGCTTTGTTTTATAATGCCTCTCCTCTGTCGACCGTTGAAAGGGACCTTCTCCATCTCCGGGGATTTCGCCTCCGTTATGAATGTGGTAGCCGTTGAAGGCAGTAAATACCGAATCCGAGATTCTCGCCATACGTGGACTAATTCTTCGGCCTTATCCTCTAACCATTACTTGGAGCTAGGCATTTTGGGCCTTCGACATTCTTCTTGGGCTTAGATTTGGGAGGGCCCAACAATACCCCCATCGAAATCCCGGGAAAACTCCCGCCTCCACTTTTCTAGGGTTTTCGATTTTATGCCTTGGAAGTTGTAGCGGGTTATGTCACGTCTAATCAACCTCTTATTTATAGCGGTTATGATGACTCCTAAGGCTTCAACTGTGCTTCTCGGTATCCAGGTACGCTTCCCCCTACTTTTGCTTCTTCGTCTTCGACTTCTCTTCTTCCCCCAACTATGGCAACTTCTGGTTCTTCCCCTATCTCCCGCTGTCTTGATCCGCATGTACTTCCTTCCCTAACTTCATCCAGAATTCTCACTTTCACCCATCGTAGAAGTAGTACTTCAGAAGATCCTCATGCTCTCGCGTTTTCCGTGGGGTTTCCTTCTTCTGCAGAAATCTTTCTTCCTCCTCCTGGAATTTGGGCAGATTTTTACAGCGACGATTGGGTTTGCTTATACGAATACCCCTTTCGTATCGGACATCGTTTTCCCTTCTCTCCATTAGTTGTCGACTTCCTTTCCACTCTCAACGTCTCTCCTGGTCAAATACTTCCACAAGTTTGGAGACTATTACTATCGGTTGATCTGTTGTGCTCCTCACATGGTCTCCCTTTTAAAGCTGTCGACTTTTTCCATAACTATCGCCTCTCCAAGGGTGGCCCGAGTCGATTGACCCTGAAAACCTTCCAAGATAAATCTGACCTAATCTTCAATATTTCCAAGTCCGATCGGGGTTGGGCTGACAAATTTTTCTTCGTAAAGCTCTCTTCTTTGGGGATTGACACAACTTTCTTAAAAACTCGACGGAAACCAACAGGTAGCACTTCCTTCTTATTTCCTCACCTCGCTTGATTTTTTCTAACCATTGATCATTTCTATACTGCATGTAGAGAATTTGTCTTCCCCCCAACCACGTTCAGGTATCGGTGCAGGTGATATCTCACATCGAAGCTATCCCCTTGGAAGAGAGATCCTACCCTAAACTGGTGCAAGCGTGCTTCATCGACTTGGAGGATACCGAAATGTCGAGTACGTTATGCCTTTCCCTTTCCACTTGCGTTGTTATTATTTTTCCTGTGACCTCTTTGTTTTTTCGATAACAGGTTCCAGGACTACCCGTTCTACTACCGCGCTGACTACCATGGAACGAGTTGAAGCTCGGAAGAAAAGGAAGGTTGAATCAGCTTCAACTGCGGATACTGCGTTGACGATCTCAGATCCTAAGAAGTCCTCCGAGGCTCGGATTTCCTCCCCTAAAAAAAAAATCATGCTCGTCCCTTTCTGATCTCCCAAAGACGATGATGTCCTTAGACATGGCTGCTGAAAAGTGTCTGAACTCCCTGGCGCCTCTTCACGTAGGCTATTCTCGTGGTAAGGAGGATCAACCTTCTTTCTCGGAGTTTTTCGGTGAAATTCTTGCGGCACAATGGCAGGTATGTTTTCTCCAACTGCTCTTATTCCATGTTCTACTCTTTACCTGATTTTCTATTTTCTTACGCAGGGCTTGCAACTTGCTCTTTCTACCTTCGAAGCCTTTAAGGATCTGCCTGATCAATTGGCTCAAAGCAAGGTCAACCTTCAACTCGGAAAGGACAGGAGCACTATCTTAGGACATGAGAAGGCTGCTCTGGATAAGAAGGTTCGTGACCTGATGAATAATCTTGAGAAGGTTTCTATGGAGTCCAAAGAGTGGGAGGAAAAGTTCGTAGCCTCTTCCGGTAGAGAAGCTGCTCTGGCTAAAGAAATTGAAGACACTGCGGACTACTGGTCTTGCCGAGCTCGAGTAGAAATGATGGAAGAATTCGCGGCGGGGAGGCACACCTCGTGGGATGCTGTGAAGAAAAGGGAGTTGTTCGAGAGCTTGTTTTCTGACGAGGTGATCGCAGCTAAAAAGTCCTCAATCATTGATGACATTGCTTCCGTTGCCAAGGTGGTTGCTCAAGTGGAAATGGACAACCAGTCCAAAGAATGATCCCTTCTTGTTCTTTCGTTCCTGTTGAATTTTGAACAATTTCCTTCCCCATGCGTGTTGGGGTCTTTTAAACTCTTGTTTTGTGTGGCCGCTTGTTCTAGGGCCTTAGTGTGGACAAGTTTTATCCCTTTCTAGTTTTTCAGGGGTTTTATGTTTGCTTACTGCTTCTATTATTTTGCCATGGTTTTTGGATCTATTGTTGTCTTTTGTGCAGGTGAGACAGGTTTGCCGCGGAGTAAATGAAGATCAACCTGTTCGATAGACTTTCTCGTTTTTTAGAGAATGCGTAGATTAGTAGTATACTTTTCATTGTATAACGCTTCTTATGTAAGATGCAAAGAGAGAGAGAAAATAATGTGCTTGTAGATACTTGTAATAAACTTGCTGAAAACATGATACAATTCTCTAATGAAAATTCTGTTTGTTCATGTTACATGTTCTCGTCTTTTGTATCTTTTTGACTAGTCGTTGTGTGCACAGCGTTGCCTGATCTCAAGGCGAGGGCCTATGTTTTGGCCTGTAACGTCACAAGGCGTCCCTTGTTAGTTTTTTCGATACCGTTGTACTTGTGTATGTATGAAGATTTAACAATATAATGTAAAAGGAGAAAATTTACGAAAATTACCTTACTAGAACTCGTGTGTTTTAAAAGTGATACAACTTCAAGTTCAACGCATTCCAGCTTCTAGGGACCGTTTTCCCCTCTCGTGACATCAACTTGTAAGCTCCTTGTCCTACGATCTCCGTGATCTGATATGGTCCTTCCCAATTTGCTCCCAACTTGCCAGCATTCAATTCTTGCGTATTCTGAAAGACTCTTCTTAATACCCAATCTCCCACTTGGAATACCTTGGCGTTAACGCGTTTGTTGTAACTCCGAGCTACCCCCTGTCTGTATGCCGCCATCCGAATTGAAGCCTCATCTCGTAACTCGTCCACAGTATCCAGATGATGTAACAAGTTAGGTCGGTTTAATTCTTCGGTAGTAAGTCCATATCGAACTGTGGGCAAGGTCACTTCTACTGGTAACACGGCTTCACATCCATAAACTAAGGAGAAAGGTGTATGGCCAGTGGCAGTCTTGGGGGTTGTTCGATCTGACCATAGAATAAGGGGTAACTCATCTGCCCATTTCCCCTTCGCTTCTTTGAGTCGCTTCTCCAAGTTGTTGATGATTACTTTGTTGCTTGCTTCTGCTTGACCATTAGCTTGAGGGTAGCGTGGTGTCGACATTACTAACTGAATGTTGTATTGCTGGCAGAATGATCTCGTCTTATCACTGATGAATTGGGACCCGTTGTCGCAGACTATGGTGGATGGTATTCCGAATCTACTCAGGATATTTATCTTTATGAAAGAAATGACCTGGGTGTCTTTGACCTCTTTGAAGGCTTCGGCTTCAATCCACTTGGAGAAGTAGTCAGTCATTGCTAAGATGTAAACACGTTGTCATGAAGCTGGAGGAAGCTTTACCACGATGTCCATTCCCCATTTCATGAATGGCCAAGGGGAAGTTATAGGATGTAATAGCTCTGAGGGTTGGTGTGGAATGGGTCCATGACGCTGGCACGTGTCACATTTGCGAGCGAACTCTACTGCATCTTTGTTCATGGTAGGCCAGTAATAACTCATCCTGCTTGCCTTCTTCGCCAAGTTGCGACCTCCTGTATGGTTTCCGCATTCTCCATCGTGTATGCCCTGTAACACCTTCTGTACCTCCTCTTCCTTTACGCACCGTGCGTGTATCCCTGACGACATCCACTTAAACAAGATGTTATTCTTAACAGTGAAAGTAGAAGCTTTTACCTTAAGTCGTTGAGCTTCCTCCTTGTCTTCTGGCAAAACTCCATCTCGTAACCACTTCAGATAAGGGGTTACCCATGATTTGTCTTCATCAGGGTCTCGAATCTCCAACATGTCTGCCTCTTTGGTTATGGATGGTGCATCAAGATAAACGAAAGGTATCTTGTCGTACTCTCTTGGGTCGATTGCGGATCCGAGGTTGGCTAAGGCCTCTGATTGTGTGTTGGCATCTCGTGGGACTTGCCTTATCTCGAAATATTTGAAGTGCTTTACGATCTCTTGGACCTTTTCCAAGTACTCCTTCATCTTTGAATCCCTGGCAACATACGAGTTCGTAACTTGATTTACAATGAGTAACGAGTCACAGATTACCTCGATTTCCTGTACATTCAGATCCTTAGCAACAAGTAACCCTGCAATAAGCGCCTCGTACTCTGCCTCGTTGTTAGTAGCCTTGAATGTACATCGAATAGCTTGGGCTATCCTATCCCCCTGTGGTGACTTCAGGACTACCCCCAATCCTACACCAATCTGGTTCGACGCCCCGTCTGTATGCATCAACCGTTTTCCATTCCCTGTCACATGTAGCACATCCTGGTCTTCATGCTCTGAAGTGGTAGGAGTGAAGTCAACCACAAAATCTGCCAACGCTTGGGACTTCATCGCTGTTCGAGGCTCGTGCGTTATGTCGTAGCCATTTAAATGGATCAACCATCTTGTTAGCCGACCTGACAATTCTGGCTTTGACATAATGCTTTTCATTGGGTAATTAGTTCTCACGATGATAGAATGACTTTCAAAATAAGGACGTAACTTTATTGAAGCCATTACCAAAGATAACACTAATTTTTCCATGGGGGAATACCTGGTTTCCGCATCGAGCAAAGTTTTACTTACATAATAGATGGGCAGCTGGTCTCCATTCTCTTCTCGGATTAGGACTGCACTTACTGCTACTTCTGTCACGGCCAAGTACACATACAAGTTCTCGCCTGGTTTGGGTTTCGATAGTACCTGTGGATTAGACAAATAATTCTTCAACTCCCCAAAGGCTTTTTCATGTTCTTTTGTCCATTCGAACGACTTGTTTTTCTTCAGAATGTCATAAAACAATTTGTTTATGTCTGAAGATCTTGATATGAACCGGTTTAATGCAGCTACTCGTCCTGTTAGCCTCTGGACATCTTTGAGGCACTTTGGTGATTGCAACTCCATTATGGCATTGACTTGTTCTGGACTCGCCTCGATTCCCCTTTGCTTCACTATGTATCCGAGGAATTTCCCTGATGTCACTCCAAAAGAGCACTTAGTTGGGTTCAACTTCATCTTGTAACTTCGCAGGATCTCGAACGCGTCTCTCAGATGATTAATGTGGTCCTCCACTTTCAATGATTTGACCAACATGTCGTCTATGTATACCTCCATCGTATCCCCCAGTTTTTCCTGAAACATCTTATTAACCAATCTCTGATAAGTAGCACCTGCGTTTTTTAACCCAAAAGGCATGACTTTGTAACAATAAGTTCCTTGATTGGTTACGAATGTAGTTTTTTCTTGATCGTCAGGATGCATCATTATTTGATGATATCCACTAAATGCATCCATGAAAGTCAAGAGTTCATGCCCTGCCGTTGCGTCCACCATTGCGTCTATATGAGGCAAGAGGAACGAATCTTTGGGGCATGCTTTGTTTAGATCGGTAAAATCTACGCAAACGCGCCATTTACCATTTTTCTTTTTAACAACAACCATATTCGCAAGCCAATCAGGATATTTTACTTCCCTAATCTTCCCAGACTCAAGTAAGGATTTTACCTCATCGTTGATTACCTGATTTCGTTCGGGAGCGAACTTACGCCTTTTCTGCTTCACCGGTGGCACCTTTTTGTTGACATTTAAGGCGTGGGTGATCACGTCGGGATCGATACCCACCATATCCTTGTTTGACCAGGTGAAACAATCACTGTAGGACCGTAGAAATTCCACTATTTGCTCACGTAAAGTCGGTTCCAGATCTGCTCCTATTTTGATTTTCTTAGATGGCTCTAAAGGATCAAGAGCCACTTCTTGGAGCTCGGGCGTTTCCGGCTTTGCGTAGTAAGTGGTCGTCCTACAGTCCTTTAATTGCTAATCCGACGCCTTCTTCCCTGCTCCGAGCTGTAGGTTTTTGGAAGTCGTTGCTTTCATTGTTATGGAATAACATTCCCTCGCCAGTTTCTGTTCTCCTTTAATCTCTTGAATCCCCCATGGTGTCGGGAACTTCACGCATTGATGATAGGTAGAGGGGATAGCCTTCATCCCGTGTATCCATGGCCTGCCCAAAATGACATTAAAAGGTGAAGGGCAATCAAGCACTTGCAATTTTACCTGGTAGTTAACTCCTCCTGCAACGGTGGGTAATGATATCTCTCCGAGCGTATTGTGTGATTCTCCACTGAAGCCTACCAAATTCGTTGATTTTTTGATGATATCGTCCATCCCGAAACCTAAGCTGTATAAGGCGTCCAACATGAGTAAGTTAGTAGAGCTTCCATTATCAACTAAAATTCTTTTGACAAGGAAATTAGCTATCGTTAAAGAGATAATTAAGCAATCATGGTGAACTTCCTCTTCTTCGACATCGTCGAAGGTGATTGACATCATGACAAGACTTGTTCGTGATGGTGCTTTCGGGCACTCTCTTCTTGTATCTCTTGCGATCCTTTTGGCTGCAGAGTAAGTTATACCACAAATTTCCGACCCCCCTGTGATGACATTGATTACTCTGGTGTGTTTTGGCGGGGGTGGTGGACTGGCTCTTTCTTTGTTTCGCTCCAATTGCTCTTTTGCTTTCTCCGATATTAATTCTCTGAGATGCCCTCTTCGTAGCAATTCGCTTACTTCCTTTCGTAAAGCGATACACTCGTCGGTCCGGTGCCCGTGATCGAAGTGGAAATCACACCATCTGGATTTGTCTTTTTTATGTGCTGGCGTGTTACTTTTTCGAGGCCATTTAACAGCGTCCCCCATGGTGTTGAGGGTTCGGACCACTTCGGTTGCATCCACGCGGAAATTGTAATGAGAGAGTTTCGGAGGCAACCTGGGATTCTCATATCTGTCATCTTGTCTAAACATTGTTGTGTTAACGGTAGTCTTGGCATGAGGTGCAGTTGGATGCGGAACGTATCTTGTGTCTCATCTTCCCTGTCTCCGATCGGGTCGATGAGGACTTATTGCTTTCTCAGCGAAGAGGTCGTCTTCCTCTAACCGGACATGGGCTAAAGCTTTTACCTGTACTTCATCAAAGTTCGAGCAGGGATACTTAGTTAGTTCACGATATAACTCGGGATTACATATGGATATACCCCTTCGAAATGCCTCCACAGCCGTAGCGGCATCACATCCTTCGATAGTCACCAGTTCCTCATTGTAACGGTTGAGGAAAACTTTCAGAGATTCTCCTGGTTTTTGGACCAAACGATATAAATCACTTGATCGTTTTTTGGCATGTCGACTGCTTGCAAACCTAATCCTGAACTTGTCAATCAACTCAGCAAAAGATGAGATACTTCCAAGAGGTAAGTGCGAGTGCCAATTGAGAGCGGGTCCAGACAACATGTTCCCGAACCACCGACACATGACAATTTCTTTCATATCAAAAGGGATTGTACTAATATTCATAGCCTGCTTGAATGCAGCTATATGTTGATCGGGATCTGTTACCCCTTCGTACTTAGGTACGTCGGGGACATGATATTTTCGGGAGATATCGACCCTTGCGATAGCGGGCACGAAGGGGGAGTCGGTGTAACCGTCTCTCCTTTCCATTGCTATTGGTTGGGGTGCCCCTGAGACCTGAGTGATTCGGTCCTCCAAGGCCCGAAGGCGTTCCCGTAATTGGGAGACCTTAGTATCCTCCCGTACCGCTCTTAAAGAGTTACCATTTACCTGATACCCGGTTACCGTCCTAATGGCATCGGGTGTCACGAAACTTGGATCATCCATGTCTAATCGTCTAGCAACTCCCTCTACCACATCGGTTCCTCGGGGACGGGTTGGAGCTGATTGTACCTGCGAACGGAGCAAGTTGCGTTCATTAGTTAGAGTTTCAATTTGTTTTTCATATACCTCGGTGAACTTAGCGTTGGCTTCCTTCTCGCTTTCCAAGTCTTTCTGAAGTGTGATCATTGTTGATCTTAGTTCCATAATGACGTCGGTGTCGCCTCCTCCAACTCCTCGTTGCTCGGAAGTACCAGGATTGCCATTGGTATCCCCAGTAACTTGCTCAATTCCATCCGCATTCCCTATCCCATCTGCGTTTCCAGTGACTTGATTGTTCGTCTCCTCATTGATCTCATGATTGTCGAGATCCCCTACGTGGTTGTAGGTAGTCTGGATTCCCTCCATGTGATGGATCTTGTGGTTGTTTTAGCGTGACTTCTTTTTTGGCTAGGGCCCCACAGTGGGCGCCAATTGTTTTGGGCAGGATAATTGTGCTAACACGTTACCTGCTTTGATATGGGAATTCCTAACCAAAAATCAAGTGTAACGCGTTATAAACTAGAGGCAAGATGAAAGATCGATTAAAGAATAGAAAAGACAATAGCAAGTAAGTCGTAATGTATGTATTGTGATCGTGATTGGAGATGAATCTCCTCCAATACAGAACAAACACTTCAGTGTAAGTAGAATAAATTGAACAAAGACGAATTTGAGCTTATCATTTCCTCTCCCGTGTTTTCGTATCTCCCCCTCGTCTCTTCTTCAGCTTTGTTTTATAATGTCTCTCCTCTGTCGACCGTTGAAAGGGATCTTCTCCATCTCCGGGGATTTCGCCTCCGTTATGAATGTGGTAGCCGTTGAAGGCAGTAAATACCGAATCCGAGATTCTCGCCATACGTGGACTAATTCTTCGGCCTTATCCTCTAACCATTACTTGGAGCTAGGCATTTTGGGCCTTCGACATTCTTCTTGGGCTTAGATTTGGGAGGGCCCAACACATCCCAGGTACATCTTGCACATGGCTACATCGTTGGACACCCATATCGCCATCTTATGCGAGAAAGCGACTATGTGGTTCACGAGATCCGAATGCCCATCATACATAGCGAATGATGGTGGCGAGAATTTTATCGGAGGCTTGGCGCGTTGGATGCTTCTATGGAATGGTGTCGATTTTGCCATAGCCAGCTTGTGTTCGTCTTGCTTTTGAGCCGATTGCAAGGCTCCAACTTGTGCTCTTAAAAGATCAAGCAATCTCCCTTCGGTGTAACTTAGGGCTCGATTCTCTCCTTCATGCCTCTCGTCACTTTTGCTTTGACGTCGATCACGCAATCCTTTCTTGTTATTGCCTCGGTCACGAGATGACTCGGGCTTTATAGATGGGTCATAACGAACTTCATTGCGGTCGTGCGAGTGTTTACGACGATTGCTTCGGCTGCAGCCGCTGTTGGGCTTGCCTCGATCGCCGCCAAGTTTGCCGCGATCGCGACTAGGGCTTTTGCAACGACAGTGGTTTCCATGATCGTGAAAATCCTTCGAGTAATCCGAGGTCGAGTCACTGGACTGGGGACGATCTGCGGCTGAGGACCTCTTGCGCGGGGGTGACTCGTGTCGCTGCCCCTTCATCGACCCCTAGGCGCTCTACAATCGCTCTCGTTGTCGACTTGCATTCTTTCGGATTCCTCATCAGTGCTTATCAGTTCGGGACTATAACAGTTATCAACATGTTCGATAATGCTAGCGAGTTGTAGATTAGTTCTTTCCATTGTCAATTCACCAACGGGGCGTTTTCCTTGAACGTTATCCAAAGAATACTTCAATCAAGCGATTTCTTCCAAGGCACGGGCATGCTCACTCTGAATCCGCTTATTCTCTCTCAAAGTGAAGGCTAAGGCGTGTGTGATTTCAACCTCGTCTTCATTCTCGTCGGTGGTCGACGCCCCACTACTGCCGCTGCTCGGATGCCAAAGATATGAGAGCATCACCATGCATGGGATTGGACCTGACGTGGTTCGATTGACCATGCTCATACCGTGTGTTGGTGGAATAAGAATTTCACTCTCGGATTAGGGCTGCCACGGGCTCCGAGATGCGAAGCTACGCTCGGTTGCGGTTTCTCGCCCTAGCTCGTGCGATTGCCCACGTCCTTGTAGGTTTCAATTGCTTTTGGATTCAACAACGTGCATTGTTGACTCCCATAGATGGCCGAACCCATCAAATTCGGATCGTGTAGCGTTACGATCCTCGATTTTGTTGATTGAGTTGGGCCCTTAACTGCTCGCGCGAAGAGCGGCCGGGCTCACGGGTGAGGCTTGGTCACGGTTCAGGTCATCTTCAAGCAAGACGCCTTGCTCGGTCCACGCTTAGGTTCAATCCTCCGAGCGAAGATTGAAGTTCGTTGATCGCCCTGGGGGTCGCGATCTCGGTTTTTTGGGTTGCGGTCGCGGTTTCAATCGCGAGCCTGATCCTATGATCGAGCGAATATCAGAGTTCGCATGAACGCTCTGTGAACGCGATCGCGGTTTTCTGGGCCGCGATCGTTGTTTCGATCGTTACGAAGACCGCGGGCGATTTCGGTTTGAGCGGTTTCTAATTCAAGACCAAGAAAGGCCGCTTCTTGTTCTTCAAGGATCGATTCCAACACCATAATTGCATGGATTGATTGCTCAGTCCCCATGGATGGCGTCAATTGTTATGCACAAAAATTCGTCTTTATGCCGTAATGAATGCTCCTCTTGATTCCCCCTTTCGTCTTCCATTCCAAACTTCTACTTCAACCTAGAACCTGCAAAATAATAGACACAGGGGGCGGGGGTCCCCCTAATCCTCTTCTGATGCCTAAGTCAAAAGAGTAGTTTGTCGATTGAACGTCAAGATAAAATGTAAACCTTGCTAGCGAGTTCAGCGATTTCTGAATATGCTTACTGTACATGGCAAAGGCATGTATTTATAATGGAAGTAAGGGAGATAAATGGTCGAAAATCCTATCTCTAGGGCCGATCGAGATGCCTTAACACCCAAGTAAACGATATCTTACTCCAAATCCACACGGAAATTCTATCTTTCAACTAAGATAGAATTTTCCATTATACCGATATAATTACCAAAACAAAGAAGATAAAAGCTTACCATAATAAAACCTTATTTAAAGAAAATGATAGAATAATAAATAAAAATACATTTTTCACAAAAAATACCATAAACAAATAATTACTCTAGCTATCTTATCCGCTCACAGTATCTTCCCAAAAATGCCAACTCTAAAACCCGATGTGGACATCTGGTATGAGTTACCCTGCGACGCCTGCGTCTCTGCCTTTGTTGGTATGCTACTCGATCTTTGATCACACCAATACACCATCAGGTATTCTGGTCCATGCTATACGGGTTTATATTGTTCAATTTGAATTATAGGTTCTTAAGTTCAAGTTGCTTTAAATTTTATGATACAGGAAGTACGTTACGTTGCATCCCAACACTAAATTTACCAAGCCATCCAAGTTGTGTTATTAATTTATTATTTAACAAGTGTACGTGTACTTTATATCACGTACAATCTAACAAAAATAGCCTCTCAATTCTTTTCGTCAGAACTACAACAAAAATAAAACTTAATTCTCAGATTATATAATTAAGAGGGAAACAAACTTACAAACTTAGGGTATGCCATGCATGTGCGAGTGTGTGAGGTTTGGTTTGTGAATTAAAACGAAGAAGGCAACCATTATCGACTTATTGGCCGGCCGGAGACTGTCACTTTTACGTGCCTAACTTGTTAGCTCAACAATTTTGCCAATTTTGCCAATATAACCATTATCGACTTATTCGGGGAGTTTTTTTTTTTTTGAGAATGATATTTATGGAGACAAATGAGAAAGTGAAGTGGTCGTTTGATCTGAAAAATTTAACACTTCAAAATATTATTATTTTTACTCTGATGGTGTAAAATGTTGTAAATTGAATGTGTATAATTTTATTATTGATTGTGCATAATTTTATTACCGACATGCATGGCTTTATATCGGATTGTGCATGAGTTTTTTATCTGAGTGTATGCATAATGATCTTATAATATTTCTGCATAATCTTCCTATTGATTGTGTATAACTTTTGTAATTATATAAGTTTGCATAATTTTGTTATCGACTACACATGACTTTTTTAATTGAGTTGATGATGAGCTTATATTGAGTGTGAAAAGTTATACGCACTCAAGTACAATGTTATGCACATACTACATTTGTAGAACTTTTCGAATCAATTATAATATAATGCATACTTAATCAAGTCATGCACACTCATTTACAATGTTAGAGTTTGGTTCTAGTGTTCATAGGGCTTAAAGTGTAAAATAAAAATAAAAGAGAGCCATAGGATTATATGAATCCTTGATGAAGATTAAAAGAGAGAAATAAAGAGGGGGAATAAATGAATGACACTATAGTAAATATTGTATATCTTTAATTTAAAACACAAAAACACCCTTAAATCTAAAAAGGAAAAAGAGGGTCAATTCTACCTTTCTCTGCCCATGAACTCCCCTCCCAAACTCCTATTCGGCTCTCTCCCTTCAGGAGCAACGATTTGCTTGCTCAAATGCATGCTTGAATGCTTTGAATCTCTTGCTACTTGGAACTACGAGGTGAGTTTCTTCAATGGAGGAGCTTGGAACAGGAAAAGATTCTCTACCTGGTTTGCCCTTTTTTATTACAAGATCTCTTACAAAATCGAAAATAAACCAGACGTACCTAAAAAGAAAATAATGCATGATCTTTTATAATCAAAATCAAAAAAAAATTATCTTTCTTTTCATGTTGCCTAAAAAATCGGAACCAACTAGGAAAGTATCTCGGAAGACCTTGATCCAAAGCAACTGACGGGTTTGTGGAGCAGAGCTGCGGTCGCGGTTCGGTGGGCCACGTTCGCGGTTCGCGAATAGAACGTTGTGCGACGATGCTGTTTCAACCCTTTGGAGGGGCAAACGAAGTCCAATTTCGGAGAATTTTATATGCTCGGACTTGTATTAAAAGATCTATAATATTGTGGAAGAAAAATGTAGAAAATAATTTTTGTGGTTGAAGTTTGGGTAGAAATCGACTTTAATTTTTTGTGAAGATGGAGAAGGCTCAAATACCAATTGATGAGACTCTACTCGGGTTCAGGTCCCTAGGGGTCGATATAGGCTCGAAGTGCTAGGATCTTCTTCGAATGATTATAGCCGGGATAAGTGAGAGCAAGTTATGGTCTCGTGGACCTCTAATGCTGGTAAGAACGAGGGTGGGCCAAGCTTAGAGATGATAAGAGATGTCGGATCCAAGGGAGGACCGACAAGAGGGAAAGGTCGGGTTGGAGAGGATTGGGTGACGTCGGGCCAAAAAAAGGAGGATTCTCTCAACTTAGAATTTGGCTATTAAACTTGACGTGCATAATACGAGTCTTGAGTGTCCTTTATATAGGGAAGCAAGCTCAAAGCCCTAGGTTACACAGTAAGGGATCGGATTGGGTCAAACATGCAATCAAGGCCCACATCTGAAAAAACCCATAAATCTATATAGTAACTACTAAGGCTATGTTTGTTCAGTCATCAAAAAAACTAGTTGGAGTTGCAAAACTAGTTGAAGTTGTAAAAGTAGTTGAAGTTTTAAAAATATATATAAACACTGTTTGCTAATGTACAACTAGTTTATTGTAGTAATTAATAATTAATAATTTTATTTTATTATAGAATTATTCTTATTTAGGAAATAATTATTTTTTTAATTCGAAAAACTACTAAAAACTAGTGCAAAAGCTTTAAAAACTAGCTTTGTCAAAAAAACTAATTTTACAACTAGTTGCTAGTTTTTATGTGTCAAAAAACAGCGTTTATACGAGTTTCTGGAACTAGTTTGAAAACTCCAACTAGTTTTTGGTACCTAACAAACACACCCTAAAAGCAAAAAGGTGCAAACTAAAACCCTAATGGCCTAATGGGCCTTATTCTAACATAATGGGCCGATTTCTTAAGCATAAAATAACACACACCCAAAATAGTAAAGATGGAAATATAAATGACGGAAATAGAAATAATATAAATATTACATAAAAAGACTAAGTCCTATGTCAATGGTGTCGCCAAAGCCTGGGAGACTCGGGATAGTCGAGATCGGGTCCGAGCCTAGGCAGGGTCATGAATTGAAGAAGAAAAAAAATCGAAATTTAACAATAGAAGAGAGAATTAAAAAAGCTCCCAAGAAAGAAGAAGAAAGAGGGAAGAATGAGTTCTATTTTAGGAAAAAATGATGAAATTACCCCACCAAGCGCGAGAAAAGCAAGCAAAGTAGAAGCTTTGCTAGAAGCAAAAGTTTGAGATAGGTTCTTACAACGATCAATTTATTGACCCAAAAAGCTCCGCAGAGTCTCTAGTTTAAAAACCCAATTATGAAGCACTCAATCTACACCATTGAACTTCAAATCCAATTCGGCACTTTTATTTTACACTATAAGATATGTTCTCATTTTATAAAAAAAAAATGTCATACACAATTAATATTAGGGTTATACTAGTCGGAATAACGTGCGTGATCGAATGACCGGAATTATTCTCATTTTTCTTCTAAAATATTGTTCTCATGGGAACCAGACCTTATATATTTTAATCAAATAAGTTATTTTCCTATTTTTCTTGCATTTTTTCAATGAAATTAAAAAAAATCTTGCTCATACGATAAGAAAAAGCATATTAATCTATAAATAGTAACTTTTTAATTCTTATCTTCGTAATGAAGTCACATACAGCGAAATTACAATATTTTGTGAAACATAAATTGTTTAAATTTCCTTAAAATTATAATTATGGCAAAGCTTCTATTACGTGTAGCCTGTCAATCGGGTCGGGTTGGGCGGATTCGAGTTCGGTCATTTCAGGTTCGGGCTAAATCGGGTTCCGGGTCGTTATGGGTCACGGGTCAATCGGGTCGGGTTGTAGCGGGTTTTCGGTCAGGTCGGGTTGACCAGCGGGTCTAAAATATCCTTTTTTCTTTTGATTATTAAAATCAATTTTTAATTAAATAATAATATTTAATTATAATATATTATTTTCATTTATTTTAATAATAAAATATATTATAAGTTTCAAAATAAATTTAACTGTTTTTTATAAATTTGCTAAATCGGTCAACCCAACGGGTTTCGGGTTTCAACCCAACGGGTTCGGGTTCTACCGGGTTCGGTTTATTTCGGGTTTCAGGTTCAAATTTTCGAGTCTTAACCCTAAAATTATCGGGCGGGTCGGGTCGGGTTAGCGGGTTAGGTCAGTTTTTGACAGGTTTACGTGTAGTACATTCTAACGACACAAACTTCCTACACCCAACCTAAACGTTGACCATTCCGCACTTAAACTTTACCCAATTTGTATCTAGTTTATAATTCATCTTTGAAAAGTTGATTTTTATTGATCACTCTGTTTTAATTAATAGATAAGAAAACTATTTTTTTATCAGAATAAGAAAACTATTTCACTGATGCTTTCTAATCTACCTTAATACATTATAAAGCAGAACCCAGTCTGTTGTAAAATTTGCGTCATGTGACATTTTTTAATAAATTAATGTGGAATTATATTTTAATAAATTTTGTAACAACTTATAGTATTCTTGTTATATATACACACTAAATAGATAACATGTTTATATAATTTTTTATGTAAATAATTTTCTATTTATGGATTATGTATTAGTTTACTACAATGGATAACATATTTATATAATTTTTATATACATAAATTCCTATGAGATGATATTTTCCATATTAATTTAATATTTTTATCTCTTAACAAGATTTAGGGTCTTAATATATTTTTTTATCTTTTAACAAGGCTTGAGCTCCATGTATAAAATTTATATCTATATAATGATATAATTTAAAATAATATATTTTATTATGTTGATATATTTTTATTTTGAGAAAAATATATAATTTTATGTTGATGACTAAGATTATATGTAAATGTCAAAAAATAAATAAAAATTCGAATTTTAATTTTAATTAATAAAATTAGTTTTTCTTTATCTTTTTATGCATTTATATTAAAGATTTTTTCTTAAATCAAAGTTTGATAAAAAAAAATAGAAAAATTTACAAATCTTGATGAATACTTGCTTAAATTGAATTTTGATAAAAATTTACATTGTATTTTTCTTAATTTCCTTTTTATTTTATTTATGTAAATATAGAATATTTTTTTATCTAGCCCCACCTTACATTTAAATTTTTTTTTATCTCTATGTTTTTTTTTTGTAATTTAATATGGTTGATAGGTTGATTAATACATTGAATTTTGTAAATTTTCATATACATTAATTTCCTTTATATTTTATTTATTTGTTATGTAAATTTAGTATGGAAAACAACTTTATAGATAGATTGAATTTTGCAAAATAATACATAGATAATTTTATCTATATTTTATCTCTTAAATCAAGGAGAATGTTCTCTTCTATACTAATCTTTATATTGTATTTTTCATATTTACAAACATTCTTATTATTATACAGTAAAAGATAAGAACCCTAATATATAATTTTAATAAATTAACTTTTAAAAAATTATATTATGCTTTGTAGATAACCTATCCTAATTATTATTATCTTTATTAAAAAATCAAGTATTTTATACATATTAGTGTCTAAAAAAATAAGAAAATATTTTTTAAAAATATTCAATAAAACGTAAAATCAATATTTTAATAATTTCAATCTAAATTTGGACAAGATCTCCACAAATAATGAAAAAATATTTAAAAATATATTCAATTAAAATATGGAGTACAATCTAAAAAAAATAATTGTCTATTGAATAATTTATTATGATATTATATAAATTTATTTAGTATTTTAAATTAATATCGTAGAAGTGTATAGTTTTTTAGTAAAATTATCCCGTGAATATCACGGGACTTCAACTAGTTCTGATAATTTACAAGGCAGAGCTAGATTTGCTTAATTTTTTAGTTTATATAAGATCCTTAGTTATGATAATGGAAAGAGATTTAAATTCGCAAACTAATAATCACCATGTCACCTATCAATTAAACTTAATTTATTTTAATTATTAAGTTAGACGTTGTTCATCTTACACACTCTATGATAAATAGGGTTTCCAACTTTTGAAAATTTAACAACAAAATGTATTATTAAGATTTATTTTCCATTGATTTAATTGATAATATATTCATACAAAATAGGGGATATTAATAATATCCCACATACATGACATGATATAGCACATGTTTTTGATTTTAAAATCATCATATTATCCATATAATTCCAACAAATACAATAGAAAACTCCGCAAGTAACGCTCCAAATCCTCCTCCTTCCACGTATATATTTAGCAAAGGGAAATTTCGCTTTCCCGAAGTAGCCCGCAACTTCAAGCAACTTCCAAATCTCCATTTTTTCAACCTCCTCTTCCTATTGTACAACTAAAATCAAGCCTTGAAAGCATCAAAATCCCACTTCCACACACAATTCCCCAAGCAAAGCAAAAGCTTAAAGAAAAGCAATAACAGAAGCAAAGCAAACCAAGATTCTCTTCTACTCTACTTATCTACTTGTACTACTAAAGAATAAACATCTCCTAAAATCTTGGAGCATACCATAGACAGAAATCAAGATCTGGGTTTTAGATTCAGAAGAAGAAGAGAGATCGATGGGTACTTTGACTGCTTCTTCCATGTTGATTCCATCCAAGTTGAAGCCATCGCCTGACAATAGCCAGAACTCTCTTCTTCTCTACAGAGGAATGCCCAGCAAGAAGAACTCTGTTTCCCCTGTAATGCAAACAAAAAATCACCTTTTCTTTGTTATTTTATGGGTGAAATTTGGGATTGATTTTTAGGGTTTTGGGATCTGGGTTTTGTTGATTTTGGGGTTCTGAATAATGGGTATTTATTTGTTTATTTATTTTATTTTTGGTTTAATTAGGTCATGAGATTGTTTGGGCCAGCTATATTTGAAGCCTCAAAGCTGAAAGTTTTGTTCTTGGGGGTGGATAATAAGAAGCAGCACCCTGGGTATCTTCCAAGGACTTACACTCTCACTCATAGTGATATCACTGCTAAGCTTACTTTAGCCATCTCCCAAACTATCAACAATTCTCAGGTAATATTACTTCTTTGTATACTAATTAGGTATTTGGGGAAAAAACTAATAAATTAATTGGGTTTTGTCAGATGTAAGCTCTTACTAATTGCAGTAATTATCTAGGAAAACAAGGGATTAGATGATTGCTTAAATTAGTTAAATTGGTAGTTTTTGACAGCTAGCTTGAGAACATAAAAACCATGCTGATCAGGAAATCAGAGGGGAAAATGCATCAAAAGGGAAAAAATAACAAAGCCCTTTATTTTGGTTAACAAAGAGCACATGTATGTTTGTACCAATTTCATGTTCCCTAGAGCTCCTTTAATATTTTTTGATCTGAACAAGGATTAAAAATTGTGGGTTTTTGTGTACAGTTGCAAGGGTGGAGCAACAGATTGTATAGAGATGAAGTGGTGGCAGAATGGAAGAAGGTGAAAGGGAAAATGTCTCTCCATGTTCATTGTCACATAAGTGGTGGCCATTTCCTCTTAGATCTCTGTGCTAGGCTCAGATACTACATTTTTTGCAAGGAGCTTCCTGTGGTAATTCTCCCAAGTCCTAACACATCATATATACTATAGCCTAACAAAATCCACCCTTTTTGTCAAAGAAAAAAAGAAAGAATTAAAAAAATCTTGATCTATATATAATCTTCATTATTTTGATGTCGATCTAGCTAGATGTCATACTTGTAAGATTTTAATGTACTGATATATTAATGAATTGACGCATAATTCATGTTAATTATAAGGTCGTTATAATTGTTTTATATGGACCCATATATAAGATTGTTATAACGACCTTATAATAAATTCATAGCCCATTCTAAATGAGAAACACATGACATATATAACTTTGAGTTGGAACATTCAATTGGTAGGTACTAAAGGCATTTGTGCATGGAGATGAGGATTTGTTCAGAGCCTACCCAGAGCTAGAGGAAGCTCTTGTCTGGGTTTATTTCCATTCGAACACTCCGGAATTCAACAAGGTGGAGTGCTGGGGCCCGCTCAAGGACGCCGTGGGACCCACCGTGAGGGTTGGGGGCGGGCCCCGCCGGATCGAGAGCGGGGGTGACGAGGAAGACAATAAGAACAACAACATGAGCTATGTGGTGTTGGAGGAGGAGGAGAGGAAGGCTTCTCCGTCAAGTAATTGGGAGGTGCCACAGCCTTGCAAGGAGTCCTGTGCGTGTTGCTTTCCACCAATCAGTGTGATCCCCTGGTTTCGTGACCACGCTAGTAACGGTGAGGCCGCAGGTGGGGCCCAGCAGCAAGGTAGCTTCCAGCGATGAAACTCTTCTTGCATTGTGTGCTCTTCTTTGGCTTCCTTCTTTCTTTTTTCTTTCTTATTTTTTATTTTTCCTTGATTGATTTAATTTCCCTCTTATTGGAGATATGTACATGGATTATGGACATAGATTAGCTAGAACGCAAGAAAAAGTGAAAAAAAAACAAGTAAAGAAGAAGAAGATTTGGTATGTTCATTTCTGCTTTTACTTTGTACATATAAATTTAATTATCTGGTTTGGGAGACAAAAAAAAAAGGTATCCCGATGTGATCATCTTATCGTTTCTATGGTTTGTTTTGAGTAATTCAATTGGTAAATATTACGTAAAGAGTATTCTTGTAAGGAAATCATTGCGACACGTAACCCTATATAAGCTATGTCTTTTTTATTACAAATCCTAAGGTTCTTGTGACAAAGATAAGTTCTTAATGAGTCCATTTGGCTTTGTCCAAATGTGCGTATAATTGTCTGTCTTGTTATAATCAGCTTGCGTAAGTGCGTAGCACAAGTTTCATCCCGAAACTTCATCCTCAGAATCTGAAATTAAGAGTCTGTAAATTTATTCTTCCCTCACATCTGGACAAAGTTTTTAAGATGCTGTCGACAGTTGGCCTGGAATTTCCACGTTTCGTCATTATTAATCATCATTAAAAAGTTGAACAAATATAGTTTTACGTCTGGTGTACACTGATTAATGGACTCGTCAATTTATCAAACATAATTTTCTACTTGTATTCATGAACCCCCAAAATCTCATCTTCCAATTCCATTCTTTAGTTTAGAAAAATCATTCAGGATTTCGCTCTGCAAATATCCCAGGTTAATTTAACAAGTGGAGCGTAGGAAACAGAAGAAGGCTTTATTAGTTACAGACCACCAAATATGGCCATATATAACACTTTATTATCATCAATGATCAAGAAAGATACCGAGGATTACAATAAATAAGGGTTTAAATTCCCACTCTATGGTTACAAAATTAGCGGAATGGTGATTACTTACATGGAACCAGATCAGATGATGCAAACTCTTGATTCCATTGCTGGTGTTGGCATATGTATCTTCAGATGACCTAATCCGGCAAGAACTCTTCAGGAATCAGTTGAAAAATTGCAACAGACTAATCTTCTTGGATTCCTTTGGAATGGCAAAACTCATGGACCACGAGATATGACCCTGCTCAACAATTGGGGGACACATTTAAGAGATCTCCCAATTTTGAGTGTGTAAATTATTGAGAGTGGGCAAATAAATCAGCGAATTTGAGTTCTTCCAGAAGATGCTCCAAAATCACTGTGTGTGTTCTGCATTAAGAGTTGGGAGCTCAGAAATTTAGACATGTCCATCAAATCACCAGATAGAGAGTATGTCACAAGCAAATACCAAAGAAGCTTGCTGGATCTGGCATTTTTTTCTGAGTCAAAAATTTAACCGGCTGAACTAAAATTTTAGTTATTTTTGGATGAAATAAATCATTTTCTGATCTAATTTGGAAACGAAGCGGGAAATCATGGAATAGTGGAGCATATTGAGTAGAGAATCTCAAAATTTTCTTATGGACGTAATCTGTCTCATTAAGCTCATTTTTGCCAAAAAAATCCATGTTCAGGAAAGTAATTACAGCATTCACATATCAGCTAAGTGGGTTGCAAACTAAATGTACCTGAGATTTAGGAGAAGGAAATACATTCCAGAATCTGAGAGTTTCGTCTCCTGCTCCAGTAACAATTGTCTACAAGAAGCAATCAGTGGCAAAGATGCAAATTAGGTGGTTTGTGACTTTGTGGCATTTGGTGTGTGTGCAAGAGAAATAAAGAGATGATGAATGAATGGTAAAGTACCTGTCCATCAGGTGAGACAGCTAGATAAAGAACTCGGTAAGTGTGTCCAGTAAGAGTAGCCAACTACATTGAACAGATTTCCTTTTTCAGCACGAAGAGGTTGCAATGAAAAATTTATCTACAAAAGAGATCATGGATTGACATGGGTACCTTAGACATGGTGGGATATCTCCATACTATGATCTGGTTTTGTGAATAGCCATGGGTGCTGACAAGCTCATTCACATTTTTAGACCAGGCTAAATTGCAGACCTGGGACCCAGAAAATCAGTCAGTGACATGTGATCAATTTTGTTTCTGTCCCAGGATTTAAATAGACAGATAAATGGGTAGAGCATTAATGCAAATCTTGTCAATTAGGGATGCTGATATGGAGGCATATTTTTATATATATTGTGCATCACCAGGACACCAAGCCATACATTATTAAATGCTACAACCATGCATGTAACCAAAAATGATCATATGGACAATTCTTGATCATATCCCACGTTGATTTTAGATCTGAAGTGAAATGAAATAACATTTAGCCTAGACAGTTTTTAATGGAAGAGCATGAATTACATACTACCATACTCTATCACAAGTCACATCTTCGGGAAAATGAAATACATAATAATTTCCAAAACATGGTATTATTTGTGTATGGAAAGAAATTGAAGATAATCTAGCTACTGAATCAAATTTGACCGGTTACCATTTTATTAAATTCGCCTTTAATTGTTAACCTTACCATATCAAAATTGTATCTAATTCTACCACAAACACGACATAAAAGGCAATAGGCAACGCATTCAATTTTTCACATTCAACATTAGAATGCTTCTATAGAACATAAATTTTAACCAAACCTTATTAAAAAAGTGCTGCATAGCTGCAATAATCCAAGAATTCGATCTTAAGATAATTTTTTTTTCTATTTTAACCAAATTACCTGGCTGCCAGTATCCATGCAACCCAAATGCGCATTATTGCTAGTATTCCAGAAACGGATGCAACGGTCAGCAGTGCCACCTCCAGATGCAAGAAGTCCATGAAGATGAGGCGACCAAGCAATTGCTTTAACAGCTGCTGTATGTTCACAGTACTTCAGCACAGGCTGAGTTGAATGTTGATTCCACACAAAAAGCTGCAACAAATAAATACAATGTTAGAACTTACTATGCATAGGTTTAAACTTAAAAGTGATACTAGCCTTATCAGAATTTTACTTACTCGATTATCATTCCCTCCAGATGCCAACTCCCGGTTATCATAAGACCACTTGAGACCACAAACCTGAATCATAGCCAACATATTAACTCATCACTTTCCACAGAAAAGTACAGAACAGGATAAACTAGACAGTAAGCAACTGCAACCTGATAATTGAGGGAGAAAGACAATATTTCAAGGTACGGTGCATAGGAAACTGACCTCTGACTTGTGTCCAGAAAGCTTGCTAACGTAATCATCCTGAGCACGTATATCTCTTTGAAGTATACTCTTGTCACGACTACCAGATGACAGCACGGATGAGCTCCAAGCCAGGGAACCGACACGTAACCGGTGACCCTCCATGGTCCGGATCCTCTTGCAACGGGATGCATCCCAGATCTGCAGGTTTTGGGGAACAGAATCAACATGATAATGGATTTCATAAAGATACTTGAATAGAAACCATAATCAACATGATTGAAGAACATTGCAAACCATAAATCCTAACTTTTTAAGAGAAATCAGCCAGTTGTGACATTGATACACGGATATTGCTGGTTTCTAAATCTGTTCACTTTCAGAGGGTTTCATAGACAATAATGTTGATGCTAACGAAACAATCTATCAGCTTAGTGAGATCATAAGCAATAGGATATAACATCATCCTTTACAATGTTCACGAGGGAAATTTGAATAGCGATCAGGGCATTAGTAACAAGATGCTGCACTTGAAATTCATGAAGAATTCACTAACCTGAAGTTTGCCATTGTTAGTCCCAACAGCAAGATGAGTTCCTCTCTGAGCCCAGCCAACTGAGCAAACACTGTCATCAACTCCTAAATCACATAGTTTTGTTACCTGCATATTCACCCAAATTGAAATTGAATCAAAACACCTCTAATAACATTCAAGAGAATGTTTCCAGTCAAAATCTCACATTGCAACTGGGAACCACCAATCCGTAAAGGGAAAGGGAATAAAGATTCTACCTTACTGCTGCAAGCATTCCACAAATAAACGCAATTGCCCAATCCCACCGCCAATACATTGTGCGATGACCAGTCGACCAGATTCAAATAGAAGTCATCTTGCAATGCAGGCGCATCCAAGACCTAAAAACCATGAGCCCCCAAAAATTGTGTAAATTGAAACAGATAGCAAGCTCTTCATCCCCAAATTACCACCAATTTGAAGTTTAAGACCTAATTTCAATCCAATTCGAAGCAATCTGAAACACATTACCTTGTACGGCGATCTCGCAACCTTCCGAGGAGTCTTGACCGGACTATAACTTATCCCAGGCAACGAATCGTCCGATCCGAACGGGAAAGACGATCCAATCGCCCGCCTCGTCTCCGTCTTATACCGGAAAATATTCCGATTCTTTGCCGACAGAGAATTCCGCCCATCCAACCCTAATCCCGCGGCCCCCGATCCCTTCTCTGGGGTTCCAGGAGCGGCCGGTCCGAATTCAGGCCCGAACAGCGCGGCCCGCAATAATGCGGCGTAGGTGCCCGACGGCGAATCCTCCCGGTCGTCGGAATTAGCGGCGGCGGCGGCGTTTCCGGAGACGGCGGGCGGCGATGAGATGTGGAAGAGGGAGAAATTGGAGCCGGTGCGAGAGGGGATGAATCGGTCGCTGTAGATGGAGCGAGAAGGGGAGATGTGGTAGTTGGCGTTGATCAGGCGCTTGTAGTGGCCGGGAGACGGCGTCTTGGGCTCTTTGACGCCGGCGGTGGCGGCGGCGATGGATGGGAGATCCATTGACGCCGGTATTTTGAGGCGGGTGCTCGCCGGCGCCGGCGATGGTGACTCCATTGGAGAAGGGAAATCAGAAGAGAAAGAGAGAGAGGGATTTTGAGGGGGAGAGATCTGAATTTTGAAAGAGTGAAATAGAAGCAATTGATAAAAAGAGACTGTTTTTACCAGAGCAAATTGGATCTGCTTCGGCTGTTATATTTTTCCCGGGAAAAAATTTGTTGCGCGCAACTAATAATATCGAATGTAGGAAAGTCAGTATTTATTACTTAATTATTTATTTTATCTGGATTTGTGCGTTAAAAAAGTAAGTAAGTATTAATCTGCATCGAAATTTCTATTTAAATGATAAATCGGCTATAAATAATCCTATATATGGTATTATTTTAATGGGAAAGAAAGAGTTGTTATTGTATTCTACTTGATGATCTGATCATATATATAGTAGTTCTGATTACTGGAAAAACATTGATGAGCTTTGATTGAGTCATCTTTTTATTGGACTACTATAGAAACAAGCTGTTTAAGAAAGTTAATTAATGAGATTGGATCGCGCGACTCATCTTTTATTTTACCAATAATAATATATGATCTTATGTCCGGCCAGTTTAAAAGTAGATCGACATGTTATTTACCTCAAATGTGGCTTGATTATATGGTTACACTTTGCTAAAGTTTTGCAATCGAATTATGGATTTAAACAACATTATTCAGGCTCTTAAAATGTGGGAAAGTGGTGTACACGATCCCAGAAATATGATATTTTAATTTGATTTAGTCTAATTTTACTTATTTTAACCCATTTAATAAAATAGATTAACTTTTCTGGCGAAAGATGACGTGTTTTTTTACCATGCCGTAAATGACAAATGAGAAGTTGCTTGTGTGCACGCAATAAACACACGTGCGATCAATCGTAGCCGTTTGATTTGTGCATCTTCTAATCACCAACCTCAACAAACAAGGCAATCTTAATCCCTTATCATATGTGATTCCGATTTATCATGATTACAATTTATAAAAAAAAGTTATTGCATTGTCAATTTTAATCCCTCAATTGCAATTGCAATTGGAAATTAAGTGTAGTGCTTCTTTATTTTTATTTTTATTTTGGTATTCGATCTAACTACTTACCATAGTGTTCTGATGATGTAAGCCGTGATTGAATGAATGTTCATTATATTTACTTTTCTGATTGTAACCAAAATTCAATTTATATTTAGGCGGGAAAGTTGTTAGCCATGTTTATAATACATCTTGTAGAATTGAATACGTAGAGGTCTCAAATTGTGACATTTTGTTTCATATTGGAACGGCCTATATCTGCACTTTTGTGCTCAAGAAGAAGAAAACAAAAAATGTATTTTTCGACACTATCTCTTCTTACAATTTGCACTTTTTTTTTCTTTCTAAAGAAAATGTAAGGATGAAATTAAGGGCATGTTTGTCATGCTTGGTTAAAAGATAATTTTTGCCAACATTTTTTCTCTATCTTAAGATCTAAAAAATGCATGAATAGTTGAATATATGTGTAGGATTTTAAGGAATAAATAGGAAAAAAAACAGTTATATAATTGTTGATGAAGAATTACATGTGAATTCGATCTGTCTGGCTTCTGTTCAGGGCATATGAGAATCTTTTTTAATGGTCTGCATAGAAGACAACTAATCAAGACCCTGTATTTTCAAAGCCTGAAATTATTGACTTGGTGATGGATAATTTTGTGAGAAGTTGAAGCTCGTAGCAATGCAAAAGCTACATGATTAATGATGGATGCTGTTGATTTTGACACGACTTTGATCACCTGGTTAAAAACTCATGTATGGGCCGGGAAAGCTAGAATGATATGGCTTTCCACTTGTAAAGTTGAGACATAAAAATAACAATATAAGGTGTTCATGTCACTTGATCTACTTACATGCGTGTAACAGGTCTATTATACAAGTTCAAATAAGAATCCAACCTAAAATCACATGATAATGATAGAGTAGCTTATGAGATTATATAATAGACGATTTTCGTTCCAATTTTTTTATATGAGAATTCTCGACACGCTTATTACATGGGTCAGTTGTCATTTGGATACAATATTAATCCTTTAAAGCTTGTGAATTGCTACATTAGGACTAATCGCAGGCGTGAATAGGTGCATATATAAGGGCAAGCCTGATGATGCCTCAAGGCTTGTAAACCACTATATTAGAATTGGTCACTCATTTATTAGGTCCATTCAGTTAGCAAGTCTAAAGACTCAAGGAAATGAATTTTTTGATACCATTTTATACACCATCGGTAGGCCGATAAGTTAAGAATCGTACATGTAACGAGCCTAGCTTAATGCAAGTCCAATAAAATTTTAATCTAAAATCATATAACAATAAATAGAGTATCTTATAAAATTATCTATTAGATAATTTAACCTCAAAATTTTCACGTGGGAATCTAAACTACCAAACTTATATAAACTTTTATAGCCAAATGATTTATGACTAACTCGACTCCCTATGAGAACTTGTGCCATAATATATGTAAAAATATAAGGTGTGTAGATGAGGAAACTCTAGATCGAGAAATGTACATTCTTCATGATTCGGCTACCGCTCAATTTCCATTTTTCTAATTGTAACCAACCCCTCCATTCTCTAAATAATACTCCGTATAAACCACCAAACGCAAGTGGAATTCTAAACAACAAAAAGCGTGATTTCCAAGCAATCTGAATCCTTCTCAAACTAGTTTGTTATCATGAGCAATTAGTTCGACTTGTACTGAAAATTTCCAAGCAATCTGAATCCTTCTCAAACTACTCACTATCTTTTTTTTTTGACACAAACCGATTTACTTGTTACGTAGTTTATGAGCTTAGGGTTTGCCATCAAAAGTAGATTCCTCGTTATAAAAAAATGATAAAATTATCTTAGATGATGCACTTGTAATGAAAATTTTAACCCGAGTGAATGAGTGAAAAAGAAATCGAATCAAGGACCTTCTAACACGACTCTAGTAATTCGATTTTTCTAACCTATGCTCTTAGGGCATAGGTTAAAAGACTAAAAATTGTAATATATTTTGAATTTGTATTTATTTAAATTTAATTATTTTTTGAATAGGGTTTATTAGTTTCCTATTAGGGTTTTAGTAATGACATTAATCCACTTGAATGACTTTTTTAACCTGAGTGAATTAATGAGTGGAAAAAGAGATCGAACCAAGGACCTTTTAGCACGAGTTTAGTAACTTCATAAACATTTTCTCAAATTGATAAGATCTAGTCTACATTTTAAAAGATTTATTTATTGAGATTTAAAAAAAATTAATCAATTATATGTTATTGTTGATTGGGCGTATTTTCTTGGGTACCCTTATCTTGACTCCCTAAATTTCACTTGAGCGGAATCTTAGTTGGTCAATATTATTGTTGTTGTAATTGATTATATGTTTTTTCATATCCAACATAGGGTATTTGAAACTAATTAAATTCTTATTCTACCATTATGACATAGATAGAAAAACCTTAAACAATAAAGATGGTGTTTTATCATCCCAATTTGGCAATTCCCTTTTCCTTTTTCTACATATGAAAAAATCTCCAAGATCTCCATCATTGATGATTATAATTAAAAAGAAATTAAGAACTATTACAAATCTCGTACCATGTACATGCAATGTATAATATATTTTATATGACTTAAAACATATATAGCCCCCCTTACTTGTGTAAATTTGTCAGATAGACACCCCACCTTTGGTTTGGACTTATTGAATACTTAAACTTAATAATTTGGACATATTAAACACTTGATCGTTGACGTGGCGAAGTACGTGTAAGTCAAACGCACATATACAGCTCCCTGTACTTGTGATTTTTTTTTCTTTTTGTATTTTTTATATTTTCTGATTTTATTAGAATAATGGTGTTAAAGATTGGGCTTATGTGGCATCTTATGTGGCAAAATAAGCTTATGTGGCACACATTTGGACAAAAAATTGGAATATGTCAACATGCGTGTGTTACACTCAACGAGATTGTCAGCGACCAAGTGTTTAATAGGTCCAAATTGTTAAGTTTAAGTGTTCAATAGGTTCAAACCAAAGGTGGGGTGTCTATCTGACAAATTTGCACAAGTACGGGGGGTTGTATATGTTTTAAGCCTATTTTATATTTCATATTTTAAATTTTTTTTAATTGAGAGTTATTTAAGTTAAGAAAGAATATTTTGCTTATGTTATACATACATAGTATAAATACTTATCATATAGTAGTGTTAGAAATGAACATGCATGTTATTATAATTGGTTATTATATTATATTATATTTTTATTTGAATTTACGTTACAAAGAATCATTAGTTTATTTAGAGTAGAGTAAATAGTTTTAATAATTATCATGTATCATACTTGTAATTTAAAACTTTTTCATAATTTTATTTAAACTCAAAAAAATGTATTGCTTGTTGGATCAAATTATAATTATAATTAAAATCTATCAAACTATTTAATCTATTAATATTTTAGGGCATTAAATGATAAACAAAAAAAGAGAAGGTTATTAAAGATGAATGATTTTTAAAACACAAATCTTAATAGAAAAATTATTTTAAAATATGTAAAAAGAAATAGTAGGATGCATATCAAATTAAAAAAATACTCTTAACATTGTATTATGTAGATTTTAAAATTGTTCAAAAAAAATAAATGAGTGGAGGTAGTGAGGGAAACGGTGGTTTTAGATTGAGACACATGGCACAATATTTTGTGAAGAGATTGGTTTTACTTTAGTATTGTACTAGGTAGATGACTACGAAAAAATATAAAAAAATCCCGCCAATGATGGTATGATTAAGGAGGCAGTTAAAGTTATTAAGAGAAAAATCAATGAAGAAGAAAATAACTAGCTAACAAACGAGTAACGAACGAGAAAATTAAGAAGGTAGTGTTTGATATTAGAGAAGACAAATTTCCGAGTCCGGAAAGTATGCCATCAAGTTTCTACAATAAATACTAGGACATCATAAGCCCGGATAATCTAAATTGTTAAAAGTTTTTTCCATTTTAATAAGTTGTTAAAATAGATAAATCATACCTTTATCACGCTTATACCAAAATTTGATAACCCAACAACAACAAATTATTTCAAGCAATCAACCTTTGTAATACAATTTACAAGACAATATCAAAGGTCATCTCAAAAGATTGAAAAAAAAACATGGCTACCAGCACACACCCACTTCAAGGGGCTTTTGTTACTAAAACGAATATCCGCGACAACATCTTAATCGCAAATGAGTTTTTTCACTCATTCTGAAGCAAAGAGGAAAGGAAGGGTTAGTTGCCATTAAACTAGATATGAAAAAGGCCTATGACAGTGTTGAATGACCCTTCATCATTGCAATTCTTGAGAAGTATGAATTTAAGGTGTATTGATGAATGTACCTAGTCTGTCTCCTTTTCCATCTTAGTCAATAATGGACACACTAATCCATTCCTCCTTCAATGGGGCCTTAGAAAAGGAGACATGGTCTCTTCATTCATGTTCATTTTATGTGCAGAAATCTTGACCCAAATGCTTGAGGATGCATGCTCGGACCAAAACACTCATTTAGGTATCCAGATTACTAGAAAGGGAACTCGAATTCCTTTCTTAGCATTTGCAGACAATATCATAATTTTTGCCAAAGCAAATCGCTTCTTCTAGCCAAAAATAATACTATTGTTTGATAAATACTGTAAGGTTTCTGGTCAAGCGATCAACTTCCGGAAGTCTGCATTCCAAGTATAAAACACATACCAAATACTACAAAAATCTATTACAACAATCACTAAATATCAAGAATGCAAGCGCCCTTTACAATTACCTCGAGTGCCCTATTACCAACAGAAGGGTGAATAATAGCACCTTTGACTAAATAATTTCTTGATCCAACGATCAACTTGTTAAATGAAAAGCTAATTTATTATCACAAGAGGGTAAAGAATACTCATTGAAGGCCAACTAGTCAGCACAAACAAATTGATAAACTACATAAGGATTTTTTTGAAGAACAAAGGAAACTCATAAAAACCACTTATTAGTGGAAATAATATTTGGCAGTCCATAGATCATGGCGGTCTTGGTATTTCAAAAGCTGAAGATATGAATAAAGCATTCCAACTAAAACTAATTTGGAAAATCCTAGCAGAATCAACGAATATCTATGTTCTGGTCCTATCCCAAAAATATTTCAAAGGGCGACATTGATGGTGCATGGATTATCCACACCCTAAAGGCAAATTAGATGACCGAAGCATGAGGAGAGATCGAGAGAACTCAATGTAAGTGACCCAAATTTTACTTCAAGGCACATATGGCATGTGCCCGATGAAAAACATCATTCTCGCAAAGATCAAAGCCTTTCTGCAAAGGGAAAATATTTGAGTGTGTTAACCTAAGGCAAATGACACCACTTATGTACAATCAACGTGCACAATGAACTAAAAGTACAAGATCCAAGGAACCAAGTGAGAACTCTCACAAAGACTAAGCACAAATAGCACATATACCTAACATGATAACCAAAGTTCAGAATGTTTAGCATGATGAATAGCCGTAAAGGGCAAGTCAAGTACGAGAGACTCCAAGATATGTCCCACATAAGATGAAGTCGCGGATCTCTCAACAAAATCCATCAAATAGCAACAAGCCACGAGGCATTCCCCACAAGTTGGTCCGCACTACGGAGACGAGTCAACCAATAGTAGTATGACACGTCTCATGCCCAACTTGTTGACCCACTAGGCAAAGTGTTTGCTCACATTTCAACAATTAGTAGTCGACACCTCTTCTACCCACTTGCTTCTCCCACATCGAGAATCCTCAACATTCGAACCAACCCAACACCTATAAATACATGATGGAGGCAAAGGAAATGAGGGTCAAAAAACATCTATAGCTTAAGATATTTCCTTGTTAATAGAGACTTGACATATTGAAACACTTTTAAGGACCACACTATTTGCGAGAGAGAATTCTAAATAGATTCCAAGTCGATATCTTAAGAGAAAAATCACTTATCATATATCTAAGATTAGGCTAAGATATTGGAGTGAGTAAAAGAGCGTGCATAATCCCAAGAGGCGTGAACAATCTTAAATTTTAAACCTTCCAGGAACACTTGAGCCGCTTGGTGCACATAATAGAGTAAATTTGTTTGTTTAATAATCTAAATCCTTGTTTCTAGTGCTCTTTTATTTCGGGTTTCAACAAGCATGTCCTAGAATATTTCAAAAAACAAACATCTCTTGGCAATGGGCGAAACTCATTGGAGCTCAAGGACCTCTTCAAATCGGGTCTTTGATTGAATATTGGGGATGGAAAAAAAAATCAAATTCTTGAAAGACAAATGAGGATGTTGTGATAACCTTCTAAATAAATGCACTAACAAAGAGAATATTAACCAAGAAGAAGTGGTCAACGAATACCTAATGAATAGTAAAAGTTAGATCCAAAAACGGGATCAAGTTCTTACGAAGAAGGACACATCTAGAGTTGCAAATACCTCGATCCCTACAAATATGATTCAAGATCAGATTTATTAGGAAGAGAGCCGGTATGGCTGGTTCTCTACAAATTTTATAATAAAGTTGATAAACAACCAGAAAAATATTACCAAAATAGACCTTAAATGTATTTGGAAACTAATCCTCGCTCCAAAAGTGAAAAAAAATTCCTTTAGAAAATTGCAAATAATGGTCTTCCTACAAAAGCAAGGTTATATGAAAGACGTACATGTCAACCTGCCTTGCACCTTTTGTAAGCACCCTTTCGAGGACCTTCAACACATCCTCACCCAATGCTCGCATATAAGAGATACAATCTCAATTGCCAACCAAAAGACTCTCAAAATTATTGAGACAATGACTAACAATTGTAGTTGTTGCATGCTTATTGAAACCCTCCACGAGGAAATAAGAAAAGAGGATTTTGTAAAGCTTGCAATCCTATGGTGGTGCATTTGGTACCATCGTAACAAGAAATCTTTAAAAAACAAGACGAAGAGTAACTAAAATATGTTGTAGGTTTTTTCCATAAACAACGAAATAATTGGTGTAAAGCACATGAGAGGGGAGCACTCGCAACAAATATTCACAATCAAGTAAGAACCTTAAAAGAGAAAAACGTAAAAGTATTAAATGAGAGCAACTATAAACATGTTTTGTCAAACTAAATTTTGATGGTGCAAAACATCCTTTGGGCCTCATAGATTTTGGCTACATCATTAGAGACAACGATTGTAGAGTCATTCATTGGGACTAAGGTGCATGTGGTTACTAGTCAGTCATCATAGAGGAAGCCCTTAGCATGTGGAATGGAGTCAACACAATGCTTTATCTAGGATTCAAGAAGATTGAGATTGAAGACGACAACCTTTGCCTTGTCAATGCCATTAATGACGTTTGGAGTTGCCCGAGGGAAGTCGAGATGTTAATGCCAAATGTTCTAGTGTTATTTATGAGTTTCGAGGTTAGACGATTGATCTTATTGCAAAGATGGTATTCACTAGCCACATCCCGAATCAGACAACTCTCTATGATCTTGATGATCTCATTTATTTGGATGCTCTAGGGCGGTCAACCTCTCGTTAAGGCAAATCTCCCTAATTCTTGTCCTCGTCAAAAAAATGATGATTATGATTTTCAAATCTCTTCATTTCCTAACATATATGTCTTCTTAAGGATAATAAAACATACATATGAAAAATAATATTATAAATACATTTTCTTACTTTTGTCCTTTGGAAATAAATTAAGAAACTTAAAATAAAATGTTTATTTAAATCATTTAGAGTGATAGTTTTCGATAGAGTTTATTCATTTTTTTTTAATTTAACTTTTAAAAACCGGAACATAATTTAAAACAATCATATAAAAATAAAATGGTTTAACCAAATTGATATGGAAAAGAGTCACGTGCAAATGATTATTAAAGTAAGAAATTAGAATGAATCTCGTTTGTTCCCCAAAAAAAATCGACGTCCAAGATTAGATTTTCATTAAAGAGGGTTAAAATATGACACCTATGTATTTTATTTAATTATTCACGTATTGTTCGAAAAATTCGTTTATGGGGGACGCATGCATCTTGTGCATCGCTTTCGGCTTGGATGTGCATTGATTTCGCCTTAAATCTTCACCTGCCCAATCATCATATATCACTTTTAAAGGCCTCCTACCATATAATTTACCATACTCCTTACCCTTTTGATCGGCTCTTCTATCAACTTGTTCAATCCTTAGAGCCTCACCAAAATCCAATGTCCTACACATTCTTGAGTCCACTCTATCTCTCGCTCTAATTTCCTAAGAATCAGCCACAAAATCCTATATTATGTGGATCTTTGTAAAATAGAGAGAAATCGACCGATAAGGTTACCGTTAACAGGGACATATGAACCAAAAGGGTTGAAGATGAGCGGAATTAGAGTAGTATTTTTGGTGATTTTAGCCTTCTTTGAGTTTTCCATGATCGATTATTTACTCTTTCAATATATTTAAATATATGTGGTCAATTGGATTGAAGGAATGTAATAAAATGATTTATAAATTATTAAATGACGTATAAATTGATGTGTGGTAAACGATGATGTGTAATATGACGTGTTAAAAATTAGATGACATGTAAAATAAACGGATGGAGGGAAAATTGACATGTGTCAAAATCCTATGTGACACAATATGGGATCGCCAAGTGGTATAATTTAATGCGGCGCAATGTGGTGACTCGATTTTGGGTATGAAAATTTGTCCTTTTTTATAAACGAAAGAAGTCTTTATACATAATATACAAGACCTAGTTTGAGGCCCAACCTACCTTAAAAATAATTATGAATAAATGCAAGTAAATATATATTTCTCCAATAGAAACAAAAGGATTTTAAACTAGCGCATGGTTCAGCCGGTTAAGGCCTCAACACTTGTGCATGAGGTCTCCGGTTCGAACCCCGAGACGGCGGTTTGTCCCTTTTCCCTTTAAAACTGGTTAGTCTTGTTTACGGGTGTTGTAGGCTAGTCCAAGTAGTACTTGGGCTACCCTAATTCTTACCAAATAAAAAAAGGATTTTAAACTAGATTCAATCACAATTTGACCAAGGCGGAATCTAGTCATAATCGAAATTACGTATTGTGGGATCGGTCAAATGTTGAGCGGTAGGTAGTTAATGGAATGTGATCCTTCCACCCAATTTATTTGGTCGGAGTTGCTCTAATCAAGATCAGTAGGGTTTTATATGGGATGACCTTCTAGTTTAGTTTTTTTCATGTATGAGTCCAAAATTTTGAAATAATGCTGAAAAGAACCACCTAACATTTCATCCAGCTAAAGTAAGAGATAATTGGTAAATGTGGAAATAAGGCTTTTTATATCGGAAATTTGATGAATGAAAAGCCTAGTATACACGTCCTTGAATTATTCCTCTTATTGTCAATTGGTTTTAGGATAAAACTACACTGGACTTATGTGTAGAACCTAACACGCATATGCATATAGACAGATGTGTGGATCCTCGAAGTAGGCATGACCTCAAATACAACTGACATATTACCGAACTTAAGTCTCCAGATTACTCTTCTTATATATTGTTAATTATCAACTAATTTTAGGATTAAATCTCACTAAACTTATGTGCGTTGACACACATATGAACCCTTGACCCACTTGACTTTTATAGTAATAAAATATGATCCTAGTTTGAAATCAATTCAACCACTTTCTATATCTAAACATTTTAAACTAGATTTTATATGAATAAGATTTTATTCCAAAGTTTTAAATTGCCTTTTTAAGATTTACTTATGAAAGAATAATTTTACCGGATTCAGTTTACCAAAATTTTTTTTACCGGATTCAAATCGATAATATTAAAGTATCTAAATCTAGTGTCTATGACTAGCTGGCCCTCGAACTATATATTCTTAGCTAATTTGTATACCATCTTCAACTAGGAAAACAAATATTAAGCTATTTTCTTGTCATGATCAATCAAATATTATACGCATGTTGAAATTAATGAATAGAAGCGGTGCATATAGATGAAGGACAAGAGGGATATGTCCATTTTTGCCCCCAAACTCCATCTGTCTCTACATGTTAGTGTTACGTATAAATAAATTCATCATCATTTCCAATTTTGCACAAGGCAGGTGAATTATATTCAAAGGTTGTTTGGTGGCAATTCTGAATTGTTGTTTCTTAATTTATATCTCCATTTTATATTTTTCTAATTTATTGGCACTCAATTCAAATGCCCGGTTGTTGTATGCTTTTATCATTTTCTTACTTTTTATTTTCCATAATTTACATTCAGCAAGTGTTCATTAGATTATTAGATAATCATAACCACATGGTGTTAAGACTTCTTGTCCTATTGGCGTGACAAATAAAAGATTAATTGTGTTAGACAAAAACTGGTTTCCCTATTATGACTAAATATTATAAGCATTTTCTTATGTCATAAATGATTAAGATATAGCCAGAGAACAAAATCAAGTTAGTAGCGATATTTTCGCACATGAACGAACCTTCTTCCGACTTCAAAATCTTGACGGGGGTCATTGAACGAATTTTCTCGAGTTTAAAAGTTTTTTTATAGCCTACGATGAGAGGGTAAATTTATAATAAGTTTAGCTTCAATGGAGTTGTAAATAAATTTTATAAATCACTATTTTAAAAATTCCCGCTTAACTCTGTTTAGATTCCGTCTAAGCGCTAGAAGGTACTAGCCCGTCTAAGAGACCTCTAATTCCTTTAGACGCCTGTTTAGGCTACCTAGACGCTAAACGGCCCCTCTTCATCTAAGATTCGCCTAGCGTTTTTTTAGAATTATAGTGTTTAAGGAATTATAATCGTTATATAAATATTGGGTTGGATGTAACATCCCGACTTCCGTGGAGGCGCTACTAGGGAATAGACCTTACCAGGTACTATTATTTAGGTTGACAACTACACTGTAGGACCTTACAACTCGGGCACGACGAGAAAGCATAATAAAACATCCAACCTTTATTTAATAAAACTTAGAAAAACGTATCATGCATGAATCCCCGAAAATTATAAATAATCAAATACGTCACAACGCCTACTGAACTGAACCATCCGAACCAAAAATAATAATAAACGAAACACAATACCAACTCTATCTAACAAATATTAAAATCAACATCCTAACTATTATAAATAACTAGTAAAAACCAATCCCACTATGACACGCGCTCTTTACCGCTCCGGCCCGCCATCTTGCCTCGGTTCCTGCACGGCTCCCTGATTCATACCTGGAACTGAAAAATGTTCCCCGAAGGGTCAGCGTCTAATCTACCAAGCTAGAAAGAATATGGAAACTGTAGAACGGTTTGAAATCAGTTATCTATAGTCAGCATACAAATCCACAACCGCAATCATAACTCTAAAGGCCAATACCTAAATTAGTTATATCAGTCACACAAGTCACATACGCATTCACAATCACAATCACAATCACACAGCAATGCAATTCTTCCTTTGTCCACGATCCGACTTCCAAGGCGCTCATCACCGCGCCGAGTGCAGAGGCAGGCCCTCCCACTCCACTTCCCAATCTCCCTTCTAACTCCGGGCTAAGCCTCCACTGGAGCGCTTGCCAAAAACACACAGATAATAATTTTCGTTTTGAAGGGGTACGATTTTCCCAGTCACACGGGTCAAAGTAGCCAACACTTCCTCAACACCAGCTACAATGGGCCGTGTCGGAAACGGTACCAACAAAGAGAAAACGTTCCAAAATAATTTCCGATAAAACACATTTTAAATCATTAACGCACACAACACACAAGAAGTTCAAAACAGTTTAAAAAGGTATTCGGGACTAGTTCCCAAAACCCGCCCTACAATATCGATACGCAATCTAACAAGGGAGAAAAGAACCGAGCAAGTCGAAAAACGACTTACCTCGAATGAAGAATCCTCGGAAAGATGAAACTACGATCTCAAACGGAATGATTCCCTAAAGAATTATTAAGGGAAAGATAAACTTAAATACAAACCGATATATCTTAATTTTATTAAGAAAATTCTATTAATAAATATTAGAATGTGTCAAATTACCCCTTATAAAGTTTATCGCAAAACTAACAATCTAATTCACCCAAACCCACTAACACTATTAATAATAAGGAGCAGGTTAGCCCAATTTCGGAACCCTTCTCCCAGCCCAATATATAAGAAGAATTAAATGTGAGCAAATCCAACCCAATTTCTGGCCCAATTTACTCAAGCCCGTCTCCCTTGCCCACCATGATTTCTGGCCCATTCAGCCGAGCCCAATCTCCCTCATTTGCCCCATTTGACCGAGCACACAAAAAAAAAAAAAAAATAAAGTTGACCAATCTTGGGATTTTGACCACGCGGCCCCACCTACGCCCTTCTTCAACCTCGGAAGAGACGGCGCACAGCTCGCATCTTCTTCCTCTTCCCCGATGAGTCTACCGCCGGATCTCCTCCCCCCTTTCTTCGACCTTCAGTCGAGGCTTCGTTCACGCCTCCTCCCTCTGGTTCGCCTCCCCCACCCGACTCCACCGGCGGCAACCTTCTTCCTGGCCCCCGTCTTCAACCTCGCGCGTCCTCACACACCGCCGGCGACATCAGCGAACGAGCAACGCGAGCAACCTCGTCGATTGGTTCGCTCCCCTCCTTCTCGTCCGACAGTGTCGAAGAAGAGCCGTGCTCCCGCCGCCCCTGTCCACTGTCGCCGGCGACTGGAATCCGCGAGCAGGGCTTCCCCTGGCCGGCCTTGACGGCGACGCTCCGCCCGGATCCGACCCCTCTCGTCGACCAAACCCCGAAGCCCCCTAACCCAGACGAGAAAATAAAGAAAAAAAAACAGAGGAGAAGAGACCTCACCGGCGGTCGTCTTGACGGTGGCGGCTATGGTGGACTCCGACAGCTCTCTCTCTCGGCTCTACAATGGCCCCGTCCTAACTGGAAAAACAGTGGTGGATTTGGAAGTACGAAGTTGTCGTCGACCGCGCAAAGAAATCGGTTTTACGCTGAATAGAGAGTTAGATATGGTGCGGTGTTTGAATGAGAAAAGGAAGGCGGAAAGAGTCTCGGTTTATAAGGTTCTTCAATTGTTGAGATCAGAGATCAGATTTCCTAAAAGATCAGATTTTGTATGGTTAAAAGATATGGGTTTGTTGAAATAAGGGTTAATCAAGTAATTAAGATTTGGATATATCTTAATCGGGTTTTTGATAGATTTTTTTTTGGTGTGCATTTGTTACACGAAGCTTACAACCTGAGGATTGGCTCTTGGTTTAACTAATTTAGATAGAATTTAATTTGACCATAATCTAATATTTGAGTACCTAACAAAGCTACCAAATTGGGTAGATAATCGGTTACGGATTACTAATTAGTTTATTTAAGAGTTTACTTGCGGATCAAGAAACTCAAATGCTTGTGAGCAAAGGAACCCGTTTCCGACTTACGAGACCTAAAACGAATACGGATATTACATACTACCCCCCTTAAGAAAGTTTCGTCCCGAAACTTTATAGAAAGGAAACTATATATACCGAGGTTATAAGATATTCGAGGTTCTTACATTGGAATTGTCAACGTCAACATTATCATCATCTTTAGTCCCCACACAAATAGGATTGGGGCACTCATACTTTAAATATCATAGGAGGATTTGGGCCAGCCATGAAGTCCAACAACGTCATATTACCTTGAACATAATCTAAGTTATTTCTCCTTCTGAAATGATTATTGGACTATTACAAATGAGGACTTGCCTATTTTCAAAAGCTCGCTTAAACACGTATTGGAATAACACGCAACGGTTGTGCTTTGAGCAAGGTGGTTCCAAACTTATCATCCATGTCCAAACTTTGAGCATCGACTCCATTTTCAAGCTCCCAATCAAAGGAATGTACCAAATTTCCAACAATCAAGGGAAACATTCTCATGGCCAAAGGAAGGCCAGGGCAAATCCTCCTACCACTTCCAAACGGAATGAGCTCGTAATCTCTACCCTTAACGTCAATATCCGATCCCAAGAACCTCTCGGGTTCAAACGAATTAGGATTCTCCCAAACCGTTGGATCTCTTCCCATGGCATGTAGGTTGATCCAAATTCGAGAGTTCTTGGGGACTCTAAACCCACAAATCTCTATATCCGAGTCAACCTGCCTTGGCAGCAATGGTGCGGCTGGGTGTAACCTAAATATCTCCTTTATGACCATTTGAAAGTATGGTAGCTTAGAGATTTCGGTTTCTTGAAAGTGCTTGTCTTTACCAACAATATGTTGGAGCTCCTCTTTTAATTTTGCTAATTTTTGTGGGTGGCGAATTAGCTCCGCCATTGCCCACTCTACAATGCTTGATGTTGATTCCGCTCCAGCTGCAATTAGATCCTGCACAATAAAAATATTAGTTAGTTAGTTAATTCACAACCTTGGCAATAATTTTGACCACACATAATATTTTACATGAACAAGAACAACAACATTGTCCCAGTAAGGTTCCACTATAGCGAAATCTGGGGGGTCAAGATGAGGGTACCCCTGCCTAAGGGAAAGGGGATACGCCCGATAGACCCAAGAAAAACTGAAATTCAGCTATGTGAGAATAATAACTAAATTTAGTTAGAATGCACCAAAATTGATATAGGGACTAAATCCATCTCAAAAGGCATTGCATAAAAGCCAATGAGCATGAGGATGCGCCCCATGTAATATTTGACATGAAGAAAACCTAAAATTAATCGGTATAAATTCATAACCTAGTTGAATGTATCACCAACCAGCTAGGCTAGTAAGACTTGACATCAACATGATATTAATGAAAACCAAAAGTAAATATATAGAAGTAAACTAGTAAGAAGTCATAGAAAGAACATTGCACTTGCCATGAAAAAATGTTGAATGTTTGAATGCTCAAGGTTCTCGTTTTTCTCCTGAACAATCTTGATCAAAGCATCCAACACGTCCCGATCATTTTCTATCTCAAATTCCTTTGAAGACTCTAGCAATCGTTGATCAATGACATGTCCAAAGACTTCCATCGTTTGTGAAAGAAGTGTCTCCATACGCCGCCTTATGCCTTGTGGATCCAACCTCGTAAGCCATGGGAAGAAATCTGCGACGTTGGGCCGTGCATTCTCGATGCTCATTGCCCATATAAGTTGTTTAAGATCACTGCAAGCTTTGGATCCGTAGTCGGCGAGGTCAATAGAGAATAAGGTGTTGGAGAGGAAATTGAGTGTCGTTGTGAAGGAAAGTTGGCCTATTTCAACTGCAAGTCTTTCTTTGCAACAATTGTGAACATGGCGGAGGAGCTCTTCAACCTTCTTTTGTCTTAGGTGTTGGGTTGAATCCAACCTGTTGCTTGAGAAAATCTGTTGTGATGAAAATTATGATTAACACATAAATTTCTAGTATAAGCTAAAAAAATTTAATCGACCATTATAACCTTCAACTTATAAAGTTGATATTTTGATTTGAAAATAAATATGAACTTATTTTAAGAATAGGTTCAACCGCATATAATGCTTGGAGTGAATAGGGGGAAGCTACAATGACCATTAGATCAAGAAAATCAAGAGTTTAGTGATTTAAAGTAGAAAAAATTGTCAGGGGTGACAAAATTACAAATAAAACGATTCTTGTTCTCCACGTTCACATACTTTAGTACATATTTTTTTTTGGTTGAAATACTTTAGTACATATTTATGTATGCATTAAAAGTGCATATTCAAGTATCAAAAGTACATATCTAACTATCAAAAGTGTATTTAGTATATCGATTTTTCTAACCTATACTCCTTAAAATGAAAATAATTTTTTGAATTTTATTATTTGAAATTATTTTCATTATTTTTATAGAGTTCATTGATTTTTATTTAGGATTTTAGTTTCTATAACTAAGTACCCGATGCCTAAATTGAAAAACCGTTAATTTTCGACAAAAAAAATTGAAAAACCGTTAATATATTACAAAACTTGACCACCGAGCTACTACTTGTATATCTAAAACAAGAAAGTAAGAAACTAATGCAAATCTTAAAAACACACATTATAGTTAGACGTGCATGTTCATATAAAAGTGTACGTATTTTCTTATACTAAAATACATGTTTAGTGTGTTAAAGTGTGTATATCGGTTATCCAGACAAAAACAAACACAAATTCATATTATTTACTATTTTTCCACTTAATGTAATTTGTTTTGTTTCACATTTTTATACTTTTTAATCTTAACCCTTCATTTTCTGAGTTTAGTAGTCATCCTAATTCTCCACTAGTTATGAAAAGATATTCTCTCGTTGTATTTGGGTGGGCCAAACTCATATAAATCCATAACTCGGATTTTGGCCCATAATTTGTTTACCGAACTTGCTAGACACGATTTGAAACCGGCAATGATCGTTAACCTACAAGATTTTCATAAATAGGGTAAACGGATATTAAATTCAGGTTCCGGTTTACGCCCGGGTGAAATTTTGCACAATTATAATTCTGAGTGTCTATATTGACGGAGGGAGTGTCCGTCTATGCGCACATGACCAAACAACTAGGAATTGGGCCAGGATCCTCCGTCTATGCGCACATGACCAAATAACTAGGAATTGGGCCAGGACCAAACCTGGCTCTAATAAGATGTCAAATTCCGAAGACTAATACTGACAGAGGGATGTCTATCTAAGCACACATGCGCGTATGGGCCTAGCACATAAACTCGGTGGGGGTTCCGTCATAAAACCAATTGACAATAGGAGGAGTAACCAAGTGTGTATATATATTAGGATTATTTTACTTTGAAATTCCGATGTGGGATACATACTTTTCACAAATTGAAATAATTCTACCCAACCCTCAAGATCAAAACATAATATGACATGACTTTTAAGTGGCACAATAACTAACCAAGTAGATCGATGAAAATCATTACCTGGGTGTTGCAGATCTTCCTAAGGTTTCGCCACCGGTTAGCAATGGGCAAGCAAAGGACGGAGGACTCATGGTGGCGAAGTGCCCGCAGAGCGTCCACTACGGGCCTAGTACCCACCGAGGTGTCGTTATTGCCAAGGACTTCCTTGGCCACAGAGCCCGAGGAGACGACGACAACGATCCGACTACCAAGTTGGAGAGACATCAATGGTCCATGGATGTGAGCCAATTTAGCTAATGACACATGAGGCTTATCTCGGAGTTGGAAAATGTTACCCACAATGGGCAAAGGCCAAGGCCCCGGTGGTAAGGGTAATTTTTTCCTTTTACTTAGAAGGACGTATTTGAGTGTCATCAAGGCGAAAACAAACCACACTAGGAAGCTCAAATAACCCATGTCTTTATGTATCTTTGGAACTTGGATGACTATAAGTTGAAATGTATGTTTTGGATGAGTTTATTGCGTGTGTATATATAGCTAGGGATATGTGAAGCAGAATGAGAAAAAAGAAAAACAATCTTAACAATATGCTTGAATTTTATTAATACATTTATTTAATTAAATAATGTAAGATAATATCTTATAAGATGCTATTCAAACACATCATAGGTACTTACTTTATTTTTCTTTAGATGTCCGATGTCATATGATATAAGTTTCATATATTCTCAATAATTTAATATACTTAACCCTACATATTAATAAGTTTAAAGATAAATTCATCGCTAGGCATTGTGAGTCTGTCTCAACCTAACACTGATACCATATTAATAAGTTTAAAGATAATATATTCACCCCTAAGTTTTTGCCTTTTTCTTTTGGTGTTTAAGAAAAAAACTTATTCATTTTGATAACCTTGAGGTTTTGGCTTTTTCCGTTGACGCCCCTTTCTGGTTCAAATTAGTTAATTATTCAAGCTCACAATTGTATTCCTCACCTTTAAATTAGTAGAATTATTAAAACATCAAAATTCATAACCTAACCATCCCAATTTGAAATTGTAAACAATTTTTAAACAACCCTTTAAAATAGGGGATTGTTTTAAAATTCAAATTGGTGTAGTTTGGTCATGAATTTAAGTGTTTTAAAAGTTGAATCCTACTAATTTAAGGGTGATGAACATAATGGTAAGCTTGAAATTAACTAATTTGATTTGGAGAGGGGCGTCAACGGGAAAAGCCAAAACCTTAGGGTTACCAAGAGGAATAAGTTTCTTTCTTGGACACCAAAAGGAAAAGATAAAAACTTTAGGGCACCAAAAGGAATTTCTCTTAATTTTATGAAGAAATTAAAGATCAGAAAACCTAGCATGCATAATCTTACATTTCTTACGAAATTCACTTAAATATCAATGAAATCATGAAATTCATTAATAAATTAAAATTTGGCTTATTTTATTTTATTTCTGGGTTTGTAAATATGTTTTAAATTCCATTTTTTTAATTTTTTTGCTTTAAATAGGGATATATTAAAACAATGTAACATTTGTAAGCCAAATTGAAGCAAGCATACATCATTAGTTAAACCATAATATCAAAAAAAAAAATAGAAATCAAAATATAATAAACGAAATTAATGAAACAACATACATGAAATTTGATAGATATAACAACATCAATCCAGTGTTAAACCGCCTCAGGCGGGATCTGGGGGCCATGATGTAAACACTCTTGCCCCAATATAAAATCAAGAGGGTGTATGAAGAAGGCTCAAGTATTATCATTGCCCGGAAGACCCAAGGAAAACTAAAATTCAGCTATGTGACAATGATAACTGAATCTAGTTAGAATGCAACAAGATTGAGATTAGTCTTCACTCTAAGCAAAAATCCTTACCACAAGAGTGGTTCTCACCCGAACCAAAACCTCTCTCTCTATATATATAGTCTTACGTTAAATTTGCCTATGTTTCATTTTCTGGTGTTTTTGAGTTATTATTTTTATAAATTGTTTGAGTTCCATTGTATTTTAACTAATTAATTTTTATACTAATTAAAATAAAAAATACTTATTATTCTTAATTTTAGGCATTTTATGTTTTGAAAATAAACTTATTATTTAATTAAATAAATTTAAAAATTATTCATTTAGGTAATTCAACTAGTTCCTCTAAAAAAAGGTAATTCAACTAGTTTGGTTAATGGAAAAAGAAGACCCTTTAAGAAGAAAAGGACGCTTCACCAAAAAAAAGGACGGAGGGAGTTCATCATTCATTTAATTAATTCAGTTGGGGAATGGAATAGTTTTATAAACCTATTCATATACAAGAATAGTTTTCCCCGAACTCATAAGCCAAACTATTCATGTAAAAAAACTATTCTACCAAAAAAAACTATTCTTGTAAAAAATTTGGCGAGCCTAAATTTAAAAATTGTTACGAAAAGGTTTATAAAAGTAAGACCACTTAAAATTTATGATAAGAACACTTAAATAAACTTTAGAAGAATTTTTAGATTATTAGAAGAGAAGGGGGGGGGGGGGGGGGAGTAAGAATTTTAGAGAGTGTATTTCTTAGCTTTACAATGGAGGATGACCTTATTTATAGGTCAAAGGTGGAGTAAAACTTTGGTGAATCTTCATGATTCATGCATAAAAATAAGAAGGTGAATAATTCACCTTGTACAAGTTACATTCAATCTACAATACTCAACTTTTCATCTACAATTATATGATACAAGTAATAGATAATTTGTTAAGATCATTTAACTTGTTGGAGTGTTAGAGACTTGGAGTTCATAACGAAAATAAAATTATTTCGTAGCCTATTTATAGGAAAAAATTCATTTACTAATCGGTTCAACGTGAGGCCGACTCTTTTAAGATAAAATATCTATTATATAATTTTGTAAGCCGATGAGATAATTTTTTAGTTATCCTTTTATTCTTAAACTAGTGTAATATTTGTGCCTTGCACATAATTACTATAATAATAAATAAATTGTCAAGTACATTTATGAGGTTAATAGACTGAAGACGATATCTGAAAAAATAGATATAATCTTTTCTATTCATAATTGTTTAAGTCGATATCAAAGAAGTATTCCAACAATATATTATTGTTCATGCGATTAATATAGAAGTTGTCTAATCAATGCAAGTCAATGTGAAATGGTGGCACAACTGTGGAGTGTGGGCAACACACCCTATCTAGCTCTCACTAATATCAAACTTTTGTAGCGGTTTTTCTTTTGGTGTTCTCGAAATTTCGACTTTTTCTTTTGGTATAAAAAAATTCTTAATCTGGTGCCCTCCTAATTTTAAAAATTTCTTTTCCGTAGCCTAAACACACTTAAAATGATTTTTCCATCCATTTTTATAAAAGTTCCGTTAAACACACTCAAATCTCAACCCAATAACCTTCAAAGTAGAGAATTGGCCTCGATTTAAATTTTGTTCCCGAATTTCTCCTTCTGTTTCACCCCTCGTCCGGTCGTCGGATTTGGGGAATACATGTCGTTAGATTTGGCCCCAATTAGGGCAATCAGGCTTGGTGAGGCCAGGGGCGGATCCAGGATTATCTGGAGGGGGGGGGGGGATTTTATACATCGAACAAGTACATAAAAATTAATCGTTGATAAATTAAACCAGTATAAATAAATTTGTACATAAAAATTAAAGTAAAAATAGTTTGACATAAAAACAAAACATACAAATCAAAATACTTGTGTTTCTTTGCTACTCAGATAATTGACATCTACAGATATTTAAACTTTAAAAACACACATGATCTATAAATTTCAAAAGATAATAATAATTCTAAACCAATATTTTAAGAACAATTAATAAAGCTATCAAATATTTTAATATATCAATTTCAAATTCAAATTTCTATCGAACCTATCTTCAAACTAATTAACAATCTATCAAACTTTTTAATTCTTATCAAATTTCCCCACAAATTCACACACTTATCAATTTTACAACAAATGAAAAATTCACACACTTATCTATCAAACTTCTTAATCCTTACAAAAATAACAAATTCACACACAAATTTAAAATCAAGACCAAACTTATCAATTTCTATATTTTTATCAATCAAATTCACCAATAACCTATTAATTTCTTATCAATTTCCATATAAATTGACAAATTAGTTATAATACTAATTTGCAAATGATAATTTCACACTTAAATTGCTAAGAAAATATTCGAATTTCATTGCTTAATTATATATATACTAGCCGTTCTTTGAATTTGCCTAGTGACTTTGCCTAGTGCGACTGCGGGGCTGAAAAATTGGGCATTTGGGGCTTTGAGCAAATTAAAATTAATTTAGCTTAAAAACTCTAAACGACGTGATTTTTGGGTAATTTAAAAAGCCAAAACAACAACAATTTTTAAAAAGAAACGACGTTGTAAGTTTTCTTCTTCATTCAACTGAATCAACTCCGCCGACCTTCATTGACGCAGGCAGGGAGCGGCCCTCTGGTTCGGCTCCCTCACCTTCATTCTTCTTCGACATCTTCCTCTCCAATGCCATCGCGACGGGAGCCTTGTGGGGATGGAACTCTAAAAATTATTTTTGATCCTGACCTTCCCATATAAAATTCATGGCTCCTTCGACTTGATGTGGGGGCGGCCGCCCCTGCCTAGATCCGCCCATGGGTAAGTCACATACTCACCCACTGCTCCGTGAGGTCGAAAGACCATTGGCAATTACGGATTAGGAAGACGCCGACGTTGATTCCGGACGCAGCTTCTCCAGTCGTCGTAGACCCAGCCGTGGACGACGAGGTTGTGGTCTTTGTAGCGGCCGAGGGTGATGGCAAAGTTGGAGTCGACCCACCAAATCCACTCGGCCCTCCGGTGAGCAATCATAGCAGCACGGACGGGGAGGTACTTGGCCTAGTAAGTGAACATCTTCGGATGGAGGAGGACGTTGTTGTAGAAGATTTCGTAGTCGTGGATCCGGGCGTAATCGACCTTGTTCTCGTGGAGGTGGAAGTGGTCCGTTAGGGTTCCGGTAGGGATATGAGAAGATGGGGAACTCCATATATTTTTCATTTTCCACCTTGTGTTCTAGACTTGGTTCCTCATCTTGGAACTCCATAAGTTATGGATATGAGAACATGGGGAAACTGAAACATGAGATTTCAAGGTCTAACATAGGGCACACCATGACAACGGGAGCCTTAACAAATGTATCATGTTGATTTTCTCCCTCATGGTTGTCTACTTCATCAGCAAAGAAGTCATCATGGTCGACAAAATAATCTTCTTCCAAAATCACATAACGCTCAAACTCATGAGACCACATGGGTGAAGATGACTCAGGCTCTCTAGGCTCTGTAAGTATCTCTATGCCAGCACAGACTTTATTTGGCTCTGTGATGATCTGCTCAACTTGCCTTATAGGTGCAAATTCATATTGGGCATCAAATTCATCTTCATAACCCACATCAAGTGTAGAAGATTTCTCCTCAACTTGTATCTGGGTGTCTGACTCATGATAGTTTGATTCCAACATGATTCCACCATTCCTTCCACACAACTCAAAAGGGCATGAGATTGTGGAATGAAAATATGAAGAACATGACTCACATTGCTCCTTGATTCTATTATTCGCCCTTATGGAGATCCCTGACTATATCCTCAAGAGACGTATCAACCAGCTGTGGCAGTTGGGAAGATGATTCAACTTGAAAACTCTGATGGCTCATGAAACATAAGAAATCCCAGTATTCCTCGGATCCCATATATAAAAGCCTCTCATTGCTCATGTAGTTGGCCAATCCTCTTGTCTCAAGATTCATACCATGAATAATGTTGAGAGGGTTTCTTGACAACAAATAAATTTATAATTAAGACCCCGTTGTGTATAACGAAGTCAGGTTCGTCCACGGGAAGCAGGGTTGTGTTTAATTACTAAACTAAAAAGCAAAAGAAACAACAAACCGAAGTAAAACAAAGCAAACAAACACACTGAAAGGGGTCGATACCGACCTTGTCAGTGTCGATAACGAGATGCAAACGAAGATGAAAAAACTAAGAAAAAAATGAACAAACAGGAAATCTGCAGCTCGGTAACGAGGTAACTGGGGATAAGATCGACTCACAAGTAAGAGAAAAATCTAGGATAAGGGTCCATCACAACATAGTCATGCAATTTCAAACAATATGAATCATAAAAATCATGCCTTTAACATAAAGTTATCAACTTTCGTTGAATAAACAAGCAAATCAATCAACTTTCATAAATCAACTCACTTTATCTACTTATTTTGATCCAAAGTTTTCAACGTTCGTCTCAAACTTTATCTCTATTCAAGTTTAAACTTTCTCTTTCGATCAAGTCATAACCATGAAATACTTCAACATTCGTTAAAGCTTAAGTACAAACAAGTAGAAAATAGAAAAGAGGCATTCAATTCATTCAATCATATCATCATTCATGCATGACCATTTTGGGTTTTTAACCCCAACCCTAGAATAAGAGACTACTCACTCATGGTGGAGAAAAAACAAACAATGAGATTAAAAGAAAACATTACTTGAATTAAACTAAAAGCTTACTTGAATTTAAACACAAACTTGTCTTAGAACACAACTTAGAACACAAGAAAACTCCAACAATTCTCTTCCTTGTGCTCCAAGCAACAACCTTGTCTTTCAAAATCTCTAAAACTTGCGTACGTAAAACCAAACTAGGGAGAGAGAGCCTCTCCAAACTTGTCTAAACAAGGGTATTTATACTAAAACCTCTATCTAAAAAGTTTCCTTAATGATAAAAACTACTAAAGATAAAAGATCTCGGAACAATAGCATTAATTGCACTAAGTCGGTCACGTCCTACCGACACGGGGACCTCGGTATCGACCCCATCAGGGTTGGTAGGACTCTGGAATTTACTCTTGGATGCCTCGATAACGACCCATTGAAGTTCGATATCGAGCCTTGTCTTGAACTCTTCTCTTTATTCTTCACTCCTTCTTGGACTTTGTTGGGATCTCTTCCATGGCCTTCTACTCTTCCACCTCTTAGCTTGCTTCTCTCTTTTAATGTCTTCAAATGCATCCAAATCCACTTCAAAGCCTACACAAAACACACAAATAGCGTAGTTTCCATACTTTTTTACAAAATATGCAAACTATACTAAAAAGACATAAAACACACACAAAACACAACTAAACAAGTCTTAAAAACCTAGAAAAACATACTAAAACAAGACTAAAAATACGGACATCAAAATACCCCATACTTGAGCTTTCTTGTCCTCAAGCAATCACAAAACATAAATCAAAACCATCAACACATTCATCATGTAATATCCCTTATCAAAAAGCAAATTCAGCACAAGTGAAATTTAGACAAGTGACTTAAACGTCATCACACATATATAAGCAACCAGGTAGGCACAAACAATCACAATCCAACCTCACAAGGAATATGTGTTTCACTCAACTCTCATGTGTTTAGGCTTTTTAGTAACAACTCTCAACTCAATCCTATATGCAAAAACTCATAGATATTGTTACTTATATTACCATTCTCTCTACTAAAGATGTCAAAACAAGCGGAATTATCAAGAGAACTTAGGCTCAATGAAAAACTTCATAGAAGCTTCCATTCGGTCGGGTTGTAATGGGGCTTGGTAATGATAATAAGGCGTGGAAATATATTGGTTATGTGGTGCTAAAAATCCGGGAATTAAGACTCCTAAAACTCTCCAACACAACTCACCAAAACTCTCAAAAAACAATATACCAAACTCTCTTAAACATTATGCACAAACTTCAACTCATCATTCACCCTTCAAATCCCTTACCTAGAGAGTCTCATAACACATATAAAAGAATTCTTGGCTTTTCTTCTTTACTTTGTTTGCACTTATTCACTTTTCCCCCTTTTTCTGAATTTCATGCTGAATTTTCTGATTTTTTTTCCATTGGGAGGAGGTCGATAACGAGCCTGCACTTTCTTTCTTTTGCTAACTCGTGCATTCTTTTGTAAGCCAAAAAAAAAATTCTTTTTACAACTTTTAATCAACAATAAGACTCCTATAACACTCATCCCTCTTTTTCCAACCAATACATCATACTCAACAAAACAAGTCCCAACCAAACTAAGTCCTAATCCCCGGATAGGGTCAAGCTTTCATTTGGCTAGGAACAATTTTGTGTGGAGCTAAAAAATAGGCTTATAGGCTCAAAAACATGGCTTCAAAAAGAAAGGATAGTGTAAAGGTGGATAGTGAATATTAAGGCTATGAAAAATAAGTTCTCTATCCTTTAATTCCACAAGTAATGAACTAATATCTCATATAGGCTTCAAGAAATAAATAACCATATCAATATCAAGAAATAATATGCAAATAAGAGAGTAAAATCACATAAGAAAAGATGAGGGATTCTTGATGTTCTCCCTATAAGGTTAAAAATAACTCACAAGGTAGAAATTTTTGTTGGATTGTAATTAAACTCATACCTAGAAGTCATATGTGCTCAATTTCATCAAAAGCTAAAAATTCACACAAAACAATTTTTCATGAAAGATTCGGGCTAAACCATCAAAACATGTTAAAGGATTTACATGATCATGCAAGTAGAACCTCTCTAAATTAATACTCGGTAAATTAATAAATTTTCTAAATTAATATTTTTCTCCTGTCCCGACTTGGGCAAATGCAAAATTTAACAAATTTCGGTAAGATAATAATATAATATATTTTCAAAAAACCACTATATAAATATAAGGTCCCATTAATATCATAAATTAATAATTATATAAAAAGTTACATAGTCATAACTAAGAAAATCTAATGAAATATGATTATAGTGTTGTTTGTTTTTTTCTTAGTTTTATTTGGAGCTCATCTCTAACTTTTCTTATTAGATCCAACATTTCTAGCGTTGTTTTGAAAACAAATTTTGCAATGTCAACTATAATCATTCCTTGAGACTTCATCTCATGAACGAATTTTGAAGTGTCTAAAACAATTTGCTATTGCCTCTTGCTCAACATTAACTATCTAAGCCGAGACTACAAGATTGATAGCAGCCAAAACATTAATCTTACATGGATCAGATTGTCTCAACTCATAGCCTTCTAAAATCCTACAATAAAATCTTGTATGATAGTGTATTTTGAAAGCTATTATTACAAAAATCTCTTTAAATTAATAAATATTAATTTATCGGTTAATTAATATCTTTGTAAAAAATAATAAAATATCATGGTTCTATCCCTATTAATTTATAGAGGTTTTACTGTAATTACCATCATAGAACTACTAAGATAAGGGTACTATCAATCCTAAAAATCTTTTTGTGATTTTTCACTTTTCAAAAAAAAATTCATTTTTTTAATTAAAAAAAAGCAAGAAAGCAACTAAACAACTTAAACCAACAAAAGACATCAAAGCTCGACATGAAAAACTCATAAACAAACACAAGAGTTTTCTTTTCCCTCCCTACCCCATACTTAAACCTAACAGTGTCCCTGCTGTAAGAACAAAGCAAGGCAAAAAGAAAGAAATAGAGAAAAGAAAACGAACTCACAAGATAAACTTTGAATCAGTGGAAACATCCTTGAACATTCTTGAAAGAGAGGATCAATCAAATGGTGGAAAGCGCTTCTCCAGGTTATGCATAAACTCAGCGGTAGATTGCCAGCCCTCATTGGTTGTCTCCCATCGGTCCTCAGCCGTCCTCCAACGGGACTCGGCCATGCTATGGCGCTGCTCATCAACCTGCCTTTGAGCCTCATAAGATTCTTGAAATTGGGTCATCCTCTCGTACATTTGATTTTGACCCATCTGCAGCCTATCCATCCTTTGAACCATGTCGTTGACCCATGGAGGAGGTGCAGAGCTGGAGCTAGAGCCGTCGCTAGGGTGGTGAACATTGTAGCCCGGGTAATGCTTGGTAGACGCCCCGTAATCGAACCCGTTCCCCTCGGTACCGTGCTGGAAATGACCAAACTGGGGTACGGTACCGACCCTGTAAGGGTCGTTAACGAGGTTGTATAAAGTGAAATCGAGCTCTGTTGGCTCGATAATGTGCCCATCCATGTGTGCCACCCCTCGGTACTGAACCCATAAGGGTCGTTACCGAGCTCCTGTGCACTTTGATCTTGAGGCTCCTCATTCCTTGGATAGCGTGACACTTTTCTCCTTAGTGATAGCTCAGTCTCGGGACCCGGTGAGAAGGGGAAGGGCCGAGAAGTCCAAGCCGTGTACCAATTGGAAAGGTACAAGAACTAAAGCTTTTCCGGGGTCACTTCTACTTGTTGCTCTTCAACCGTTGTCATAAGCACTCCACCAATTCTCTTGAGAATACCCGAAGACGACCAATAGTGGGAGTCCAACATCTGAGGCGGAGTCCCTGTGTTGAGGCGAGAAAGATCAAGCTTGCATGCCCGAGCAAGCCGTGTAACCATGCCCCCGACATAGACTTCCTCACACTTTGGCCCGACCGCCGCCACATGCCTTAGCCATTCGTATCCTAAATTCATAGATGGGGGCTCTTTGAACAACATCGTGCGGAGGCACCCCACCTCCTTCCTTGTCGGTCGTGTAAGCTCCGTCTTTAACCAAATTGTGCACCCTAAAATCCGCAAGATGATACGGAAGATAGGGTTGACGATTTCCTTGGTCGGAAGCGCAAGGACACCGCCAAGATCTTTACTCGTGATATACCTCCATGTTTCCTCCACTTTGAAGTCATCCAGGGCCTTGTAGCCATGGTACGGGCTAGGGAAACCGAGAAGGGTGTTGAATTCCCTCAAGGTAAGAGAATAGGGCTTGTTTGTAAGCTGGAATGTGATTTTTCCCGGTTTCTCTGGGCCGTCAAGCTTGAGCCGGAGAGTGGCAATGAATTCAGCCGTGAGGATGGGATTGTGTGGATCGTTGGCGGTGAGAAGCATCAATGTGGTGAAAAGCTTGCTTGACATCCCTCCAGATGCCGAGTTGCTGAGCATGGGATTTGGAGAACCACCTCGTCTTGTGAGGTTTTCCTATCACATGGTTGAACACGTTATCCTTCCTATCATCGTAGAGCTCAAGTGTAAATGGTGAAGGAGGGCTAGGCTTCCGAGCTCTCTTGCTTGATTTCTTGTTTGCTCTGCTTGAATTGGCCATTTAGTCTTGCATATTCAAAAAAAATTCACAAGATAATTCTCCACACAACCACAAAAGAGCAAATCACCCCATACTTGAATTGAAAACATATGCTAAAAATCACTCAAATTCTCATAATTGCATGCCAAATCCATAGGAGAGCAAAGCAATCATGCATAATTAATCAAAATTATATCAATCATGCATGAATGAGCCAAATTACATCTTAGAAATACAATCTAAGGCAAGCAAAAATCAAGAAGCGGGAGTTTTGTAGGGGTCTGTATCGATCCTGGACTGATTTGATTTTTTTCTGGGCAAGAGACAAGGGTCGATATCAACCTTATGGGGGTCGATATCGAGCCTGCAACAGCCCAAAAATTAGGTACGTGTCGAGGTTTTCGACTTCGAACTATCAAACATCCAACAATTGCATAATTTTAGCAAATTTCCAACAACAATTCAAGGTAAACTAAGTACCACAAACCCCATACTTACTCAAAAACCATCCCCAAACATGCCAAAATTGTCAAAACATGGTGTAGATCTAGAAAACTCAAGAACAAGCAAATTCATGCTCATAAATTGAAACTAATTAAATCTTAAACATGGAAAAGCATCATACATCAATATACAACACCAATTTGAGGCAAAGAGGCAAGGATTTTATGCACCAATTTCGATCTAGACCTAGATCTAGATATGCAAATCAACCAAAAATCATCATGTAAGCTCAAGAGATTCAAAATAGAAGATGAAGGTTGAGAAATCATACCATAGATCCGAGAATTAGAAAGAAAATAGAAGGTTTGGGTTGGTAACGATGGGGTTTGGTTCGGTAACGAACAAGGAAATTTTGCTCGGTACCTGGGTGTGGATCTCGGTTTTGTAGGTGTGGCTAGGGCTGGTGCGGGGATTCAGTTCTGCAGGCGGTGAATCCAACGGTACGACATCGGTTTCCGGTGGCTCGGTGGTGAGAGGGGAGTGCGCCGACGTGAGTGAGGTAAGGGAAGGATCAAGGTGCTCGGTTGTGAGGAAGGCAAGGAGTGAAACAAGGGTTTAAGTGAAAAAGAAAAGGGGAAAAGGAGACTTACCTAGGTCAGTTTCGGATTTTCGGTTTTTGCTGAAGGGGTCGATATCGACCATGTGGGGGTTGGTATCGGCCCACCTGCAACTTCCACCGATTCTTTGTTTTTGCTCTATTTTCCGACCTTTTTCCTGCATCACTTTTTCAAGCATTCTATTCCGAAAATATAAAACCTAATCTAAAAACAAGTCAAAAGAATGCTAGCAAAAAATATCTAAGAAATAAAAACAAAAAGCGGGTTGCCTCCCGTAAGCGCTATTTTTAACGTCGTTAGCCTGACGAACTTACCTTGGCTAAGGTGGCTTCTCTCCTGCTTTTTAGGGGTCATGAGAAACCCTATACTTACCCGGAAAAACATTGAAGCTCCTTTTCACGGGATTTGGTCTCCTATCATCCATCAATATGCTCGGTAGTCCTACACAAGGGTTAGAAAAATCCGAAAACCAAGGGGGTTTCGACTCTTTCACAGTATGCATAGTAGGATGGGATGTAGAAAAAGGATGAAAGAAGGGATCATGATTGGAATTTATTAGATTAGAGTAAGAAGACGCACCTATATTGTTCAGAAAAGGGGTCGTTATCGAGGCTATGGGGGTCGCTATCGACCCCACTAAATTAGGAAGTGCCTCGGTAACGTGCCTGTATCCACCTCCAGCATCGTGATCCTTTAGAGAAGGGTCGTTGCCGACCCATGGGGGGTCGGTAGGCCCTTTGGAACTGTAGTTAGCGACCTCGTTCGACATGGGGTGCTCTTTTGTATAGAAGTCCTTGACCGGCTCAACATTACCGGGGTTCGGTTGTAGCATCTTAATCTATGCAGCCGTGGTCTCATCAATCGAGGAGTTGAATCGGAATTCAACCACCTCCTCCCCAATATCAAAGGTTAGGAGTCCCTTCTTAACATCAATTCGTGCTCCGGCTGTAGCTAAGAATGGCCTACCCAGGATGATAGGCACTACTGGATCCTCATGCATCTCCATTACGATGAAGTCGTTGGGGACAAAGAATTTGCCTACTTGGACAGGAACATCATCAACGACTCCAGTTGCTTGCACACAAGATTCGTTTTCCATGTAAAGATTCATCTTGACAGGTTCCAACGGTCCCATATTGGCTTTGGACCAAATAGAGAGTGGCAAAAGACTCGCTGGCACCTAAATCACATAAAGCTTTGAAACGATAAGCTCCAATACCTATAGTGATAGCAAACCTACCTGGATATCCAAGTTTTGCTGGCAGCTTTAGAGATCGGACATCGTCAGTCAGCTCAGATATAGACCTCTTCCTGCTCAATATTTCTTTCAAAAAAATTGTGTAAGCCGACATTTCGCTTAGGGCCTCAGCGAATGGTATGAAATATTTAAGCCCTGAAGAACCTTTACAAAACACCTAAACTTCCCTTCTGTTGAGTCCTTGGACTTCTTAGAGGGGAAGGGAAGAGTCGTCTCGAGTTGTGGCGTTACCGAATCGACAAGGGGGTCGGTCGGTGCTGGAGACGGGTCGGTACCGACCCTGGGAGGGTCGTTATCGACCTTGTTACTGAGAGAAGGGGTCGGTTTCAAAGACTTACCTAGGCTGGTAGGGTCGTTATCGACCCTGGGTGGGTCGGTAACGATGTCAACTAGGGCATCGTCTTCACCGTTGTGCTCGTTTTCCTTGGTCTCAGCATGATCTGGCAGCTTCTTTCCGCTCCTAAGGTGCATTGCTGCAATTTGTCCGGGGTTTTCCTCGGGACAACCCAATAATTTCCCTTGAGATCGGGGAATCTGTGTAGCTAGTTGGCCTAATTGGGAATTAACACTCTTCTTCCATGTCTCTAGCTCTCCCAACTATTTCATCTGGTTGTTTAGGTCAGCATGGACTCCATCAATCTTGTTGTTAACGCCGTTTATTCCTTCATGAAGTCCTTGTACCCAAGACGGCGGCTCTTGATAGCTTGGAGGCCTATAAGGGGCGGGCTTTCTTTCTTGTGGTGGAGGTGCATGGCCTTGACCTTAGTTGTAACTTCCCCAAGCGGGATAGTTGTTGTTCATATCATAGTTATTAGGCGGGTTTTTGTATTGACCTCTCATGTAATTAGCATCAGCATAGGTCTCTGCAGCTCTAACCTGTTTCTTAAGCCGATTGATTTCATCTTGCATGACTTGGACTTTCACATCCGAATCAATATCTGTGTTTGGATTCTAGAGCCTCCTTTGAGGTTGGGGCGTCTAATGTGTCCCATACATGGTATCATAATTGGTGAGTTTGTCAAGCAATGCCCATGCATCTTCGAGATCCATCTCAATGAAACCGCAAGCAGTATGTAGATTGATACAGTTCTTCGTTTCAGCGTTGATCCCTTGGAAGAAGATCTCTTGGAGCACATATTGCGGTTGCCCATGGGTAGGGCATTGTCTAAGCATCTCCTTAAATCTCTCCCAAGTCTCCACAAAGGTTTCATTAGGCATCTGGTGGTAGGAGGTGATGCATTTCCTTAGCTCCATAGTTTTGGCAGGTGGGAATAACTTTGTCATGAATAAGTCATGCAAAGTCCTCCATGACCTAAACCGACCTAGGAGGTAGGCTCTCTAACCAGCTCAGGGCCTTTCTTGTAAGGGATCACTTAAAAGCTTTCAATTGAACATATTCTAAAGAGACACCGTCAGCAGCAATGGTGTCACATAAATCAGTAAAATTTCTAATATGATCCATTGGGCACTCAGTGGGTTTCCCCTCAAATTGAGCCCCTTTTAATCAAGGATATAAATTGTGATTTGATCTCAAAGGCTTTCTCTATCTCTGGGAGGACGATTGCTGACTCTGGCACCCTCAATTCTGGGTGCATGTACTGCTTGGCATTCTTTGGAATAGCATCTAACTGCTCTTGCAGATGAACAACATTCTCTTGTTCTCGTGCAGCCAAAGCAGCAACATTGTCTCTATCAGCTTGGAGCCGCTCCATCTGAGCTCGGAGGTCGGCTATTTGTTGTTTATGAGTCGCCATTGCTTGGTTCTCCCTCCTTCTGTGATGAAGAGTACGCTCATGCTCATAATAGTATAAAGGAGTGTCAAAGGCAAGTCTGCGTCCTGTCGGTTGCATAAAACTGAAAACACAAACGAAAGAAAACAAATTAAAAACAAAAACAGGGTCGGGCTATTCGCAAACTCCAAAAGCAACTAAAGACAACGCTATTGCTTCCCCGGCAACGGCGTCAATTTGTTGAGAGGGTTTCTTGACAACAAATAAATTTATAATCAAGACCCCGCTGTGTATAGCGAAGTCAGGTTCGTCCACGAGAAGCGAGGTTGTGTTTAATTACTAAACTAAAAAGCAAAAGAAACAACAAACCGAAGTTAAACAAAGCAAACAAACACACTGAAAGGGGTCGATACCGACCTTGTCAGGGTCGATAACGAGATGCAAACGAAGATGAAAAAACTAAGTAAAAAACAAAACAAACAGGAAATCTGCAGTTCGGTACCGACCTTAGGGAGCTCGGTAACGAGGTAACTGGGGATTAAGATCGATTCACAAGTAAGAGAAAAATCTAGAATAAGGGTTCATCACAACATAGTCATATAATTTCAAACAATATGAATCATAAAAATCATGCCTTTAACATAAAGTTATCAACTTTCGTTGAATAAACAAGCAAATCAATCAACTTTCATAAATCAGCTTACTTTATCTACTTATTTTGATCCAAAGTTTTCAACTTTCGTCTCAAACTTTATCTCTATTCAAGTTTATAACTTTCTCTTTCGATCAAGTCATAAACATGAAATACTCCAACATTCGTTAAAGCTTAAGTACAAACAAGTAGAAAATAGAAAAGAGGCATTCAATTCATTCAATCATATCATCATTCATGCATGAACATGTTGGGTTTTAACCCCAACCCTAGAATAAGAGACTACTCACTCATGGTGGAGAAAAACAAACAATGAGATTAAAAGAAAACATTACTTGAATTAAACTAAAAGCTTACTTGAATTTAAACACAAACTTGTCTTAAAACACAACTTAGAACACAAGAAAACTCCAACAATTCTCTTCCTTGTGCTCCAAGCAACAACCTTGTCTTTCAAAATCTCTAAAACTTGCGTACGTAAAACCAAACTAGGGAAAGAGAGCCTCTCCAAACTTGTCTAAACAAGGGTATTTATACTAAAACCTCTATCTAAAAATTTTCCTTAAAGATAAAAACTACTAAAGATAAAAGATCTCAGAACAATAGCATTAATTGCACTACGTCGGTCACGTCCTAGCGACACGGGGACCTCGGTATCGACCCCATCAGGGTCGGTAGGACTCTGGAATTTACTCTTGGATGCCTCGATAACGACCCATTGAAGGTCGATATCGAGCCTTGTCTTGAACTCTTCTCTTGTTTATTCTTCACTCCTTCTTGGACTTTGTTGGGATCTCTTCCATGGCCTTCTACTCTTCCTCCTCTTAGCTTGGTTCTCTCTTTTAATGTCTTCAAATGCATCCAAATCTACTTCAAAGCCTACACAAAACACACAAATAGCGTAGTTTCCATACTTTTCACAAAACATGCAAATTATACTAAAAAGACATAAAACACACACAAAAACACAACTAAACAAGTCTTAAAAACCTAGAAAAACATACTAAAACAAGACTAAAAATACGGACATCAAATAACTCCCATGTTTACCGCTTCATCACTTTATCGGAATCCCCACGTACCAATTTCGAACACATGGTCTTGAAATCTAGAAAAATAGTCATGGAAGTGTTCATCCTGCAGTTGTCTACACTCGAACAAAGCCATAGATTAGTAGCACAAGTGTTATGAACCGTAAGATAGGTTCACAACACCAAGATTGGCACAAAAATCACACAAAAGACAATTATTGCCTCCCCGACAACGCCGCCAATTTGATAACGGTGAAATGGTCGTGCAAATCACGGCTATGCAAAAGAGTCCCAACAAACCAAAAGACTGTAGTCTTAGGGAAGTAAGGGTCAAATCCGCAGGGAGGTAGATTGATCGCTTTGTATGATTTTTATGGCAATTAAATTAGCAAAAGGGTTTTAGGAATTAAAACTAACTATCAAACATGCAAGACTAACAAGTATCCATAAAGTTGGGTTTTTTATCAAATTTGGGAAAGCACTTAGCCAAACAAGTATCCACATTCGATTGACAAGTTGATCATAGATTTCATTCAGAATCACATGCATATGGAACTTCCAATTCCTTTTCTAGCATAATCAATAGCACAATCAGATACTATCAATCCTAACTAATTGAATAACCCTGGAACCATCAAGATTCAATTCAAAAGCAGCATTAAGAATAGGAATATAAGCAGGATACGAATCTAGCATAAAACAACCAGCTTTTATCCTAGATTGCGATTCAACTCTCTTTCTGCATAAGACTAGCACAACCAGATACTAGTACAATGCAGTTGCTACTATGAAATAGATAAACTCAACCAAAAATTCTCTAGATCTAGCAATAGAGATTTAATAACAACAACCCTAGAAATTGTTGAAATCAATCAATTAAACAATTCAACCAAGAGAGAAAAATAGTTCCAAGCAATTAGATTAAGAAATAGGAATCTCACAACTGAATCAAACGAAGCTTCAACCGCCTGACTAAGCAAATAGGCATAGTTCTCCATAGAAATTATGTAAAACTTAGAATGAAAAGTAGAATGATAAAGATGAGAGGTGCAACTCTCTAAACCTAATATATCAAGCTAGGTCTAAAAATATCTCCAAAAATACAATATCTCGGAATAAAGCTGGAATAGATAGGACGAATAGAAACAAAACACGTGGCATATAATGGATCATGCGGTGTCAGCAGCGGCGGGTGCCGCCAACAATAGTCAACACCCCTCAGTTCAGCATTCAGGTCACACTTCGGGGGCTGTTTTGACTCTCTTCGAGTTGAAATTTGGACTCAGAGTAAAAACATGAATTGTAGCTCTTTGAATTAGATTTCAATGATACCAAAATCAACTTCATCGGACCACTATAGATCCTGAACAAACCCTTACAAGACAGAGGTGTCTAACCAATAAATCAAATGGATGGCCCGAATTCAAGTGTTCTTTCCCCAGTTTCCATTCCTTTCACACTTGTTCACGTTAAGACCTGTAAAACAACATAGAATAAGTGCAAAAAACCAAAACTCCTAGACACTCTAAGACACTAAAGATACTAACTAAAACTACCTAAAAACAAAGCAAATGAAATGTAAACATGCATCCTAAACACTACCTATATGCAAGCTATCAATGGGCCTCTATCTCCACCTTCCATAGTACTTCCCAAAGCTTTAAACCTTGAGCCTGAATTCTCCTGTATCTGTGTAGTATCTGAATCAACTCCTCCCTTATGATTGCTTCCTTTTGAAACTTTAGTCATAGTGATCCAGCCATCCCTTTCCTCTGTGCTTGTGGTTTGATTCCTCTTGTTGCATTTTGCTACCTCAGTCTTCTTTATGCTCTCATGCATGATCCCTTTGCCTTTTCCACCACATTATGCTTACTCACCTCAAAATAACACCTTTTAGGTTCCTTCCTAACCCACATCTTCCTGTAATCAGCTCTTGGCCTATACCTTATGGTTTTATCATAACTTGTCGCTTTGTGGCATTCTCCATTAGAGTGCCAAAAAACCTGGCACTCATTACACTTGCTCGGGACCCATTCATACTTGACCGGCTGCACAATAACTTCTCCATCTTCACCATAAAACGAAATCTCAGTCTTAAGTGGCTTGGCAATAGAAACTTCAACTAAGATTCTAGCAAGCGAAAGTCTTTTTTGGTTCTCGGTCACTTTGTCTACAAAGATAGGCTTGCCCAATGCACTCCCTGTTCTTTGGAAAAACTCCTCATCCCAAAATCTCACGTCTAGATTAGGGAGGGTTGCCCAGATTTATGTGGTATCAAAACACGATGGGTCAAGTTTGATACCTTCAGTCCACCTTTTAAGCACAAGAAGCTTTATACCACCAATCATCCATGGGCCCTGTTGAAGCACCCATTCAATGTCTTTCTCGTTCTCGAACTTGAATATGAAGACCCTAGAATCTGTGAGGATAATTTTGGGGGGAGTGACCCCATTCCATCTCGCTGTAAAGAAGGCTTGCATTGTCATGAAAGGGATTATGGCCCCAACCACCATACCAAGACCACTTAGCTTCCATTTGACAGTGGTCTTTTCCACTTCTTTTTTGGTGAATTTGATAATGCCATCTCCAAATCCTTCCACATAAGTCAAGCGCTTCCCATTGATGTTTTCCCGGTTTCCGGCTAGGGCGTCTCTGAACGTAATTCTCCCTCTGTTCTCAGTCCAGCAATTTGCCCCTTTTACATCAATCTGAGCAGCAATTTTTCCTCTTGCAATTTGTTCTTCCAGAACTACATGGCATGGATTTTGCTTATCCCCAACCTGATTTATACTGTCAGCCTCTTTCTCAACTCCTTTAGCTTCATTGCTCGAAGACATGGCATGCTCTTTCTTGTTCGAAACTTCTTCAATCTCTTTCTCTTGCGTCTCAGCAACCACGAAGTTATCTTCCAGATTCTCGTCCATCTCGAGTCTCAATCCAGACATCGCATATTCCTTGCCTTCTTTGCGTAGGATCCTGCTGTTAACTGCTTTGATTGTCTCCGCCGATGCCATCGCCGACGACACGGAAGGGGACGAAACCAAAACTCCTGGTGACGACAGCTTCACGCTCTTGGAGTTCCTCCTCTTGCTTGTCGCCTTGCTCCTTGCCATGCCGAAGGCCTAGGAGACGGCGGCCGCTCGAAATTGCTCGGAGAAATCCTACTTCGCAATCGCTCTCTCTGATTCGCCACTTTTTTCGCCCGCGCGTACGAGATTTTGGTGAAACGGATCGTATATCGAGTACTTCCAATTTCTGTTTCGCTCCTTTGACGTTTAAACTTTGAAGTATGTGCAGTTGATAACCAAAAAAACAAAATAGCTATTTAAAGCGGATTTGTTCCCATGGATTTTGTTAAAAACTTGAAATTGCTAAAACCCTATAGAAAATTAATGAAATCGTCAAGAAAAAATGAAAAAAAATACATTATATATATATATATATATAAGTTGATATTGAGAGAGAGAAAAATCCAATCCTACACATTGATTTTTTATTTAACGATTATGATCTTCTCAACTCTATCCATAGAGTTTTTTCCCAACTCCATTAGAACTAGATCCTATTTCAAGATTTAAAGTGACCCATTCCGGGCACTTTAGTATTATAAAAGATGATAGAGGTAACAATGTATTCAAAGTGGTTTATAACGGATAAATAAGTATTTTATTTAAAAAATCTACGAATTTAAACGGTTTACTATTATATTGAATCGGTTTAAATCAAACTAAACCCATTAATTAAACTTGATACAGTAATTTGTATCTAGGACGGATTTGAATGGAAATATGAATGAATGAAGATGGAGAATGGAATTTCTGTATTATTGATTGATAAAAGGAACTAATGTTCTTGAAGAACAACAATTCCTAACCAAAGAGGCATGTTCTTCAAACAAGGCCAAGAATGGAAGTTTCTATTGAAAAGGAAGAAAGAAGATTACAATTCTGATTTTCTGCTTAATCTCTCAACTCTCCTTGTGGCTTTATATATATAGCTCACAAGTTACAAAGAATTCAGTTGCCACGTGTAATTACTAATTTCCTATATCATATTCACCCCATCCCCCATTCAACCAAGCATGGTCAAAAAAATTCTTTATGAATAAGTCATATCACCAATATGATTCTTTTTTATTTAGTACAAATGACAGTAAGATTTCTTTATGAATAGACTTTCCAAATAATTATCTAATTTAAATGATGAGTTTATTTTCATGCTCATAAACCTTGCAATTTACAAATGACAGTAAACAACAACAAGTATAGATGGCAAGAGACTAAGTTTTGGTACCACTAATTCTGACTTTATGATATTTAAACACACATCAGTCATCAATCATCAATCATCAATCATCAATCATCAATCATCAATCATCGTTGTTAATGCAACGATTCTTGCTCCTTCATTTTAGACGCCGTCGTAATTCCTTAAACAACTCAATAAGGTATCGACCTGGTTGAATGGGGGTGTGAATAGGTTTTAATTTTAGTTAGTAACAAGAAGGAATAACGATAGATAGTCCTAGTAATTAGGGGTAGGTTAAATGGGGTGTGAATAGCTTTTAATTTTAATGAATGTGTTTAGTTCAATATATCTATCTATATTATTATATTATAGAGAAGAAAATAGTCATTTATGACCAATCCTACTAAGCAAATCTACAATTAAACCAAGAAATTAATAGCACATCAATTAATATGGCCTATTATGCAATAATACAAAAAAAAAGATTCAAATGAATAAAAGTTTAGTTTTGATCTACCATTGTAAACTCTGTCAAATGTTCAAGTGTATGGTTTCTACCAAAAAAAAATGCTCAAATGTATGTAATAATCCATAAAATTGATCAAATTAAATAAATTATCATGTGACGTCTTATAATTATAACAATTGTTCATAGCTTCATTTTTTTTGTCAAATATAAAAATTTATGAATTAAAAAGTGAATAATAATAAACATTTCTAATGTACCATATATTTAGTTATAAATTAATTTAAATACTTATTTTTCCCTAATGATGTTGTCCATTTCTAAAATTTAACCATAATTAATATATAGTAAAAATCAAATCCCTAACCTTTTTTTCTTCTTAACGCATTCACATATTAAGTATACATATACTATAAATAAGAAAAATTGGTCATTTATGACTAATACTACTAATTAAACATATAGAGCAAATCTACAATTAAACAAAGAAGACCAATAGTCCATCAATTGGTTATACTGACGCTGATTGGGCTGGGTGCCAAGACACCCGACGCTCTACATCAAGCTATTGTGCCTAATGACACAGTTGTGTCCTGATTAGCTAAACGCCAGTCTGTCGTCTTCGATCTAGCACTGAAGTCGAGTATTGTGCTGTTGCAAATGTTGTCATCGCGGCTTCAAGGTCAGAAAAAAGCCTCTCAGTTGGGAAAACCCCGTCCGCGGTTCACTACCCCGCACCCACGAGTGTCAATGTCAGCGACCCGAGATAGAGATTTTCTTCTATCTTTTATTATCTTGTTTCCTTTCTTATTATTTCATGTTTTGAGTTGGCTATTTAAGTCGTGTTTTTCCCTTTTGTTAGAACATATCTTCAGACCTAATTTCTATTATTCTAGTTTGTATTCTCTCTTTTATGGAGAACTAAACTCCTTAGATTCTATTCAAGTTGAAGCTTTTGGATTCAAGTCTATTGTGAGATTCTTTCTCAAGTTTATTCCTTACAGGTTATTTCAATTCTCATGTGCATAATTAACATTGATTGTGTTGATTTCTGCTTGTCTGGCCAACTAGTTGGAATTAATACTCTCTATTGCTAGATCTAGGTTTTCTCGTTACTAAACCTAATCTTTGTAGCAACTCAATTAGTTTAGGACTCGTTAGACTAAAACAATTGAGAAAGGGATTTGAATGCATGTTGATTGTTTGACTCGTTGGAATTCAATTGCATGTATCCTATTTATCCTTGCTCTCGTTGCTAATGTCCTTATGATTTATGATCGTTTCATGTATTATTTGGATATTAAGTTTGCATGTCTCGTTGCCATGTTCTATTTATGATCAGGATATGAATAATCAAAGGGAATAACTTGTTTGAATCAATGTTCAATAACTTGATGGTGAATGTGGACGCTTGAATAGGATCGCTTTCCCTAATCCGATAAAAACCAAACCTTTGCTTTGTTTAATTGCTTTGCTTGCTTAATTTTTCCTAGTTTTAGATTACAATCGAAAATCCGCCCTTTATTACTATTGAGTTGATAATAATATAACTCTTAATTACAAGTGTCTCTTGGGTTCGACCCTGACTTACCAGCTATACTAGTTGTGTAATTAGGGATTTATATTTTGATTTGGCATGACGACTTTCAGCCAGTCAAATTTTGGCAACGTTGTCGGGGATACTTTGGTTAATTCTAAGTTTTTATTTTTATCAACTTTTGTGTGGACCTATCTTACGGTCCACACCTGTGCTACTAATCAATGGCTATGTTTGAATGTAGGCAATTGCACGATGAACACTTCCATGAATACTTTTATAGATTCCAGGACTATGTGTATGAACATTGGATTATGGGTTATAATTACTCTAAGAGGGAGTTATGTCAATGCATATATGAGGGTATGAACCCTTGGACTTTTGGTCTAGCTTGGTATAGGAGCAATAAAAGACTGTTGGATATGGAATTTGAGGAATGTTGGGATTTCTTTTGCTCCATGGGCTATCAAATGAAAGTTGAGGAGGAATTCACTAGACTTGAGTCGGGCTATGAAGATGACTCTGATGATAAGACTGAGTCTACTCATGTAATTCAATTTGAGGGAAAACATATGAGTCAAGTGAAGCCCCAATTGATATGGATAAGCCCATAGAATTTAGTGAACTTAATGCATCTATTCCCATGTGGTGTGATGAATTTGAGGAAACTGTTGCTTTGAAGGAGGAGGATTGTTTCTCTGAAAATGACAACTTCTTTGATGATGACATAGAGGATCATGAGGAAAAAAATAAGAAAGATCACAACATTGACGTTGTCAAGGCTCCATGTATCCTTTACCCCAATCTCTCATTCTTTGTTACTCCCAACAAACTTGAGGTAGAACCAAGTTTAGAGACTAATGTGAAATCTTGAGAGTACTTGGAGTTCATCTTTGGTAAGATTGGTAATGTTGATGAGTTCTTTGATTCATACTGTAAGTGTTCTTTGACACCACCACTTGCGTTGAATTGCTTTAAACATATGCCATCTCATAAAAATTGGTCTCACAAGTTTGATAAGTTGAAACGGTTTTTAAGTAGGACATTATTCAATTTCAAGTTATCAGTGTGCTACTTATGTTTTTGTGAGATGTGTTCCAAGGATTTTGATAGGTTGTTGAAGGCATTGACAATGTCCAATCTTGTGACATCATGTTGAACATCAAGCCAACGACGTTAAACAAAGACGCTGCTCGGGAGGCAACCCGAGGTAAGCTTTCTTTTCCTTTTTCTTTCTTTTGTTTTTGTTTTGTTCAGTTTCCTTTCAATCTTGCTGGGCTAACATGCAGGTATTAGGTTCGAAAGAATAATTTTTGGGAAGTTTTACTTCTCGAAACCAGACGTACATGTACTAGAAAAACCGCGGTCGTCGCTGAGACCCGTGCCCGCGGATACTGTTCACGAAACAAAAAAAAACAAAAAAAAATTCTGACGAGATTGAGTGGGCTTTCTTTCTGCCGGCCCTACTCCCTCTACACTCCATTTCTTTCATCTTCTGCCTCTCCTCTTCTACTATTTCTCAAACCTCCATTGAACCACTTTTCTACCCTTCACTCCCATTCACAACCCACCAATTTTTTCCATACACACCTCAAAATTCCGATCTTCTACATCTCCATCAACCCCACAATCCTCTCTCCACACCCTCACTTTTCCCACAAACACCTTCATTACGAAGATCACCACAGATCCGTTTCAATGGATTATCATTATTTTGGTTGAGATTTTTGGAGCCTCTTATGAGAGAGAGACATTTGATGATGTTAGCAAGGATTTGAGGGACAAGGCACTTCCTATTGATGAGATGAGATAGTGGCATGTTGAGTTCTACATGGAAGGTTGGCATGACTTTTCCCAGTTTCCACCAGGATCAACATAGTGACTCTTCTGATTTCCTTTTCCTTTACTTTATTCCTTTGTCTTTAGTTTCATTGAGGACAATGAAAGGTTTAAGTATGGGGAGGGAGTACTCACTACTTATCTTAGTTAGTTGCTTTCAGTTGCATTCAGTTTTGTACAAAAAAAAAGAAAAAAAAGTCAAAAATTCAAAAAAGACATATAAATCCTATGCTGAGTTGAAAACCCGAAGGGGCGGCTCAGGCAAAATTCAGGGGCCTGGACCGGCATTAGGCTGGGGTAATAAGAGGCTAAAAGGAGTGAAAGTAAGCTTGGTGAGCTTATCTGTAGAAAAATGAAATGAGCAGTTAGGTGAAAACCCGAAAGGGCGCCTAAGCAGGATGAGTGGAAAAAAAGAGTGTCCAGGATCATTCTTGTTGGGGCTTGGGGATTATTGTTATGGGTTTTTACTTTGATTCTGATATGTGTTGTTATGAGTGATATATTGTGCTAGAACTTCATTGTATGCACTTTCATTCTTTACTTGGGTTCGGGTTGTGAGCTTATTTTGAGTGCTTTTGAGTTTTAGATCATCTTTCCTACTACTGTCTGTAGAACTTTGTTGCATTGTCTTGTTTGATTTTATTTTGAGCTTACTCGAGGACGAGCAAGTTCTAAGTATGGGGGAATTTGATACACTGTAGTTTGTACAACGTATCTAGGACTTGTTAGCATTATTCATCAGTGGTTTATGATGTTTTTATAAGTATTTTGTGAAAGTGAAAGTCAAGAGTTAAAGTGAAGAAATCAAGAGTGTTAAGAAGATTTTGAAGTCAAGTGTTTATTTGGAGTTGTTTTGACACCACTTTCTTATGACGCATCGTTCAAGAGCTACAGTGATCGGATGGAGCTGAATTTTGTATCGTTGTAAAGTTGACTCGAAGAGCTACAATTCATATTTTTACTGCGAGTTCAAATTCCAAATCTAAGTGGGTCAAAACCACCTCCAAAAGTACCGTCAGAATGTTGTTAAGACAAGACCCGCGCCCGCAGTTCACCACCCCGCGCCTGCGGTTTCAAGGTCAGAAAACAGCGTCTCAGTTGGGAAAACCGCGTCCGCGGTTCACTACCCCGCGCCCGCGGGTGTCCATGTCAGCCACCCGAGACAGAGATTTTCTTCTATCTTTTATTATCTTGTTTCCTTTCTTATTATTTCATGTTTTGAGTTGGATATTTAAGCCGTGTTTTTCCCTTTTGTTAAAACATATCTTCAGACCTAATTTCTATTATTCTAGTTTGTATTCTCTCTTCTATGGAGAACTAAACTCCTTAGATTCTATTCAAGTTGAAGCTTTTGGATTCATGTCTATTGTGAGATTCTTTCTCAAGTTTATTCCGTAGAGGTTATTTCAATTCTCTTGTGCATAATTAATATTGATTGTGTTGATTTCTGCTTGTCTGGACAACTAGTTGGAATTAATACTCTCTATTGCTAGATCTAGGTTTTCTCAAAGCAAACCTTAATCTTTGTAGCAACTCAATTAGTTTAGGACTCGTTGGACTAAAACAATTGAGAAAGAGATTTGAATGCATGTTGATTGTTTGACTCCTTGAAATTCAATTGCATGATCCTATTTATCATTGCTCTCATTGCTAATATCCTTATGATTTATGATCGTTTCATATATTATTTGGATATTAAGTTTGCATGTCTCGTTGTCATGTTCTATTTATGATCAGGATACGAATAACCAAAGGGAATAACTTGTTTGAATCAATGTTCAATAACTTGATGATGAATGTGGATGCTTGAATAAGATCGCTTTCCCTAATCTGATAAAAACCAAATCTTTTCTTTGTTTAATTGCTTTGCTTGCATAATTTTTCCTAGTTTAGATTACAATCCAAAATCCCCCCTTTATTACTATTGAGTTGATAATAATATAACTCTGAATTACAAGTGTTTCTTGGGTTCAACCCCTACTTACCAGCTATACTAGTTGTGTAATTAGGGATTTATATTTTGATTTGGCACGACTACTTTCAACCAGTCACTTACCAACAATCTAGTTCAACATCAGCGTACTAAGCAAATTGAATTGGACATCTTGTTTGTCCGTGAGAAGGTCGTGTTAGGATGTACGAGTACTTCATGTACCGTTTGCGTATCAATATGTAAACATTTTCACAAAGGGTTTGCCTCATTAATTATTTTTAGATTTCGGGGACAATCTCACTGTTAGGGAACCCCTAATTTCGAATGTAGAGGCATGAAAGCATATAAATAATATATTTGTAAATAACTTATCTTATATAGCAAGTAATGTATCCTTAACTTGTATAGCAAGTCATATATACATATTAATATCAATATGAGGACATCCCTCAAGGGGAATTCATAACTATTATACACTCCCAACTTCTAACATGGGATTCGTATTTTCACAAAAGTTACTACCGAAAGTAGCCAACAACATCATAATGATCATAATTTAAAATAAACTTAACATAGTCTTTTTTAGGAGGTGAAAAGTCTAGGGTAGGAGGCGTAAATATTACTTTAGAAATAAGTTTTGGAACTTTCACAAATTATAAGAGCTTAAAGACATATTGGAATAATACGCAACGGTTGTGCTTTGAGCAAGGTGGATCCAAACTTATCATCCATGTCCAAACTTTGAGCATCAACCCCGTTTTCAAGCTCCCAATCAAAGGAATGTACCAAATTTCCAACAATCAAGGGAAACATTCTCATAGCCAAAGGAAGTCCAGGGCAAATTCTCCTACCACTTCCAAAGGGAATGAGTTCGAAATCTCTACCCTTAATGTCAATATCCGATCCCAAGAACCTCTCGGGTTCAAACGAATTAGGATTCTCCCAAACCGTTGGATCTCTTCCCATGGCATGTAGGTTGATCCAAATTCGAGAGTTCTTGGGGACTCTAAACCCACAAATCTCTATATCCGAGTCAACCTGCCTTGGCAGCAATGGTGCGGCTGGGTGTAACCTAAATATCTCCTTTATGACCATTTGAAAGTATGGTAGCTTAGAGATTTCGGTTTCTTGAAAGTGCTTGTCTTTACCAACAATATGTTGGAGCTCCTCTTTTAATTTTGCTAATTTTTGTGGGTGGCGAATTAGCTCCGCCATTGCCCACTCTACAATGCTTGATGTTGATTCCGCTCCAGCTGCAATTAGATCCTGCACAATAAAAATATTAGTTAGTTAGTTAATTCACAACCTTGGCAATAATTTTGACCACACATAATATTTTACATGAACAAGAACAACAACATTGTCCCAGTAAGGTTCCACTATAGCGAAATCTGGGGGGTCAAGATGAGGGTACCCCTGCCTAAGGGAAAGGGGATACGCCCGATAGACCCAAGAAAAACTGAAATTCAGCTATGTGAGAATAATAACTAAATTTAGTTAGAATGCACCAAAATTGATATAGGGACTAAATCCATCTCAAAAGGCATTGCATAAAAGCCAATGAGCATGAGGATGCGCCCCATGTAATATTTGACATGAAGAAAACCTAAAATTAATCGGTATAAATTCATAACCTAGTTGAATGTATCACCAACCAGCTAGGCTAGTAAGACTTGACATCAACATGATATTAATGAAAACCAAAAGTAAATATATAGAAGTAAACTAGTAAGAAGTCATAGAAAGAACATTGCACTTGCCATGAAAAAATGTTGAATGTTTGAATGCTCAAGGTTCTCGTTTTTCTCCTGAACAATCTTGATCAAAGCATCCAACACGTCCCGATCATTTTCTATCTCAAATTCCTTTGAAGACTCTAGCAATCGTTGATCAATGACATGTCCAAAGACTTCCATCGTTTGTGAAAGAAGTGTCTCCATACGCCGCCTTATGCCTTGTGGATCCAACCTCGTAAGCCATGGGAAGAAATCTGCGACGTTGGGCCGTGCATTCTCGATGCTCATTGCCCATATAAGTTGTTTAAGATCACTGCAAGCTTTGGATCCGTAGTCGGCGAGGTCAATAGAGAATAAGGTGTTGGAGAGGAAATTGAGTGTCGTTGTGAAGGAAAGTTGGCCTATTTCAACTGCAAGTCTTTCTTTGCAACAATTGTGAACATGGCGGAGGAGCTCTTCAACCTTCTTTTGTCTTAGGTGTTGGGTTGAATCCAACCTGCTGCTCGAGAAAACCTGTTGTGATGAAGATTATGATTAACCCCTAAATTTCTAGTATAAGTTAAAATTTTTGAATCGACCATTATAACTTAACTTATAAAGTTGATATTTTGATTTGAAAATAAATATGAACTTATTTTAAGAGTAGGCTCAACCGCATATAATGCTTGGAGTGAATAGTGGGAAGCTACAATGACCATTAGATCAAGAAAATCCAGAGTACATATTTATGTATGCATCAAAAATGCATATTCAAGCATCAAAAGTACAGATCTAACTGTCAAAAGTGTATTTAATATATATTACAAAATTTGACCACCGAACTACTTGTATGTCTAAGGCTGTGTTTGTCATTTGATTTAAAAATTAGTTAAAGTTAATAAATTAGTTTAAGTGAAAAAACTAGTTAAGAATCTGGATAAAAAAATTAATTGAAATAATAAACTGTGTTTGTTAATATAATCTAAGTTTTTTGTGTAATTTACGATTGATTTAAAAAAAAAAAAATCTCCTCCACTACCTGCTCTCTCCTCTCCCCTACTTCCTCTCTCATCTTTTTAGGTAAAAATTTCTTTATTTTTTTTATTTATCCAAATAAACTAGCATAAATTAGGTAATAAGCTAATTTTTTTAGCTTATGATTTAAACTAGTTTATTAACCAATTACTAGTTTATTTATGAAAGACAAACGTAGTTTATAATTTTTTTTAAACTAATTCAAATTTATTAACTAATTTATTAAGTTTGACAAACACAGCCTAAATCAAGTAATTTTGGGCGGTTTCCTTTTGAAAAAGGCACCAAAATGTATTAAAAACAAATATTATAGTTAGATGTGCATGTTCATATAAAAGTATAGGTAATTTTTTATACTAAAATGCATATTTAGTGTGTTAAAGTGCATATATATTATTGGTTCTCCAGACAAAAACAAATACAAATTCATATTATTTACTATTTTTCCACTTAATGTAATTTTTTTGTTTCACATTTTTTTACTTTTTAATCTTAACCTTTATTATCTGAATTTAGTAGTCATCCTAATTCTCCACTAGTTATGAAAAGATATTCTCTCGTTGTATTTGGGTGGGCCAAACTCATATTAATCCATAACTCGGATTTTGGCCCATAATTTGTTTACCGAACTTGCTAGACACGATTTGAAACCGGCTAATGATCGTTAACCTACAAGATTTACAAGATTTTCGTAAATAGGGTTGTGTAAACGGATATTAAATTCAGGTTCCGGTTTACGGCCCGGGTGAAATTTGCACAATTTTAATAAGATAATGACTCGAATTCAAAACTCTACCCAACCCTCACGTGCATGACATAACTTTCAAATGCCACAATAATTGACCAAGTAGAGCAATGAAAATCATTACCAGGGTGTTGCAGATCTTCCTAAGGCTTCGCCACCGGTTAGCAATGGGTAAGCAAAGGACGGATGACTCATGGTGGCGAAGTGCCCGCAGAGCGTCCACTACGGGCCTAGTACCCACCGAGGTGTCGTTATTGCCAAGGACTTCCTTGGCCACAGAGCCCGAGGAGACGACGACAACGATCCGACTACCAAGTTGGAGAGACATCAATGGTCCATGGATGTGAGCCAATTTAGCTAATGACACATGAGGCTTATCTCGGAGTTGGAAAATGTTACCCACAATGGGCCAAGGCCAAGGCCCCGGTGGTAAGGGTAATTTTTTCCTTTTACTTAGAAGGACGTATTTGAGTGTCATTAAGACGAAAACAAACCACACTAGGAAGCTCAAATAACCCATGTCTTTATGTGTCTTTGGAACTTGGATGACTACAAGTTGAAATGTATGTTTTGGATGAGTTTATTATGTGTGTATATATAGAGTTTGTATATATGGCTAGGGATATGTGAAGCAGAATGAGAAAAAAGAAAAACAGAGCGCATGGCTCAACGGTTGAGCCTCTTGTTCATGTGCAAGAGGTCTCAGGTTCGAGCATCAGGGCGGTGGTTTGCCCTTTTTCTTATAATTGGTTAGTAAACCAGTTCTCACCCGTTTACGGGTGGTCTAGGCTAGTCCAAGTAGTACTTGTGCTATCCTAAATCGTACCAGATAAAAAAAAAACAATCTTAACAATATGCTTGAATTTTATTAATACATTTATTTAATTAAATAATGTAAGATAATGTCTTATAAGGTGCAATTCAAACACATCATGGGTACTAACTTTACTTTTCTTTAGATGTCCGATGTCATATGTAGATATAGGTTTCATTCTCAATAATTTAATACACTTAACCCTACATATTAATTAGTTTAAAGATAAATTCATCGCTAGGCATTGTGAGTCTGTCTCAACCTAACACTGATATCATTTAATTTTCTTCAAAATCTTTACAACATATAAAATTCTCCCTCTCTATTGTCAATAAATGTTATTGATTTTGTATTAGTTTAAGTTTTTTTTATTAGACTTGCAACCTAATTTAGTTATTATTTCTATTAGGCCTATAACTCAATTTAGTTATTGGATCACATAATAAATATCAAAATTTTTATGCAATTCTTGATGTATAAAATCTACATTCTATCAGATTATGTATGTTTCAAATTCTAGGTTTTAATTTTTTTTTCTTCTAAATTCAGTAACCAAATTTAAAACAATACTCCATCTACTAAATTAAAATGCAAACAAATTATTTTTAACAACTATACATATATGATGAAATAGTTTATATATTCGTTATTATATTTTTCATAAATAGTTAATTAAGGATTATAATAAAGTTTAGTTACCTACAAATAATAATTATTAATAATAATTTTACACGTATTTTGCATTCTAATTCTAATTCTAATTGCTCTATACTTATAAATCCATGTACATTTAAAATTCAACAAACATAGAAAAAAAATTCACACCGTCCATCGGACGGGTTGAGCCTAGGGATGGCAATGGGGCGGGTTTGGGGCGGGGAATACCCTCCCCGTACCCATCCCCATTTAGATATATGTTCCCCATACCTGCCCCATTACCCATCGGGGAATAAAATTTGTCCCTGTCCCCGTCCCTGTCGGTGATTCCCCATCCCCGCTTGATTTCCCCATTTATAATCCCCTTCGGGGATTCCCTATCTCCGCTTGATTTCCCCATTTATAATCCTTGTCGGGGATTCCTCATCCCCGTTTGGTTTTCCCCATTTATAATTAATCTCTATCGGGGACTCCCCATCCCCGTTTGATTTTCACCTTGTATAATCCCCACGAGTTACTCGTTTTATTTTTCATTTACTTTCATGTACACTTACCTCTAAAATTCTACTAATACACCATTTACAAAATTCACCAATTAAACTTATATAATTAACAAGCCTTTAACAAGAACTTCAAAAGACAATAATTTTGTAAATTCAATGATCATATCATTCATACGTATCAAGTACATAATATAAGGATAGTTGAATTACCAACGGTTCCCCAAGTGAGGATTCCCCAACGGTTCCTTCGGCGGGGATTCCCCCAACGAGTCCCCCGACGGGGATTCCCCATGGGGTTCCCAAATGGGTACCCTAACGGGGATTCCCCAATGGGGTCGGGGTCGGGTCGGGTGGTGGGACGGGGACACCTATCCCCGTCCCCGGGCCCATACCCTAGCGGGTAATTACTCCCCCTATACTTGCCCCCATCCCTACTAAAAATCCTCATCCCCATACCTGTAACGAGAAATCCCCATGGGTAATGGGGAATCCTTGCCCCAATGCCATCCCTAGTTAAGCCTTCTAGTCTTATCGAATAACCAAACACTAACCCCATTTCATTTTATGAAGAAATTAAAGATCAGAAAACCTAGCATGCATAATCCTACATTTCTGATTAAATATCAATGAAATTATGAAATTCACTTTTTCGCTCTTCTCACTTCTCAACAATCATTTATTTCTCTATACACAATTACAACTATATCCTTAATTTAATTTATTAATTCTAAATATTTCTTTATCAAATTAAACATGTCACATTAATTTTAATAAATTAAAATTTGGCTTATTTTATTTTATTTTTGGGTTTGTAAATATGTTTTAAATTCCAAATTTTTTAAATTTTTTGCTTTAAATAGGGATATATTAAAACAATGTAACATTTTTAAGCCAAATTGAAGCAAGCATACATCATTAATTAAACCATAATATCAAAAACAATAGAAATCAAAATACAATAAACGAAATTAATGAAACAACATACATGAAATTTGATAGATATACAATGTTAAACCGCCTCATGCGGGATCTGGAGTGCCATGATGTACACACCCTTGCCCCAATATAAAATCGAGAGGGTGTATGAAGAAGGCCCAAGTATTATCATTGTCCGGAAGACTCAGGGAAAACTAAAATTCAGCTATGTAACAATGATAACTGAATCTAGTTAGAATGAAACAAAATTAATATAGTGGTTATATCCATCTCAAAGGCATTGTATAAAAGTCAATGAGCATGAGGATGCGCCCCATCTAATTTGATAGATATAACTAATTTAATAATAGGGTAGATATAGAAACTTTTTAAAATAGGATAGATGAAGTTTGGTAAATATAATTAATTTAATAATAAGGTAGGTACAAATAATTTTATAAAGTTGGTGCAAATTAAAATGGATATATGTATATATAACTAGTTTAATTTTATTAAAAAAACTACTTTCAATTAAAAATAATTAAAATATCTATAATCGGTGCAAATTAAATTAGATAAAAAATAATAATGAATTTTGTGTAATTTATTTAAGTTAAAACCATGAGTTATTTTAAAAAGTGGTTAAATATGTGTTTATTTACTTTTAACCAACCCAAAAAACTAATTTAAGTTTAAAATGATTCAAATATATGCAAAAGTGGTGTCTATGGGTATATAAAAAAACTTATGAACTGAAGTAAAACTTTATTATTATTAATTAAAAATTAATCAAAATGTTCAAATACTAACTTAAACTTAATTAGTCAAAATTGCCACACTCCAATTGGCCAAATCTAGCAGTGAAATCTTTCACGGGAGTTTCGGAGCCTTGTTTTACATGTGGGTGTAACGGGGTTTTTTGGATGAAAAGTGATTTTTAGTGTTTTGAAAAACGTAAAAAGTAAAGAGAGTGTCACGGATTTCAAGAATATTAAAATTAGTTTTGGGGTAGAAAATAATTTTGGGTAGAAAGTGAAACAAGGCCCAACAATTTCTTTGATTTTTCTTTTTTTTTTTTGGCTGAAATTGGCATGTAATTGATGGTGAGGCCATCGATATTTATGCCCCACGTCAATGAAATTTCAACCAGAATTAGATAACATAATTCATTTATCATATATTATACTAATCCTTTATTAAGTTTAAGTTGTCTTTCTAGTTTCAAAACCTTATTCACAAAAACTTGTTTTCGTAGTTTTTATTATTTAATTTTTTTTTGGTAGAAAGTTTTTATTATTTAATTAACATGTTAGAATTTGCTTGTGTTGACTTTTTTTCTCTTAATCTATCTACCTAATCTAATATATATATAAAAACAATAAGGTTTGCAGTCTCCACGTTGCGCCACCTCAGCTTTTTCCACGTATCGTTTCGAGAATACGCCACCTTGGATTTTGTCACATGTCACCATTTCCTTAAGCCATGTCATTATATTTTTTACACGTCATATACCAGGTCATATTATATTCTGCCATATCATTAACATGTCATATTTAACTATAATTAATGAATAATAAATCATTCAAATAAAAAACTACAATGATTATATATGGCAATTTATAATAAAATCAAGAAGAATTTTAGGCAATTTATGTACAACCACTATATCAAGCCATATCAATATATATTCTTTCCAACTTTTCAATTAAATAACGAATTGGAAATTATAAAAGATTATATTTGTTTGATTGAATTCATAATTTTTATAATAAAAGTTATTTGATTTTATATGTGAAATATCTTCTTACTACATTTTTTCAAATTTTAAACTTAATAATCTAAATTTAATTTATTTGATTTGATTTTAAAAAACAAAATGATTTTTATACATATTACGGGCAACAAATTACTTACACTAAATTTTATATTATATTTTTATTTATTAATATCTTTTTTATAGTATATCTAAAAAAATATCGAGTCATAGTCGTGCATGGCACGACGGGGTCAACTAGTACATTATAAAGCGAAAACTATGTATGTTGAAAAAATTGCGCCACGTGGCATTTTTTGAATAAAATAATGTTACGATTTTTAATAGTAAATATTACTTGTATCATTATTTCTATATATCTAATTTCTTATAATATAATAACATGGCCTATATATTGATATTTTTTATGCATATTTTTTTTTATCTTGTAACAAGATTTGAGATCTAAGTATACAATTTTTTATCTATATGTTGATAATAACTTGATATAATATTTTTTATATAATTTTATGCATAACAATTTTTTTTTATCTTTTAACAAGACTAGGGCTTCAAGTATATAATTTTTTATCTATATGTTGATAAAATATGGGACACAATCTTAAAGATTTTTTTATAAATAACATATTTTTATTACGATATTATATACAAGTGTTTTAAATTTTATATTAATATCATAATATTGTATAATCTTTAGTAAAATTATCCCGTGAGTATCACGGGGATTCAACTAGTTGTTTCTAAAAGATGGTGAGTAATCAAATATTCAATAAATTTAGAAAATTTTATATTTTCAAGAGTAATTTTTATCTTTTCAATGTATTTCTTAATATATGTGAAAAAAATTAAAAGGACAACTAGAACTTAAAGGATGGAGTAATATGAAACGCCTCTCACTTTCCGTAAGTGATTTTGAGACACCTTAAAACATAGATAAATATCAAGAACCTAGAAGAAAAAATATATATTTTTCTTATATAATAAATATATTCATTTTGACACGTGCATGATAAAATTAGTTAATTGATCATAATTTGTGTAAATATAAAAAATTTATACTTTATTTTTTATAAAAATAATTTGTAATTCAACTGATACATATTCGATTGACCATGAAGTTCAAAAATAGGTTAGCTACTATTTATACAACTTCATATTATAATTAATTAATATTTTTATTCTTACATGGAAATAAAGTTATTATACACTTTTTCGCAAATTCTATTCTACATCAAAAAAATCGTTTTTAATAGTGACCCTCATATAAGATATAATCATCAACTAGCATATTCCTAATTCATAAATATGTATAGTTAGAGGAGAAGCTAAAGTTGGCCGAGAGCATGAAGCTTTGTAACAAAACAATCAATCGACTGACACACTATCAAGGCGGGAGTCCAAACGAGCTAAAAGGGGCGTAGCTAGGCGGGTGCCTATGGGGGCTGGTGACCCCATTGAGCCGAGAGACGCAGAAATTAGTGGGGAAAATATAACCTTAATTTAGTCTGTGCTCTCATTATATATCGGTAAGAGATTTAGTTTCCACATATACAAGGGTAGGGAGTCTAGCTAACCTTTATTTAGTCTTTTATGTATCACTTTAAATTTTTTTTACCAATTATATTGACTTTAAATTATAAATTATTGTCCGATCAAAGCTGTTGTCAATTTATTAATCTTGTGCCCCCACTATCAGAAATTTCTAGCTCCGCCGACACAACTCAAAAGTTCACAAGAGCAGCAAATTAACCATCTCTGCATATTTGGATATGAATGCACATATTCCCAATATGGAAGTGTTGAATTTGAAAAAAAATCATCTCAAATGATGGCATCTACGTCACAAATACTTTAGCAGGTGATGGTACATAGTTAACTAATAATGGGCCCTATATTTTGACTTTGGGTCCAATTTAATTTCAATTTCTGTTACGTTTGAAGTAGACATCTGCAAATGATGCTAATGAAAGAATAAGCCTCAAAATTTATTTTTCAAAAATAGGCTTGGAAATGATTTTATTTCCGGATTCTAGCTTGCTAAAAACATTTCTACGAGAATAAGAATAGGCTGGTTAATGAGTTCGGAGCAAATTTATCGTGTTACCCCTCGACTTTCCAAGCGAAGTTATATAAACGAATTAGATGATTATTTATATATATATATATATTCATATAGGACAATATTCAAGTGAGGACAATCCTTATGGTAAGAACAAAGTCTTATAGTGTGAACTGATCACAACTATTGAATTTACTTTCTTCACAAGAGCAGCAAATTAACCATCTCTGCATATTTGGATATGAATGCACATCCCATTATTGAAGTGTTGAATTTAAAAAAAAATCATCTCAAATGACCGCATCTACGTCATAAATACTTTAGCAGGTGATCGTATATAGCTAACTAATAATGGGGCCTATATTTTGACTTCAGGTCCGATTTAATTCCAATTTCTGTTTCGTTCCATTGACGTTTGAAGTAGACACCTGCAAATGGTGCTAATGAAAGATTAGCCTCAAAATTTGCAATTTTCCAGAAATAGGCTTGGAAATGATTTTATTTCCGAATTCTTGCTTGCCAAAAACATTTCTACGAGAATAAGAATAGATTGGTTAATGAGTTCGTAGCAAATTCGTCGTGTTACCCCCTCGACTTTCCAAGGAAAGTTGTATAAACGATTTAGATGATTATTTATAGATATCTATATAGGGCAAGGTTCAAGTGAGGACACTCCCTGTAGTAATAACAAAGTTTTATAGTGAGGATTGAGGATTGATCAAAACTAGACCTGTCAATCGGGTCGAGTCGGGCGGGTTTGGGTTCGGTCATTTCGGGTTCGGGCTAAATCGGGTTCCGGGTCGTTATGGGTTACGGGTCAATCGAGTCGGGTTGTAGCGGGTTTTCGGTCGGGTCGGGTTGACCAGCGGGTCTAAAATATCCTTTTTCTTATGATGATTAAAATCAATTTTTAATTAAATAATAATATTCAATTATAATATATTATTTTCATTTATTTTAATAATAAAATATATTATAAGTTTGAAAATAAATTTAATTTTTTTTATAAATATGCTAAATCGGTCAACCCAACGGGTTTCGGGTTTCAACCCGACGGGTTCGGGTTCTATCGGGTTCGGTTTATTTCGGGTTTCGGGTTCAAATTTTCGGGTCTTAACCCTAAAATTATCAGGCGGATTGGGTCGGGTTAGCGGGTTAGCTCAGTTTTTGACAGGTCTAATCAAAGATTCAAAACCATTCGATTTAGTTTCTTTATTATATATTGATTTTCGATTTTTCGATTTTTCGATTTTTCGATTTTTCGATTTTTCGATTTTTCGATTTTTCGATTTTTCGATTTTTTGAAAAACGAATAATGAAAAATGAACTCATTATGGATAAAAAAGGAACACATATAATATACAAAAATGAATCCATAACCTATATAAAACGAACTCACAATATATTAAAAATAAACTTTTAGTTTATAAAAAAAATAAAATAGTATTTATGAGTTATAATGCTTATTTTATATAAAGAGAAACTTGATTTTCAAAAAATATTATTTCTTTTATTTTAATTTTCTTTTTTCAATTTTTGTGAAAATCGAATTATATGGAAAATGAAGACAAACAACCAAAAAATAAACACATAATAGATAAAATTGAACTCATACAGTATGAAAAGTGAACTCATAACATATACAAATGAACACTTAATATATTAAAAATGAACTCTTAGTTTGTAAACAATAAACTACCATATTTAAGATTTATAATGCTTATTTTGTAAAAAAAATTGAAAAATTGAAAAAAAAAATTCTCTCTTTTTTTATTTTTTTAGTTTTGTGAAAATCGAATTATATGAAAAATAAACTCAAAGCACATGAAAATGAACTTATTATAGATAAAAAATGAACTTGTAGAATATTAAAATTGAACTCATATAATAAAGAAAAATTGAATTTGTAACATAAAAAAAATGAACTTCTAGTATATAAAAAATGAACTCATAGTATATAAAAACAATTATAAAAAATATATAAAAAACCCAAAATAAAAAAAATAAAAGAATAAATAAAAGAATAAAAATATCTTGACAATCCAATATATAGTAATGAGATAAATCTAATGGTTGAGATTAATCTTCATTCTAAGCAAAATCCTTACCACAAGAGTGGTTCTCACCGGAACCAAAACCTCTAGATCTCTCTCTATACATATATATGTATATATATATATAGTCTTATGTTAAATTTACCTATGTTTTATTTTCTGGTGCTTTTGAGTTATTATTTTTATCAATGGTTTGAGTTCCATTGTATTTTAACTAATTAATTTTTATACTAATTAAAATAAAAAATACTTATTATTCTTAATTTTAGAAATTTCATGTTTTGAAAATAAACTTATTATTTAATTAAGAAAATTTAAAAATTATTTGTTTAGGTAATTCAACTAGCTAGTTCTTTTCAAAAAAAAGGTAATTCAACTAGTTTGGTTAATGAAAAAAGAAGACCCTCTAAGAAGAAAAGGACGCTTCACCAAAAAAAGGACGGAGAGAGTTCATCATTCATTTAATGAATTCAGTTGGGGAATGGAATATTTAGGCTTCATTTGGCACACCTAGCTAGAGCTGGCAGTTGAAGCTGGAATCTAGCTGGAATTGGATGTTGTAGCGGGATTTTTGATGGTAGCGGAAAATGGATTTATGAGTGGAATAGATAAAAAGTGTTTGACAAATAAATAGCTGATTCTTAAAACTTTTAATACAAAAAGACTAAATTGCCCCAGAAAATAATAAATATTCTACCCCTCATGAGCAAGTCACGTGTGACCCCTATTCCCAATTTCTTTTGTTCTTGCAAGTTGCAGGCTTGCACCCCACCCAACATTCCAAAGAAGTGCCTAGCTCACTCATGAGGAAGGAAGGCTGCTCCAAGATCGACACTGGCGCCTTCTGCGACCATCTCCGGTAAGCTTCGAACCCTAATGAGACCCACTTTCGAAATTGTCTTCGATGTAGGGTTCGAATCAATCCTAGGTTTCCACTTTTGAAAGGAGGACAATACCTGGAGTTCACCGAACGGAGAGGCTGCGTGTTCACCACCGACAACGTCGCCCTGGGTGCCTATCGCCAGTCGCAGTTGGTTAAGACGAGGGTATCGGGGTGTTCATCTTTGGGGGAAAATTGAGACGCTAGGGTGGGAGACGCTCGAAAAGCTGGGGGAGAAAGGGAGAAAAACTAGCGAAATTCCGCTAGAGGGGGACCAAGACCCTAATGCGAGACACTCGTGCCGAACATATCATTAGAAGCGGGCGCGTCTCAATTCCACTCCATTCCGTTGGTGCCGAACGGAGCCTAAATATGTTTGCATCATCCCGCCGATCCTTTAAATTAAGCCAAAATCAAAGTTGCTATACAACCTAGCGACTTTTCCCGGTATAAATAGTCATTGTCTGTTCTTCCACCGCCAAGGGGAAGCTTGGGATTGCTTTCTTGTAAAAAATTTGGTGAGCCTAAATTTAAAAATTGTTACAAAAAAGTTTATAAAAATAAGACCACTTAAAATTTGTGATAAGAACACTTAAATAAACTTTAGAAAAAAATTTAGATTATTAGAAGAGAGGGAGGGAAAGTAAGAACTTTATAGATTGTATTTCTTACTCTTCTTTGGTGCAAGTTTTACAATAGAGGATGATTATATTTATACGCCAAAGGTGGAGTGAAACTTTGGTGAATCTCCATGATTCATGCATGAAAATAAGGAAGTGAAGAAGGTGAATAATTCACCATCTACTAGTTACTTTCAATCTTCATTACTCAATTGTTCATTTACAATCATATATGTGATATAAATAGACCTGTCAATCGGGTCGGGTCGTGCGGTTTCGGGTTAGGTCATTTCGGGTTCGGGTTGAGTCGTTTTCGGGTCGATGCGGGTTTTCGGGCAGGTAGGGTTGACCAGCGGGTCAAAAACATAGAATTTTTTATGATTATTAAAATAGATTTTTAATTAAATAATATTTAATTATAATATAGTATTTTTATGTATTTTAATAATAAAAATATTATATTTTTTAAAATAATTTTTATACATTTTATAAATATACTAACTCGGTCAACCCAACGGGTTTCGGGTTTCGGGTTCTATCGGGTTCGGTTGATTTTGGGTTTCGGGTTTAAATTTTCTGGTCTTGACCCTAAAATTATCGGGCGGGTTGGATCGGGTTAGCGGGTTCGGTCAGCTTTTAACAACTCTAGATATAAATAATAGATCATTTATTAAGATTATTTAACTTATTGGAGTAGTAGTATGTTGGAAACTTGGAGTTAGTAACAAAAAAAATAAAATTCTTTCGTAGTCTATTTAGGGGGAAAAATTCATTTACCAATCGGTTCAACGTGAGACCGATACTTTAAAGATAAAATATCTATTATATAATTTTTTGTACACCATTTCATCACATGGCATGAAAATTTACACAAATGTGTTGAATTGTCCACGCCATGTAGTGAGACTAAATTTTTTAGTTATCCTTTTATACTTAAACTAGTGTAATATTTGAGCCTTGCACATAATTATTATAATAATAAATTGTCAATTATTATGAAGTTAATATTCTGAAGATATATTCTGAAGATATATAATCTTTTCTATTCATAATTGTTAAGTCGATATCAAAGAAGTTGTCTAATCAAGTCAATGTGAAATGGTGTCACAACTGTGGGCAACACACCCACCCATTAGAAAGAATTTCTGGAGTGTCGGTGACTTGTAGAAGGAAGGGCCAATCATGATTTAGTGCTATTTTAAATAAACTCTTTTTAGTAAGTACTTACTTTTTATAAGTGCTTTTTAGCACATATAAATACTTTATAGTAATAAATATCTACAAAGCAATTTTTTTAAAAAAGTCAAATTTTAAACTAACCAATTTAGGATTATGTGAACATAAAAGCTATGAAAAGAACCTAAATATTACACATAAAAAAACAAATGAATTTATAATATTAAATCTATATTTAACTAAAACCCCTAATAATTAGAAACACTACGTTGCTCCACGTCAGATTTTGATACATGGAGATCAAATATTATACCCTATTGGATTTTGACACAAGTTTTTTCCTTACACCATTGATTTTACACATCATATATATTATGTTTACATGACATGTAAACCCCGTCTTGACGTCGGGGCGTTACTTGGTAGTTTGACCCTAACGGGCCCTACTTGAGCTAGTCTGACAACTAGAATACCTGGACCTTGCAACTCGGGCACAACAAGAAAACTAATTTAGAACATCCAACTGTCATTTAATAAAACCACATGTGCAACAATGTCATGCATGAGATCCCAAACATCTAATCAAGTCACAACCAACGCAAGGAACAAGCTAAAGTCAACAAAAAAAAGGTGAAATATCCAAAACAAATAAACAAGACTAAACAGAGCTTTCAATCCACTCTGTAACCTAGTGACACGTACGTCATCAATCTGGCCTAGGCTCCAACACGGGACCTGCGTGAGTACCTGGAACTGAAAAATAAAAGTCCCCGAGGGGTCAGCTACTATCCTAGGCAAGCTAGATAACAAGCGGCAAGAGTAAGACGTTTGAAAACAATAAACAATAAACAACTTAACCTTTAACAAATTAATAGAACAAAACATAATAAGTCAACACACATCTCAACAATCTAGATAACGGGTGAAAGGAAAAGCAACGAAACATCCCAACAATCTAAATAACAAGCACAAAAGTAAAGCGTTTAAAATAATAGCCAACACTTCGACATTCAACAAATACAGGGAAAGACAATGAAACAAGCAATTCATCAAACATAACAAAAATTCACAAGGTCGGAAGCCAACTAAGTAATCACACACAAACACACAACAAAACCATTCACAAACCTATTGGGAAATGCAATTCTTCCTTCCTCCACCGCAGTCCTATCTACGGCGCTAACTCCCTGCGCCCGAGTGCAGAGGCATGCCCTCCCGCTTTCCATGTACGCCATCCTTCCAACCCCTGGTCAAGCCTCCGCCGGAGCACTTGCCAAAAACAAGCAATTAATTTTATTTTTGAAGAGGCCCGACCGACACACGACCATGGCTAGACGCCTCTTCACCACCGACAATCATCGCACATGATCGTGCTGGTTACGCTGCCAGCACAGAGAAAACGATACCATTTTTTTTACGAGAAAATGTTTGGAATGGAAAGCGCATCACAACACGCAAGAAAACATTTCACAAGGAAAAATATACATTCGGGACTAATTCCCAAAACCAATCTCACAATCACGACATGAAATCTAACAAGACTAGAATAAAGTCGAGAACGACTTACCTGGAAGGCGATCCTTGAAAGAAGTAAGAACATGACGGTACTAGAGACCTACGAATCATAACGTTCATCGTTAACCGACTAACCGAAAGAAGTAACTTTCGATTCAAAGCAAGCACAACTATAGTAGTCTCATCAAATGTGAACCACCCTAAAATCTATTGTATCCATACGAGTGCGGATTGAATTGACTCTAATATTTTTAACCAAACTAATCGCAACAATCTTAAGAACCAAACATCATTCCTACATGCCAAGTTTTCCCAACCATAAATGCCTTGAAGAGTGATAGCCCAAGGTATCCAAATTCAAAGTCTAAGTTTCAAAGTGGAAACGTCAAACCCTATTCTCAACACACACACACAACATGCACATGTATACGTATTCGAATTCAATAAAATTAGGATCCAAATTCATAGCACCCAAACCAAGGCCTCCCAAACAAAGGAGGTCGAAACAAGACCGATTGATTGCCCTCGAACAAACTAATCAAAGACCTCCATACACTTTATAATTGTAACTCTTAAACCACAACTCGCATTCAAAAACATAAGCCAATAAGATCAAATTCCCACGCTATAACCACATACAAATCTAATTCAAAGCACTTAGTTGACTTGCAAGCTTGGATTTCAACACGAAAGAAATGACAACATTGAAACAATGGAATTTCAACACCCGCTAGCTTACAAGACAAAATTAAAACACTATTTAGCATATTGAAACCACAATTCACCAAAATAATGGATTACAAGGCAACACTCAAAACAATAACTCAAACAGATTGAGCAATAAAAGAGCGATTGAGTTCACGGAACAGGGTCGAACCTTTAGGCACGAGTCACCAATGACGAGGCTCGAACATCTTGCTGATGTGGTCGAAGGATTCGGATCTGTGGGTCTCGAGCGGCCACCGAGCACCTCTTCAAAGCGAATCTCGGCGATAATCACGACCCCAACCAACGAGTGCAGCTTGTGCTTCTCTCGTGGACTTCAGCGCATAACCACGAACGTGGTTCGTTCGGACGGAGGCAACAACACTAATCTGGTAATGAGATCTCCGACAATCTCGTTCCTATCAAGTGATACCGACGATGTAGCCTCAATCTGGTGGCGCGAATGGGTCGACGATGACATGAGGGAAGACTACTGAGTTTGCGGCAGTTCCGGCGACTAGAGCTTACAACAGAGGAGGCTCGACGAGCTAGTGCGTAGGGGACGACGACGGTTTGACTCATGACCAAGCCTCGGCGGCCGAACCAGAGTGGAACAATGCCTAACCAAAATGACACGACGGACTTCACGACGGCCTACGACAAAGACGACCTATGACGGTGGGTTGAGGATGAACGACGTGCGTTCCCTGGAGGATCTTCAGAACGCTCGGGAAGAAAAGGGGTTGGGCAAGAAATCGGGCTAGGGTTTTTGGCGTCTGGTGTGTGCGTCAAGAGGGGTAGAAGAAGAGATAAGAAGGAATGAAAAAAAAACGAAGAGGAGTTTGGTTCAAGCTTAGGGCTTTTCGGCCCATATCCAAGAATAAATAGGTGGTGAGTTTTTGTTTGGTTTTAGGCCCAGAACAAAAGGGAGAATGGTTTTTGAATATAAGATAGCAGGAGGTTGGAACGGAATTTAGATATCGAGTTTTCGATAACCCAGATGTTACATACTACCCCCCTTAAAGAAAGTTTCGTCCCGAAACTTCCATAGCCATTCGTAAAACCCAACAAACTCAAGGACCGATGTTTCACAACCACTCCCCCTTGAAGGGGTTCGTCCACGAACCGTAGTCATAAATAAGGAAACTAACAAGTCAAACCTTAACGCATATCACACAAAAGTACGCACGACCATAACACACAAGGCACAAGTCAAGTAACCACTACAACCATCTAACAATACAATTAGCCGATCACGCATAGACAACCACTGGTTCCACTCTCTCACTTGCCACTAACTCCTCTCAAGCACCTCTACTAACTCGGGTGCAACTCTAGGTAGCTCCGTCTCTTATCCTATCCTTGGTCACCCAGGTAACCACCTCAACTCCTCATCGAGACCATTTAATCAACACCAACTTAAACTCTTCATAGTTAATCATGTGATTGGGATCTGGAACATACTGTCTTAGTTACGACACATGAAACACAGTGTGAACTCCATCTAAAGCGGGTGTTGCACTCGTCTGTAGGCTACCTTGCCCACTCTCTCTAGAATCTCAAACAACCCAAAGTAACGGCCTCAACTTCCCCTTCATCCCAAAATTCCTCACCCCACAAGTAGGCGATACTCTCAACCAAACATGTGCCCCTATCTTAACTCTAGTGATCGATGTCGCTTGTATGCGTAGGATTGTTGGCGACTCTGTGCAATTAGCATATGCTCCCGGATCAAGGCCAATTTCCCAATCGTCTCCTCAATCCTCTATGGCCTCTCTCCTACAACATCCGACGGGTCATCCCAACACAACGGTGTCCTGCACCTCCGTCCATATAAGATCTCATATGGTGCCAACTAGATGATCTGGCCAATGACTTCCCCAGTCAAGAACACATGACCTCAACATGTCCTCTAGAGTCTAAATTGTCCTCTAAGATTGGCCATCTGACTTTAGATGGTAAGCAATTGTGAAGTGCAATCTCGTTCCAAGTGCCTCATGTATTTGTTGCCAAGATCTGGATATGAAACGCCCATCACGATCTGACACCATTGTCTAAGGCACACCATGTAGTCTAACTATCTGATTTATGAACACCTCTAATAACTTGTTCACTAGTCAAGTCTCCTAAAAAGGTAAGAAGCGAGCAATCTTTTTCAACCTATCCACTACAACACATATGGCATCAGTCCCCTTGCTGACCCGTAGTCCAGTGACAAAATCCTTGAAAATGTCCTTCCACTTCCACTCTGGAATAGCAAGTGATTAGAGCATCCCACCCGGCCTTTAGTGCTCAATCTTTACATGATGACAAACCTGACACTTAGCCACAAATCTCGCTACATCTGGCTTCATGCCACCCCACCAGTAACATTATCACAAACCTTGGTGCAACTTACACGCTCTGGGGTGAATCGAGTAAGGTGTGGTGTGGGCCTCTGATGTCCGCTTTTTAGGTAGGTTTTTAGTGTCTAGATAGATTAGATTGAGTGGTTTTCGTACTATAGTTTTATGTTTTTGAGTCTTTTTGCTTTAGTTTTCGTATTTCCTTGAGATTCGGAAACTACGCTTCTTTTCTGTCTTTTTTGTAGGCGTTTTGGAGCTCAAAAGAAGAATTTGGAGCATTGCAAGAGGAGGTGGACGAGCTATAAGTGGAGAAGCTAAGGAAGAAAGGCAAAAAGAGGAGTGAAATCGAGCCAAAGGAGGTCGTGCACGAGCAAGAACAAGCCAAGATCGAGTCAAGATAGGTCGTGCACGAGCCAACATGAGCAAGCTCGACCCAACCAGAATTCATGCGCTCAGGCACGACCCTAGGAGGGTCGTGCACGACCCATTTTGGGTCGATCATGGCGCCGACTTTGCCTTATTCCGTGATCTTTTAGATATATTCTATCTTTGTATTTTAGGAAGGTTGTTTTATCTTGTTTTCTAGTTTAATTAGGGCTCTTTTTCCTTTATAAAAGGAGGCTAAACCCTTTAGTTAGGGGTTCGGTTTTTATTTTGCTTTTTGGGGGAGATTGGAAGCAAGACTTGGAGAACAAGTTTGAGAATTTGTAAGACTTTTTCTTAGTTTAATTTTAATTTCGGTTTTAGATTTATCATGTCTTCTTCCTTTTTCTTGTTTTTCTTTACCATGAGTGAGTAGTTTTCTTAGATTCTAGGGTTGGGTGAAAACCCAACACAATCATGCATGTCTAAAATATGACTTCATAATTTGTATGCTTGATGATCATATTTATCTATCTTGTGCTAAATTCCTTTGCGACAGTTGAGGCATATCTTGCGATTAACCCAAAAGCGAAAGTGTAAGGTTGATTGTTTGATTAGTTCTAATAGGATTATTTGCGAAAGTTGATATTCCAAGGTTGAAGGATAGATAGAAAGTTGTTTAATTTGCAAAAGTCGATTGAATAACTTGAATTGTTTGCGAAAGTTGACTTTTCTATGATCGTAATTGCATGATAATTGTGATTTCTTGTTGAAAGCAAGCGTGATTGATGTTGTGGTAGCCCTAGCCCTAGGATTTACTTTTTATATGTTGAAAGCAAGCGTGCTCGAACCCTTGCTTGCTTTTGTGTGCTCGTTCGTGTGTGTTTTGTGCTCAGGACCGACCCACCTAGGGTAGTGCACGACCCAAATTGGTTCGGTCCTGGCCTTGTTTTGCTCGTGTTTGTTTTTCTTTTCGTAGTTTATCAACTAATCTCTCAACACTATTCTCATTCCCGTGGACGAACCTGACTCCCTGTACTCAGCGGGGTCTTGATATAAATTTATTTGTTCAAGAAACCCTTCAACAAATTGGCGTCGTTGCTGGGGATAAATGGGTGAGTTTGGTTATCTTTTGAGTTGGGATAAATGGGTGAGTGAAAGAAAAAGTGCATAAAGTGAAAGAGAGAGTTTGGTTATCTTTTGAGTTTTTGGTATTGTGAGAGTTTTTAGGAGTCTTTGATTCCCGGATATTATCAGCACCACATGGCCAAATAACTCCCTACCTAATGTTATTACCAAGCCCCATTACAAACTGGCCGAATGGAGTCTTCTATGAAGATTTCATTGAGCCTAAGTTCTTAAGATGATTGATGTGTTTTGACTTCTCTAGGTAGAGAGATTGGTGATATAAGTCTCAATGATAAAGTAGATGTCGCATAAAGATTGAGATGAGAGTTGATTTATTAGCCTAAACACATGAGAGTTGAGAGAAACACATTAAAATCCCTTGTGAGGTTGGATTGTGATTGCCTACGCTTGAGATTCATATATATGTGGTGACGTTAAAATTGCTTGTCTACTTTTTCACTTGTGTTTAAAATGTTTTGACAAAGGCTATGCTTGAAGATTGTGTTATTGGTCTTGATTTTGCATGATTATTGCTTGAGGACAAGCAAGTCTAAGTATGGGGTGTTTTGATGTCCGCTTTTTAGGTAGGTTTTTAGTGTCTAGATAGATTAGATTGAGTGGTTTTCGTACTATAGTTTTATGTTTTTATTAGTCTTTTTGCTTTAGTTTTCGTATTTCCTTGAGATTCGGAAACTACGCATCTTTTGTGTCTTTTTTGTAGGCATTTTGGAGCTCAAAAGAAGAATTTGGAGCATTGCAAGAGGAGGTGGACGAGCTATAAGTGGAGAAGCTAAGGAAGAAAGGCAAAAAGAGGAGTGAAATCGAGCCAAAGGAGGTCGTGCACGAGCAAGAACAAGCCAAGATCGAGCCAAGATAGGTCGTGCATGAGCCAACATGAGCAAGCTCGACCCAACCAGAATTCATGCTCTTAGGCACGACCCTAGGAGGGTCGTGCACGACCCATTTTGGGTCGATCATGGCGCCAACTTTGCCTTATTCCGTGATCTTTTAGATATATTCTATCTTTGTATTTTAGGAAGGTTGTTTTATCTTGTTTCCTAGTTTAATTAGGACTCTTTTTCCTCTATAAAAGGAGGCTAAACCCTTTAGTTAGGGGTTCGGTTTTTATTTTGCTTTTTGGGGGAGATTGGAAGCAAGACTTGGAGAACAAGTTTGAGAATTTGTAAGACTTCTTCTTAGTTTAATTTTAATTTCGGTTTAGATTTATCATGTCTTCTTCCTTTTTCTTGTTTTTCTTTACCATGAGTGAGTAGTTTTCTTAGATTCTAGGGTTGGGTGAAAACCCAACACAATTATGCATGTCTAAAATATGACTTCATAATTTGTATGCTTGATGATCATATTTATCTATCTTGTGCTAAATTCCTTTGCGACAGTTGAGGCATATCTTGCGATTAACCCAAAAGCGAAAGTGTAAGGTTGATTGTTTGATTAGTTCTAATAGGATTATTTGCGAAAGTTGATATTCCTAGGTTAAAGGATAGATAAAAAGTTGTTTAATTTGCGAAAGTCGATTGAATAACTTGAATTGTTTGCGAAAGTTGACTCTTCTATGATCTAAATTGCATGATAGTTGTGAATTCTTGTTGGAAGCATGTATGCCCTAGGATTTGCCTTTTATATTGATTAAAACTCTTGTCTTTACTTCGATCTCGACCCATAAAGTCGTGCTCGATCCTTTGCTAGTTTTTGTGTTTTCGTGTGTGTGATTGTGTGCTCAGGACCGACCCTCATAGGGTCATGCACGACCCACTTCAGTTCGGTCCTGGCGTGTTTTGCTCGTGATTTCTTTGCTTTTCATAGTTTATTGACTAATACTTTAGCACTATTCTCATTCCCGTGGACGAACCTGACTCCGCTATACTCAGCGGAGTCTTGAATATAAATTTATTTGTTCAAGAAACCCTTCAACAGCCTCCTGCAAAATCTTCAGTCTCAACTCTGCATCTTGAGGCACACAAATTCGGCCGCGCACTCCAAGATATCGTCTACTCTTTCTACAAAATCAAGTGTCTCTCCACGGCTCAAACCTTTCCTTTAGATACTGAATCATTGGACATATCTCCTGTTCCAGCCTCACTTCTTTAAGCAAAGTCAGTCGACACTTCCAAGATACTTAGCCTACCCTGGTAACAATGAATCTTTACCTCGATTCCGTACTTCATCAGCTCTCTCTAAGTGAAGATGTACTTGAGACTTTTACAAATGGTCATTACTTTGCATGTACTCCCCTACAGGTGTTGACACTAAACCTTCAAGGCATGCACCACTACTGCCAACTCCAAAACATGAGTGAGGTAATTCTGCTCATTCGGCTTCAACTGTCACGAGGCATAAGCAATCACCTTTTCTCTCTACATTAACACACATCCCAAGTCTACCTTGGGGGTATCACTGTAGATCAGAACGTCCTCATTCCCCGAAGGGAGAGCAAGTATAGGAGCCAAGTCCAACCTCCCCTTTAACTTGTCGAAACTCTTCTAGCATGACTCATTCCACTAAAAATGAGTGGTCTTCTTCAACAGGTTGGTAAGTGGTTGGGCTATACGGAGGAACCCTTCCACAAACCTGCGATAGTACCTTGCTAGTCCTAAGAAACTCTGCTCTCCCTTCACATGCTTCGGGGGCTCCCAAGCCTTCACGGCCTCCATCTTTACAAGATCCCTCATAACTTCCTTAGCAGACACCAAATGTCCTAGAAACGTGACTTCTGGCAACCATCACTCACATTTGGTCACCCTAGCAAACAACCAATGTTGCCTCAACACTCTCAACACCAACCTAAGACGCCCAACGTGCTCCTCCTTATCTCGGGAGTAAAACAAGATGTCATCAATGAATACCCCCACAAATCTGTCCAAGCAAACTGTAAACACCCGGTTACACAACTTCATGGCCACTGTAGGTACCTTGGTCAAACCGAACGACATCACCACGAATTCATAATGCTCATTTCTAGTGCGGGAAGCCGTTTTGGGAATATCTTCCTCCCGAATTCCTCAGTTGATGGTAATTTGACCTCAAATCCCCCTTACAGAGCCCAGTAGCCCTCTGTAACTGAACCAACAAATCGTCAATACGTGGCAGTAGGTACTTGTTCTTATTAATAACTCGGTTCAACTCTCGGTAATCGATACACACACGAAGGGAACCATCCTTCTTTACAAATAAAACTGGGGCTCTCGCATTTTCACCAACTAACACACACTCCTTTCCGCTATGCCATGGTAACTCGTCTTCCAATTTTGCCTTCAACTCTTGCATTTCCATCGGAGCCATGCAGTATGGAGCCCTCGAAATTGGTCTCATCCCCAGCTCTGGATCAATACTAAAGTCCATCTCTCTTTAATGCAGCCATCCCGGTAGTTCCCTTGGAAAAACCTCCTCAACTCACCAAATACAGGTATATCTTCAATGTGGGGCCCTCCTTGTCCCCTTGCAAGTCGTAGCACCAAAATCCCACACATCTCTCACTGAGCAACTTGGCGACCTTCACACCATGCTAAGCACTGGTTCCGACCCTACCTGCTCTAACTCCGGACTCACCGGTACAGTCACATCATTGGCGGTCACTATGACGATACCACTATGTATATCCAGCACCGCTTTGAAGCATCTCCTCCAACTCATTCCCAAAATCACATTGCCTTTCGGGGACAACTACATTACCGTAAAATCTGAATACCGGTCTCTACTTCCTATTCTGATAGGGCACTACAAAAACTCTCTATTCCCACACACCTTACTGCTATCGGATAGACCCGCCATAAAAAGATACCCCTTCTGTACACGTCAACCCTAGTCCAGTCACACAAGCAGAGAACACAAAAGAGTGTGTGGCACCCGTGTCAAAAAGAATATGGACATGTTTAGAATGAATCCAAAACGTACTTGTAGTTGTCAATGTATGTGAGATTTCAGCACTCCTCATCTCGAACACTCGAGGCTGGTTAGTCCTAAGGTATTGGCTCTTGTGCCCCGTTATTTGTTCTCGCTTGAAGCATACTGAGTCTGCTATGGTGGACGACGAGCTCCTTGGTTCACCTTCCTTGGTGAATGTCCCTAAGAGGGTACACCAACCCTTTAATACTATCGTATAAGGTTGGGCTTCCTACATATGAAGCAGTTTCGAACTAGCTTCGGACATTGGCTCTTAATGTGATCCTTGCCTCCACAATTGAAACACTCTCTCGAACCCCTAATAAACTGGCCTTGCTGAGTCTAACCCTGATGACCTTGTGATTGAAAACACGACCGGTTCTGCTGAAACAAGCATAGTCTCCTCGAAGATAACATTTTTCTAACGGTCTTGGCTCAAATTCCACCAATAGAAAACACTCTCTTGTAGAAAACTCTACACTAGAGACATCTTTTCCTCTAGTGCCTTAATAGAATTCCAACATTGACCCCATTCTCCTCAGCAACTGCTCAATACTAGTACCCAGGGTGCTAGAGAAACTTGGCACCCCAATTTTCTAAATTCGGTGAGCCACTTGTCAGGCTAGGCTCGCGGCACTATCTTAGTAGCTCTAACACATGGGTAACTACTTCTGGTATTTGTACTTCTGGTAGCCCTCCTAACTGAGCAACACTAATAATACTCTGGCTTGGTGCCCTCATCTTAGTCTTTTGGTGCCTAGCATTAGTATTCTGATCACGTAAAACCGTAGTGATAACCCAACTAGCGCTTGGCTCCACACTAGGCCCCATTAGGATGGGGTCCGCCTTTAACGGCAAGCACACTAGCATCCTGATGGTCGTCAACAGTCAGGTCCACACTTTCAGCAACTTCTTCGAGTAAACATTCGGACGCTCCTCTAGCTCAGCAACAAAGGAAGTCTCTCCTCTTACCGCTACCACGTCCTCTACCACTACTTCTACCACGGCCTCTACCATTAGCAAAAGTAACTCTAACTCTGGTTTGTAGGGCAATCTTTTCAGAAAGTGCCACAGTCAAAACTTTAAACTTGACTAAAAGTTTAAGAATCTACTTACCATTCTAAGTGAGGTCCTTCGGCAGATGGCAGCGGAGTCACATCGTGTCATCTACCCCTGTATGCAGAATGTCTACCCTATTTAAAACTTTTTAGAAAACACCGGCCGGTTTTTGTTTCTAGTTAGACCTCGTATACACTTGTTGTTTGGTTCCATGTGCCCTTGTTGCCAACCTGGCTCTGATACCAATTTGTAACACCCCGTCTTGACGTCGGGGCGTTACTTGGTAGTTTGACCCTAACGGGCCCTACTTGAGCTAGTCTGACAACTAGAATACCTGGACCTTGCAACTCGGGCGCAACAAGAAAACTAATTTAAAACATCCAACTGTCATTTAATAAAACCACATGTGCAACAATGTCATGCATGAGATCCCAAACATCTAATCAAGTCACAACCAACGCAAGGAACTCGCTAAAGTCAACAAAAAAAGGTGAAATATCCAAAACAAATAAACAAGACTAAACAGAGCTTTCAACCCACTCTGTAACCTAGTGACACGTACGTCATCAATCTGGCCTAGGCTCCAAAACAGGACCTGCATGAGTACCTGGAATTGAAAAATAAAAGTCCCCGAGGGGTCAGCTACTATCCTAGGCAAGCTAGATAACAAGCGACAATAGTAAGCCGTTTGAAAACAATAAATAACCAACAAATTAACCTTTAACAAATTAATAGAACAAAACATGATAGGTCAACACACCTCTCAACAATCTAGATAACGGGTGAAAGGAAAAGCAACGAAACATCCCAACAATCTAAATAACAAGCACAGAAGTAAAGCGTTTGAAATAATAGCCAACACTTCGACATTCAACAAATAAAGGGAAAGACAATGAAACAAGCAATTCATCAAACATAACAAAAATTCACAAGGCCGGAAGCCAACTAAGTAATCACACACAAACACACAACAAAACCATTCACAAACCTATTGGGAAATGCAATTCTCCCTTCCTCCACCGCATTCCCATCTACGGTGCTAACTCCCTGCGCCCGAGTGCAGAGGCATGCCCTCCCGCTTTCCATGTACGTCGTCCTTCCAACCCCTGGTCAAGCCTCCACCAGAGCACTTGCCGAAAACAAGCAATTAATTTTATTTTTGAAGGAGCCCGATCGACACACGACCATGGCTAGACGCCTCTTCACCACCGACAATCATCGCACATGATTGTGTCGGTTACGCTGCCAGCACAGAGAAAACGATACCATTTTTTTTACGAGAAAACGTTTGGAATGGAAAGCGCATCACAACACGCAAGAAAACATTTCACAAGGAAAAATATACATTCGGGACTAATTCCCAAAACCAATCTCACAATCACGGCATGAAATCTAACAAGACTAGAATAAAGCCGAGCAAGTCGAGAACGACTTACTTGGAAGGCGATCAATGAAAGAAGTAAGAACATGACGGTACTAGAGACCTACAAATCATAACGTTCATCATTAACCGACTAACCGAAAGAAGTAACTTTCGATTCCAAGCAAGCACAACTATAGTAGTCTCATCAAATGTGAACCACCCTAAAATCTATTGTATCCATACGAGTGCGGATTGAATTGACTCTAATATTTTTAACCAAACTAATCGCAACAATTTTAAGAACCAAACATCATTCCTACATGCCAAGTTTTCCCAACCATAAATGCCTTGAAGAGTGATAGCCCAAGGTATCCAAATTCAAAGTCTAAGTTTCAAAGTGGAAACGTCAAACCCTATTCTAAACACACACACACAACATACACATGTATACGTATTCGAATTCAATAAAATTAGGATCCAAATTCATAGCACCCAAACCAAGGCCTCCCAAACAAAGGAGGTCGAAACAAGACCGATTGATTGCCCTCGAACAAACCAATCAAAGACCTCCATACACTTTATAATTGTAACTCTTAAACCGCAACTCGCATTCAAAAACATAAGCCAATAAGATCAAATTCCCACACTATAACCACATACAAATCTAATTAAAAGCACTTAGTTGACTTGCAAGCTAGGATTTCAACACGAAAGAAACGACAACATTGAAACAATGGAATTTCAACACCCGCTAGCTTACAAGACAAATTAAAACACTACTTAGCATATTGAAACCACAATTCACCAAAATAATGGATTACAAGGCAACACTCAAAACAATAACTCAAAGAAATTGAGCAATAAAAGAGCGCTTGAGTTCACGGAACAGGGTCGAACCTTTAGGCACGAGTCACCAATGACGAGGCTCGAACATCTTGCTGATGTGGTCGAAGGATTCGGATCTGTGGGTCTCGAGTGGCCACCGAGCACCTCTTCAAAGCGAATCTCGGCGATAATCACGACCCCAACCAACGAGTGCAGCTTGTGCTTCTCCCGTGGACTTCAGCGCATAACCACGAACCTGGTTCGTTCGAACGGCGACAACAACACTAATCTGGTAATGAGATCTCCGATGATCTCGTTCCTATCAAGTGATACCGACGTTGTAGCCTCAATCTGGTGGAGCGAATGGGTCGACGATGACACGAGGGCAGACTACTGAGTTTGCGGCAGTTCCGGCGACTAGAGCTTACAACAGAGGAGGCCCGACGAGCAAGTACGAAGGGGACGACAGTGGTTTGACTCATGACCAAGCCTCGGCGACCGAACCAGAGTGGAACGACGCTGAACCAAAATAACACGACGGACCTCACGACGGCCTACGACAAAGACGGCCTATGACGGTGGGTTGAGGATGAACGACATGCATTCACTAGAGGATCTTCAGAACGCTCGGGAAGAAAAGGGGTTGGGTAGGAAATCGGGCTAGGGTTTTTTGCGTCTGATGTGTGCGTCGAGAGGGGTAGAAGAAGAGATAAGAAGGAATGAAAAAAAACGAAGAGGAGTTCGGTTCAAGCTTAGGGCTTTTCGGCCCATATCCAAGAATAAATAGGTGGTGAGTTTTTGTTTGGTTTTAGGCCCAAAACGATAGGGATAATGGTTTTAGAATATAAGATAGCAGGAGGTTGGAACGGAATTTGGATATCGAGTTTTCGGTAACCCGGATGTTACATGACATCTATCACACACCAATTTAACTTACTGATTTACATTTCATTCCATAATTTTCCCATCACTTGCATTTAATTTACAAGTCATATTTTAGTCCAAAAATCTAACCTTATTTTCCAAATTCAACACTAAAAAAACAAAACAAAACATGCTCTTATTTTTGCTGATCATGGTTCACATCATATTTTGATAGAATGTATGATGAAGGATCTTGTTGATGAGGACGGTGTAAGGCAATCCGAGGTTGACCCGAGCAAATTCTTCAAGAAAAAGGTGGCGGTAAAGGGCCTTCTTGATGGCACCAATGGAGGGTGATGGTGGACGATTTTGTGGAGGAATGGAGGGTGGGAATTTGATGGACAAGAGCTGGATATGATCGTGCCTCGAGAGTATATGACTCGCCTTCCGAAATATGAACTAGAAGGATCAAACTAGGATATGACTCACCTAGATCAAACCTTCGGTCTTGGATTGATATGACTCACAATTCAAAGGAACCAAATCTGAAATTTGATTGAAAAGAACAAGGGAAATCGATTTCAAAAGCAAGGAGACAAGGCTTGGATTGTTTGGCTTCACTCTTGTCTAAAAATGCAAAGTGGCGTCTAACACCCCTTTAGCCTAGGCCACATGGGACGCCTCTTACAAGAGCACAAGGGTTTTGAAATAGTTACAAAAATATCCAAGGAAAATTACATAAAAAGCCCAAACTTAAGTTAAGGACCAAATAAGGCTCATGGTGCCGGTGGAGAGGCCACCAAGAGACTCCAAGCCTCGTCTTCATAATTGGTCAGTGCAATTTGATTCATTAGGTCTCTTTTGAAATCATCTTGCAATGCTCTAGCTCTGGAACGAGTGATTCGACCCAAAAATGGCAAACGTCGGGCTTGGACCTTAATTTGCACCGTGCCGAAAGAATCAATGAGAGGCTCTCAACGCTCGGATGAGTTAGGACACCTTTAGTGTCGTTGGTCCTCATTTGAGGGGTGTAGGGGCCTCCCAAAATATGGTCTGAGGGTACTTGAGAAGTACCCGATGGACTCAGCTCCAAAGCTCCACTCGACGCATCAAGGCATGGCGTGACACTAGACTTGGGGCTGCTTGGCGCCAACGCATGCTTCACTTGCTCATGGTCCATGTCATGCTCCTCTTGGCCTTGTTCATGATGTGGTAGAATCACATCAATGTAGATTATCGATGCAGATGGGGATGTGCGTAGTGCTTCGATGTCGACATCGTCGTCAACTATTAGATTGTCTCTTCAAGCTTCCAATGGTGGATGCAGATGGGGCTATGTAGGTGGTTAGATGTCAACGTCGGTGAAGGGTGACGTATTTGAACATTATTCCTAGTCGTCTATGTTAACCAAATGGGGATAATATCATCCCATACCATCCTATATTTGCAAATCCTATTGATTAGTTGACAATATCATATTTTATTTCATTTTCAATTTATTAGCTGTATTTCAGTTTTTCTTGGGCCTATTAGATGTACCCCCTTTCCCTTGGACAGGAGTACCCCGTCTTGACCCCCAGATTCCGATGTAGCAGAGCCTCACTCGGTCAATGATGATGATTTTATTTTCAATTTATCTTAAAGATTTATTAAGATAATAAAATCTACCAAAAATAATTAAAAAACTACCTTAAGGATTTATTTCTAGTGTACTGAAATTATATCTCTCTACCATAATATTTTCGGTTCCTTTTTTTATTCCACTATAAATATGATATCCTTTAATTAATAAATTGCCATAAATGATTTAGAAAATAAAAAAACTATCGGTTATCTTTTAACTTAGATAGGGCCAAAGCATTTTTTAAAATTAGTTGGGAGGTCGTGTTTGTGCCTTTGTGGACTCCGCACACAAACGTTAGTTCTCATTTTTCGGTCAATTTACTTCTAACACCAAGCAACTCAAATTTGCATTTGCACTTTGCGTACAGTGCTCGCACCTTAGGTGGTGTAACAATCGGGATGACATCACCCTTCTTACCAGATCTATACATACCATACTTATGACATGCTAGTCTGGCCAAATTTGTGTTTGACCTTTTTATGGGCAACACCATATTTCTTTCCCGCCCGACTTGCCTAGCTCATGCTATCATTTCATCTCGATTATCCCACACTCCATCGCTATGAAAGTCAACAGAAAAATCTCTCCTGTGTACCTATTTATAAATTCACATTTTTTTCAATTAAATTTGAATACACCATGTTTCTAATAACAAACTTTTAAACTATAAATTTTCAATCAACTCTACACTATGAAGTAACAATACTATTTTTTTTCTCAAATCAACTATTTAATGATACATAATATTTTTAACGAATATAATCGATACAAATATTTAAGATTACTAATCTTAATTTTTTTATAATGAAAACTATACATAATGCTTACTTTAAATTTCTAAAATTAAAACTAGAAAGTGAAAATTAAAGATTTGTTTAGTTAGACGCATAAATAAATTTAATGTGAATAAGAACTTACATTGACTAGGTCGTTTTCTTCTTCATCAACGTTTATTTCTCCTCCATGTTCGTCTTCTTCTTCAAATGATGATGACAACTCTTCCAAAAATGATGACGATTCCACTTCATAAGGTTCATCTGAAAAAGGCGATTCCATTGATGAATTTTCTTCATATGATATATCCGACAATGATGATTTATTGGATGCCAGTGTAACTGGAGATTATGTGAATGTTGTGTTTTTAATGAAATTAGTGATGTATGAATATATAGGGGTTGAATGCTTGCTCCCAAATCTAATCTTGATTAGGATATAAGATAGAAAATAAGACTAAAAATAAAATCTTGTTCCAAATTTAAAATTTAAAAGGTCGATTCGTTGCGCAAAATTTGCCGAAACAATCAATATTGGGTATGGCGGTGGCGTGCGCGAAAATCTGACGAAACCCTTACGGTTCATGAAGCGTCTCTTCATGAAGAGTCAAAATTCACGCTTCGTGAAGTGCCACTCTTCATGAAGAGTCACTCTTCGTGAAGCATCACCCTTCGTGAAGAGTGAGCTTTTTCTCCACCGGGTATGGCTTTTATCCACCGAGTAACCATTGAACTCATGCTTCATGAAGCATGATTTTCTGTGTGCGCTGGACATTTTTTTGTGTGCACAAGGAATCGCCCCTAATTATAATCATCTTGTTTGATAATTTAATAAATAGAGGAAAAATAGAAAAGTTAATATCGTTGCCAAACTAGTAGCGATCTACAATAAGTAATTCGGTTCAAATCGGTCTATACTCGGGACCAGACCGTAATAGGACTGGACTGTCACGGTCCAGTTCATTCCAGTCCATGGTCCATAACATTTTAGAATTACGATCCATCGGTCTAGATCGAACCGTATATACTCTGTCCAGTCCGGACCGGTTACACAACCCTACCACCCATAGGTAAGTACAGTTCTTTTTGGGCCGAATACATAGATAGACCCATGAACTTACAGCTTTTGTTCGCTCAGACCCCCAAACTAAAAAACTTACTATTAGACACCTATACTGTAACGATTTTGTTCAACAAGACACTCCCAATTTTCGTGAAAGTGACGCGCGTCACATAAGCGCCACATAATCCAACTCTTGTTAAAATTTTGCCACATAAGCACCCCTCTCATTAAAATAACCAAAATCATTAAATTATCCCTATTATTTTTATCAAACTATTTTCTTTACTATTATACCCTTATCATTTTTATCAAATTACTCCCAATGCCCTCATCTTCTACCTCCCTTTTCTTTCTCTACCAAGAGCGAATGAGCGATTATGAAGCATTGAAGCTTTGAGCCAAATTGGGGGAAATTGCTACCCTAGTTCAACGCTGAAATTTGATATGAGAAGTCTACAAATTCATCAAATTCATCAAACTCTACAAATTTGTGATATGAGAAGTCTACAAATTCACCAAAGTCTACAAATTCTCCGCCTCATCAATGCCTCCGCTCCATTGTTGGCGGCTCTTGTGGACCCGAATCGGGTCGAATTGGAGGAAGCTCGAAATCCACCCCATGAGATCTACAAATTCGTCTCCCTCACCTCCTTTCCCTCGCCTCCTCTCCCTCGCCCAGAACACCAAGCTCTGAGCAAACTCGCCTCTTTGGATAGCCGGTGGCTCAATCTCTGAGCAAAATCGTCTCCCTCGCTTCCTCTCCCTCGCCCAGAACACCAAGCTCGTCAAAGTCTAGCGATTCGTCAACAAAATTGGTCGGCAAACAATCCAGATCTAGATCTGGATTTTGTGATTCGATTTTGGGGTTTATTTGATATTGGTTGAATCAGCAAAATCCGCTCCCCTCCAAAAGTGAAATCAACCGCATAATTGAGAGAGAGAGGAACTGATGTCGATTCTGATCTATTGTACCGGAGAAAGAAAAATTCCAGACACGAGGAAGAAGAAGAAGAAAGAAAAAGAATTAAAAAAGAGAAAAAATCGGATATATCAGCAAAAAGTGGTTACAAATTAATTTTATTTGATAATTATGTAATTTTATTTTTTATTTATTTTTTATTATAATCCATGTCAAAGAATTTAGGTCAAATAACTCGCATGTCACTCAAGTAACAATCACGCGCCATGCCACATCAGCAAAATGGGTTCAATGGAACAAAAATGTCAAGTTCGGGGGTTTAAAAATAGATTTTTTAGTAGAGGGGTCTGAGCGAACAAAAGTTTCAAGTATAGGGGTCCATACATGTATTCGGCCGTTCTTTTTGTCTTCCTTTTGATGTGCAATTCAGAGAGAGAGAACAAATATACATGGGATGGTAAATGATGATTTGGAAAGAAAGATGACAACTCATTCAACATGGTGTTGTTTCAGTTAAGTTATTAATTAACTCCATGAGTGAAGTTCTAAAACCCTATAAAAAATTAATGAACCCGTCAGAAAAAAATTAAAAAAAATTATAAGTTGATATAGAGAGAGAAGAATCCAATCTTAAGCGTTGAATTTTTATTTAACGATCAGGATCTTCTCAACTCTATCTATGGAGTATTTTCTCAACTCCACTGGAACTAAATCCCATTCAACAGAATAAAACTTCACATAATTAACTAACTTTTAATATACTAGTTAGTTCCCATTTATAAAGTGGCATTAATGAAAACAATTTTTCTAAAGGCATAGGTCAAGGGTTTTAAAATAAAAATATTTTATTGAGTTATATTAAATTACATTTAATTAATTTTTTCATTAAAATTTATTAATTTTTTAGGGGTTTAGTTCCTAAAAATAGCATGATTAATTTTTATGGGAAGTGTGTTGGCAAAAAAAATAAAGAAAATGATAGAGATTTCAAATAATTCAAATAAATTAAAAAAGGAGATTTGGAAGAGATTATATTCTAATTTGGAATCAAGCTGGCATGCCTACATATACGATTAATTTGGATGGAGTGGTTACTACTAATTTTTAAAAACTAAACAAATAAAAGAAGATGCATTCGTTAGTAGGGTGAAAAAAAGCAAAATATAATTAGGTTAAGTTTTGAAAAACGTAAAATCGATTTCTATGATGACCGAATTGGAGATCTAGCACATAATGTGTCCCATGGCATCCCACAACTAATTAATATAATGCAGCTCACATGGAACAACCTGTGTTCATTTATCGATCAGTTGACCAGGGAAACAATAATGAACAAACTATTTTTTTTTTACTAATATAACAATAATACTATATACCACAATAATACATGCTAGCTTGGCATGCATATATATGACATATACGATCATATACTTAAGATCAAGCTATCTCTCAAATAAGTGCATGCACTAATTATTGTCTTAATCGAATCGATAACACTCTCATAAAGTTTTAAGCAACTATTTGCAAATAGAGATGGGTTTCTTGAGCATCCTTTTGCAAATAATCCTAGCATGCATTGCAACGCACTACTTTCTCACGTTACTAAAACGCAGCAAATTAAACCCAAAACGACAACCTCCCGGCCCTTTGCCCTTGCCCATAGTAGGAAACCTCTTAAGCCTCAAAAACAGCGGGCCCCACAAGTCCTTGGCCGAGCTATCTAAGGCCCATGGGCCCACCATGCTCCTTAGGCTCGGATTCCAACGCGTCCTCGTTGTCTCGTCGCCTTCCGTGGCTCGAGACATTCTCGGGAATGACGATGATGACGTGTTCTCGGGTAGCCACATCATGCGACGTGCGCCGGATGCTCGGTGGAAGGTGTTGAGGGAGATTTGTAGGACGTTGGTGTTTGCCAAAGATAGGGTGGAGGCTGCGGAAGGAGTTCGGAGGAAGGCGCTACAACAACTTATTTGCTATGTCCAGGTAAAAATACATCTTATAATTTCTATTATTATTTTGATTTTTTATACGATTTTTCTATCCTATACCTTAGGGCATAGGTTAAAAATACTAAATTTAGAAACTAAAACTCTATTAGGAAATTAATAAATCTTATCAAAAAAGTCAAAATAACCTTAAATAATAAAATTTAATAAATAATTTTCCTTTTAAACTTCTTAACCTCTTAGGCTATAGGTTAGAAAAATAGTTTTTTTATAATACATTCTTAACGTATATTACAAGACTACTTAATTTAGAAACTAAATCTTAAAAGAAAAATTATAAACTCTTTCTCAAAAATCTTAATATGCAAGATGATATCGTTTATACATGCTCACATGTTTTAAGCTAGATAAATGTTTTACGTTCAAGATCCATTTCATATTAAATCCTGCAATGTATGTATTATAATGTACGACAGTATCATTTTCTTGGTAATTAATCCAAATATGCACTCGGTAGTTGTAATTTTGAGTAATGTTCTTGATCGATGAAATATATAGTGCATAATGTGTTTTGTCTTGATGATAACCGATCAACAAAACAATTAAACTTCATGTCACTAATAACATGTGTAGCTATAATGTCAAATTACAGATATGCAGCAAAACCGGGCAGGTAGTGAACATAAGGCAGGCAACATTTGTAGCCGTCATGAACACCTTAACAAACACCTTCTTCTCTTTGGACTTATCCGACCACGGCTTACACTACTCTTCCAAGCTAAAGGACCTCGTCTCCTCAACCTTGGAGGAACTCAAATGTTTCGACATAGCCGACTTCTTCCCGGTTCTAAAGGTTGTCACTCAACGGCGCAACAAGACACGCGTTAAGGGCTACATAGAGAGCATGGTTTGCATCATTGATCGTATCATCAAACAACGCTTGCAACTCCGAAAATCGGCCTTTGCGGTCACTATGCAAGATAGCGACATCTTGGATGCTCTCCTTGACTTAGCACTTGACCCTGAGAGTGAACTAAATCAATCGGACATACCTCATTTGCTCATTGTAAGATGTCCTACACAACACTCATTTGCTTAGTGATGCAATTTTGATATGGGTATTTCTAAATTGCATGAAATGATACCAACTTTAGCGAGTTGGTACTATTCACATGCTCTTAGAGACAAGTCTGGTGTTGGGCTCATTATCTACTTTGGTAGATCTTAGAGAACCGGTATCTGCATGTTATATATATTAAATGTCTTGGGTAGGGCTTAGCCAGTTGCTATCAATTTATTATCTACATTATCTGCCTCCCTATTATCATTTGTCAATTGAATCAACCTAGTTACACTAATTGAGGAGCGTGTGGAAGTAACTTTTCACATTGGGAACTAGATTAAATTGAGCTTGGTATATAAAGTTGGTGAGATATTTCTCTTATTACCAGTTGGTTTTGAGATGTAATCTTCACTTGGCTTATGTATTGTGCTTGTCCATGAATTTTTGCATACTTTATTAAAAGTTGGTGTTTATATTGCAGGATTTGTTTATAGCAGAATCGGATACCATTTCAAGCACAATAGAATGGACAATGACAGAGCTACTTCGCAGCCCTGAAAAGATGCAAAAAGCTCAAATGGAGCTTGAAGAGGTCATCGGCAAAGACAACAAACTCGAAGAAACCAACTTTTCTCGTCTCCCTTACTTGCGGGCTGTGGTCAAGGAAACCTTCAGACTTCACCCTCCAACTCCATTTTTACTCCCCAAGGAAACTTTAACCGACACAAAAGTCGACGAATTCATAGTTCCCAAGAACACCAAAGTGTTGGTGAACATTTGGGCGATAGGGAGAGATCCCAAGGTGTGGGAAGACGCGGATGCATTTGAGCCCAAGAGGTTCTTAGACGCTTCGTCCATTAATTTTGAGTTGATTCCGTTCGGGTTGGGTAGTAGAATGTGTGTTGAAATGGTGAATAGGATGGTGTACTCGATGGTTGGGTCTTTGATCCATTCTGTGAATTGGAAGATTGAAGATGGGATGAAGCCAGAGGATATTGATGTAAATGATAAGTTGGGATACAACTTACGGAAAGCAAAATCAATGTGTGCTACCCCTGTGCTTAAGAACAAATTAGTATAGCTAAATTAACGATGATGTACTTATATATGGAGATCTAATTAATGTTATTATTGGTGTGATGTCAGTTTGCTTTTATGTATGTAAACCTATTTTTCCTTTTTTGATGACGAGAAACCTCTTTATCTTGTTGTAACTAAACCCCATTGTCTTAGACCTTCTATTTATTTCGGTTGCCATTCTTTCACCTAACTTGCAATGTTTTTTTTTGATGAAAAGAACTTGCATTAACTTAAACGAGAGTCATTGTCAAGTACACTGTAAAACTCATACGGGAAATGAAAATTGCTAGAAATAAATAAAGGCGACAAAGTTATCCACCGACTAAGCCAATTTGCCGCTTTATTTGCATCTCTCCTGCAATAACCCCATTCACAAATCTTAAATTGAGCTGCCATTTCTAAAGCAAGAACAATAACATCCCCAAAAGCGTTTAAGGGGATAGAACCTGCTTTCGCTTTTTGAATCAATTTAAGACAATCCGACTCCACCATCACTTGATCAAGGCCCATAGAGAGGCCAACACTTAATCCCCATTTTGCTGCTTCAGCCTCTGCCACTTCAACTGTAGAGCCATCTTGAATCTTTAGTGCACCAGCAAAAATCACCAAGCCATTATCAGATCGTCCGACAATACCGATACCACAGTCTCGTCACTTCACCGAAGCATCAATATTGATTTTAATCCAGCTTGTAGTCGGTTTCTTCCAGACACGATTATCCGAAATATGCTGCGTTGGACCACATTTGATAGCAGCTTGTGCACGTAAAAATTCTTCATTTCTTGCCAGGCATTCTTCAATCAACTCATCCGCTGTAATAAACCCGCCTTCAAACACAGATGCGTTTCGTGCCCACCATAATCTCCAACAGATGAAGGCCCAAATTTGCTGAACTTCAGGGGCACAATCCTGCACCTGCTCAACCCAGTTCAGAAAATCACAGCTTCTCCATCCAGGTCCATATAAATCAGGAAACTTCCGCCACACATCAGCATGCAATCGGCATTCAAAAATAGCATGCATGATAGATTCCCTTTTGCCACAGATTACACACCAAGGATCTGTTGCAATGTGTTTAGTTAATTGGTTTGATTTACAAGGCAACAGATTTTTCCCAGCTCTCCAAAGAAAGGATTTCACTTTCGGTGGCACTTTCAGACTCCATATTTTCCTCCATAACTTTCTCTGAGTTCCTCCATCAGCAGAGTCACCAAAATTTGACTGCACCAGACGCCTATTCTCCATTAATTTGTACGCTGATCTGATTGTGAAGACACCATCACCATCATAAAACCATAACAACTTGTCTTCATATCTGAGATCAGTCAAATGAATATTAACCACTTCCTCAACATCACAAGGCATAAAGATCGATCTAACAAGGTTTTCATTCCAGCTTGTAGTCTCCCAGTTAATCAGCTCAACAACTTTTGTATTTATGTCACCACCATAAAAGTTACCAACAGGCTTGAAAGAAGACGGCCTCGGGATCCATTGATCATTCCATACACTAATTTTCTCACCATTACCAACTTTCCAAAGCGTCCCAGCTTCAATGACTTCACAGCCTTTCAACAAGCTCCTCCAGCACTAGCTAGGATTGAATCCTAACTTTGCATCAAGAAAGGACGATCTTGGAAAGTATCGTGCCTTAAATAACCGAGCAACTAGTGGCGTAGGATCTTGTAAAAGCCGCCATCCCTATCTTGCTAATAAAGCGAGATTAAAACTCTCCAGATTGCGAAAACCAAGTCCACCACGGTCCTTAGGTAAACACAGTTTCTTCCAATTCATCCAATGGATCTTTTTGCTAGAATAAGAGCCGCACCATAAAAATTTGCACATCAGCTGTTCAATCTCATTACAAAGCCCTGTAGGAAGAAGGAAACAAGACATTGTATAAGTTGGTATGGCCTGAGCAACTGATTTCAGCAGGATCTCTTTTCCGGCTCTAGAAAGAGTGGTTGCCTTCCAACCTTTGAGCTTTTTCCACACCCTCTCCTTAACATGAGAAAAGATGATCTTCTTTGATCTCCCCACCATCGTTGGAAGACCAAGATATTTCTCATGTTTCTCGACCTCTTGCACATTAAGGATATTCTGAATAGTCTCCCTTTGAGTCTCCCCTACATTTTTGCTAAACGAAAGTTCCGATTTCCCAAGGTTTACTTGTTGTCCTGACGCTGCTCCACAACGTTGGAGGATATTAACAATTTCCGATGCTTGTTGACAAGACGCTTGAGTAAAAAGGATACTGCCATCAGCAAAAAATAAATGAGATACCACAGGAGCTGATCTTGCAATGTGGATCCCTTTGAAACGACCTTGTAATTCACTTTCCCGAATCAAAGCAGAAAAACCTTCCGCCACAAGAAGGAAAAGGTAAGGCGAAAGTGGGTCGCCTTGACGCAATCCCCTTGTAGAAAAAAAATCCCAAGAAGGACAACCCTTCATAAGAACCGAAAAAGACACACTAGAAACACATCTCATAATCAAACTGGTCCAACCTTCATTAAAACCCAATTACTGCATACAATTTTCCAACAAATTCCACTCAACTCTATCATAAGCCTTGGCCATATCCAATTTCATCGCTAAGTAACCTTTTCTTCCTGTTCTCTTATTCTTCATATAATGGAAAAGCTCAAAAGCAGACAACACATCGTCCGTAATCAGCCTTCCAGGAACAAAAGCAGTTTGAGAACCTGAAACCACTGTATTCAACACTTGCTTAAGCCTGTTAGCTAACACTTTTGATATAATTTTATAAATCACATTGCATAAACTAATAGTCCATAAATCTTTCATTCTCTAAGGATCAGTCACTTTTGGGATAAGAGAAATAAACGTATGGTTATGACGATCAGGAAAAGGAGCTTCAGCAAGAATATTGAGGACAAAAGAAATGACTTCAGGTCCAACAATATGCCAATGTTGTTGAAAAAACAACGCTGACATACCATCGGGACCCGGAGCTTTTGTAGGGTGCATAGAAAAAAGGGCATATCGTACCTTTTCTCCTGTGAATGGACGTGAGAGCATCAAGTTGACCTCATCTGATAATACAGGCGAGATTCCTTGAGGAGCCGCATTTGTGTGTATATTATGATCAGTTTTAAAAAGCTCCAAAAAGTAATCGACAGCCACCCTCATATTTTCCCTACTCCTCCATTCCATCCCGTCTTCATCAACAAGCCTTTTGATCAAATTTCTTTTCCTTCTACCGCTTGCTTTCTTATGAAAAAAAGAAGAATGGTTGTCTCCCCACTTCAACTCATTCACCTTTTCTCTTTGGTGCCACTCATTTCCTCTTTTTCCATTAATTCACGCTCTTTTTTCTCCAACTCTCTTCTTCTCTGAATCAACTGACCCTTCATTCCAGACTTGTTCATTTTCCTCATTTCTTCCCTAAAAGTCGCCAACTGAACAAGAATATTGCCAAACTTTTCTTTATTCCACACTCTAAGTTCTTCTGCACATCTATTTAGCTTGCCCAAAACAGCCCCCTCATTATTACTAGAGCTAGGATTACTCCAGCAATTTCTGACTATCACCTCACAATCATCATTTGTTACCCACATTGATTCAAACCTGAATGGTCTGGGCCTCCTCTCGAATCATCATCCCCGTCCATACATTGAAATGCTTCCACAATTATTGGTAGGTGATCCGATCCTGCTCTCTCCGTATTCCTAACCTTCCCCGTTGGGAAAAGCTCAAACCATTTCTCATTTGCTAGGCCTCTATCAAGCTTTTCTTGGATGAAATCATTTTTGTCTCTTCCATTGTCCCACGTAAACTTCGGTCCATTCGACAGAATCTCTATCAAACCACAATCATCAATTGCATTACTGAACTCCATCATTGCATCCCAATTTCCTTCATTCCCGCCCTCCTTTTCTTCCGGCCTCAAAATCTAATTGAAATCACCCATACATAATCAAGCACCATGCCTTTCCTCAGCAAGCCTCCTAAGGAGGCACCACGAATGGTGTTTTTCCTCCCTTGTTGGCCACCCATAAAAACCTGTAAATCTCCATTTTTTCGACTCCTTTTTATCCTCCATCCAAGCATCAATGTGATGTCTCGTGTAAGAATTAATGGCCACCTCCCAGTCTTTTTCCCATAAAAGACAAAGTCCATCCGATTTACCTACACTATCCACTGTGAAACATCCATCAAAATCCAACTTTCTATGCACCTCCTCCATTCTCTTACGGTCACTTCTGGTTTCCATAAGAAAAACCGCCTTCGGGGCCTCCCTTCTCACTAGATTAGTGAGTCTTGCAATTGCCCGGGCCGTCCCCATTCCTCGACAATTGTAACTGAGTGTACTCATGGTTGTCGGCAAGAGAGACCTCCCGTCTCTCCCGCCGATAAAACTATCTTCTTGTTTTTTTCAAAACACGACCCATCAACAATCATTGGATCATCAACAACCTTCCTCTTTGCACTTTTCTCAATTTCCTTTTGTCCCACACCACCCTCTTTTCTTGCCCTTCTTTTCCATGATCCACCTTTTGTTTTTCCTGAAGTTTCTGACCCCTCACTCTCTTTTCTTTTTTGCGCCTGAACTGATTTCTCATCTGTATTGCCCACTTCTTTGCCTTTTACTCCCTCATCCCCCTCCTTACAAATTTCCTTCTCTTTCTCAGCATTTTTTCGTCCCTTCTGCTCATCTTCCCCTTCTCTCTCCCCCTCCCTCTAAATTTTTTTATCTTTCCCGTCTCCCTTTTATCACCCCCTCCTTTCTCACCCAGTGATAGTGCACTCAATGTTGTCTCCACTTCAGTTGTTTCTACATTATTTCCTGTACTTCTGTTTGCATCATCTTCCTCATTATCCAGCAACTCAAGTAAAGAACGTCGGATAGGCCTCGTCTCATTCTCACAAACAACTTCCTCAACTTTCTTATCTATTTTGCCTTTTATCACTGCTCTTTCTTGTACCCTTTCTGCCAGTTCTCTTGCTTGTAGCAATTTTAGCGGAGACACTCGAAGCCAATCCCCATACTCCCCATGTAACTCTCTCGCTCCTACATCATCACAATCGATCTCAACATGGCCGAGCATTCCACAACAGTAGCAAAAGTTTGGTAACCTCTCATATTTAACCTCCAACCACATTCTTTTTCCATTTATTCTCATCATGAGGCCTCTCCTCAATGGTTTTGTTATATCGATCAGCACACGCAGTCGGAGAAACTTTGCACACCCTAAATCAGATTCATCAATCTCCTCCAGGGTTCCAAAGGATCGCTCAATCGCTTCAGCAGTGTTTTTAGTCATTGCTTCTATCGGAAAATCATAGGCTCTTATCCAAAAAGAAGTTCTGTCGATTATAATTCGGGACGGTTGTTCCACACCAGGCTCCTTCAAAGCAAGAAGGGCACGATCAAAAGCCCATGGTCCTCCCTGCAAAACACTGTCTTTATCTTTCGAATCGACGAACTTGAAAAGAAACAAGTTATGTCGTAGTTCCCGAAATATGAATCCGTTACGTAGTCGCCATGCACCCCTCATGGTCATCTTTAGGGAATAAGAATTGAAGGGCCTAATGGTGAGCAACGTACCAACTAATGTTCTGGATTCCTGCTCTTGTTTATCCTCTCCTTGTAGTACATTGATTTCAACTTCCTCACATTCCTTCTCTATCAAGTGAAGATATCTCTCTATCCCTGCCATTCTTTCCAGAGCTCTTGAACCGATCAAATACACACACAGCAACGGTGAACCCCGCACGTATCGGCGAGAAAACCCTAGCTCTCACAACCAGATGTCGGAGAGAAGGCGAAAACGCTCGGAGAACTGTCAAACGAGCAGTCGCCGAAATCACTCTTGAAGCCCTAGGTTTTTTTTAAGTGTTGGGTTTTTAATAGGGGTGTTCAACGGGCCGGGTCGCCCGTGACCCGCACCAACCCGACCCGCAATTTGCGGGTTGCGGGTCGACCCGCGACCCGTGCGGGTTGGGTCGCGGGTCGAATTTTTTTATTTTGCGGGTCGCGGGTCGGGTCGGGTCAAACCCGCGCGGTCGCGGGTCGACCCGCGACCCGCAATATTTTTTTTATAATGTTATTAATGTATAAACTATTTTTTATTAAAAATCGATGGATTTACGGGTCGACCCGCAAACCCGACAAGTTATTTTAAAAAATATATGTTTTTAGGTTAAAAATTAATTTTTTTAGGTAAAAAATTTAATTTTGACTTGATTGACTTAGTCAAACGGGTCAAGCGGGTTGACCCGCAACCCGACCCGTTAGACCCGCGACCCAAGGGTCGGGTCACGGGTCGGGTTGCGGGTCAAAGGTAAAAAAAATTGTGGGTCGAGGGTCGACCCGCAACCCGCAATTTCGGGTCGCGGGTCGACCCGACCCGACCCGTGAGCACCCCTAGTTTTTAACTTGCAAGGTTTAAGTTTAAGCTTTAACATGAATTGAAAAGATAAGCCCCCCCCCCTTCTCTAATCTTATATTATACATATAAGATTGGGTTTTGCCCCCATTTATTACTCTCATTAACTATACTCACAATAATACCTATATAATTATTATTGACAATAACAAATCAAGAAAAATTGTGTAGCATAGTGGTAAGAGTGCCTTTTCAAGAATCCATAGATCATGGGTTCAAAATTCTTAGATGCACTAGTTTAGTTCATTTTTTCCTTCTATGATATATATCCACTCAATTGTTTCTAGAAATCATTGGTCATGGGTACAATCAATTAAACTAATAAGAAGAAATATTTTATTAATTTTCCCACACTTATATTTTATCTAATTATCATCATAAAAAAAATTGACAATTAAAGTCCATCATTATTGACAAATAAAATTGATAAGAATTAAAATAAAAATAAACATTTTATTAATTTTCTTATGCTTATATTTTATCTAAGTATCAACATATACATTTTTTGGCAATCAAAGGTCATCATCATTATTGAGAAATTAAATTGATTAGAGTCAAAATAAGAAGAAATATTTTATTAATTTTCCTACACTTATATAATAAGAAATATTTTATTAATTTTTGCACACTTATATTTTTTCTAACTATCATCATACAAAAAATTGGCAATTAAAGTTCATCATTATTGACATATAAAATTGATAAGAACTAAAATAAGAAGATTTTTTTTATTAATTTTCCTATGCTTATATTTTATCTAAGTATGAACATATACATTTTTGGCAATCAAAGGCCATCGCTATTGAGAAATATTTTTTGGGTATATTTGGTTTCATTTCATTTCAAATCAAATATATTTCTTTAGTTAATGGTGATTGTGTATAAACACCATAAACTAAAAAGTTAAGCTTTAATATATATGATATTATTTTATAGATATTTTTCAAAAAAATATCTGTAACCGTATTTTTTTTAAAATCCGATTTGCAATGTAAATCCATTGTATTATATGAGATAGGATGCTTAAAATGAACAAAAAATTACACTAAACATAAAAATGTATGATTATATAAAAAATATATAATTACACTTTTGAATAAAAAAAATGTGTGATAAGAATTAATATTTTTCTTGATGGTTGAAATTTTGAAATAATTTGTTATGTGCATAATCAATCATTATGGATCATTATTTTTATGAAATTTTTATCCCTCTGCATAATTGATACTTTGAATTTGAAACGTGTACAAACAACTAGCATAGAAAAATCCTATTACTTTTATTGGCCCTCAAACCTTCTTTATCCAATGGTAATTAAAAAAAGGATCTAGAAGGATCCTTAGAAGCACAAAGAAAAAACTTTGAGGAGTAACACAATTTAAGGTACACGAGACGCAAACAACCCATAGCTCAAATGAGATACTACTTCTTTTAGACCTTCCAACCTCTCTTTTCATATTATTCCTAAATGTTATCGATGACCATAATTGATTTGAACCAATGTAATACACCAAGATAATAATTATACATATGTTTAATTTGTTGCTTATATAAGGACCAAATCATTTTATCGCATATATTGTGCAAGTTTCCGCTGAAACATGTTTTAAGTATCACACTTAATAGGTCGTGTAAGTCATTCACCATTTTTAGTAATTTATAGATGATTTTAGCCTCTAAAATACGATTTATCCTCCAAATATGAAGTGATTTTAAATAGTCCCCTGTACTTTGCAAATTACACTCAATATTAATTTTAAATATTTTTAATTTGGTATATAAATCTAAATCATAAAGAATGTTTCTTATTTAATTTTCAAGATCGAATCAATTGTTCAATACTTCAAAAAATTATAATAAAAGAAGAAAAAAGCAATGTTTTCAATAATCAATTGGAAAAAAATTAAGTTGAAGATTTTGTGAACCAAAAGATCTTAGTTGCGAATATTTTAATTAGGTAACTAATAATTATAACAATTCAAACTTAAGGAGACTATAAAAACATTATACATTTTAAGAAGGGAAAATTGCTCCAAATATCCCAACCTTTTATTCGGTTGCACACTCTACCCCAACCTTTTTAAATTTCACAAAATATCCTATACTTTGGGGATAGTTGCATACTCTACCCTCGAAATGTCCACACTTTGAGTAAAATTATAAATTAACCCCTCACTTTTTCATTTTGTAACAAAAATGTCCAATCCATGTACAATTTTTTTTTCCATTTATAACATAGCCTTATAGGTTTAATTTTCTCATTTATAAAAAATAATATAATTACTTTTATTATTTGCTAATATAAATCTCACCTTTATAATAACCACATAAATCATTACACCATAACTTTTACTTTACAAAGTAGTTCATCTTAATACTCTTTTCATTATTACTTTTTAAAAAAAAAATGGGACACAAGTAAAAAAGATTTCATAACTTTTTTATAAAACTTATGTTATAACTTCTCACCTTTATAATTAACCACATATATAATTCATGCATAACTTTTACTTTACAAAGTAGTTCATTTTAATACTTTTTTCCATTATTATTTTCGAAATAAATTTAGACACAAGAAAAAAATTCATAAACTTTTTCTTATAAAAGTTTAAAAACTTATGTTCTACATTGTCCAACTTAACCAACAAGATAGTGTACAACTTATGTTCTAGCTTGTTTATTTGAACATAGTGACACAAACTAATTAAATAAAAAACTATTAAATTAACTATAAAATCCAAATTTCCTTTTTAGTAAATGGAAAACTAAAAACTCAATTATTATTTTTTTTAAAAAAGAAACCCAAAAAAGGCATTAAAAATATTCATAAATTTTTTTTTTGACTAATAAAAGTTGGACTCGATGATTATGTAATAAAAAAATTCAAAATTTTATAAAATAATTTTATGAAAATTCTTATTAATTTTTGTCTAAAATTATTTCAAAAATGATAATGGACAAAAAGTATTACGATGAACTACTTTTAAAGTCAAAGTTATGACTATAGATTTATGTGGTTAATTATGAAGTGGAGAATTTATATTAGCCAAATAAAAGTAATAATATTATTTTCATGGAATTGAGAAAAGTAAATCTATAAGGCTATGTTATTACTTTGGACCTTACCCAAAATGTTATTAACCTTAACCAAATATATTTTTATATAAAGGTAATTGATTATTTTAAATTAATTTCCACTAAAATTGATTTAGAACAAAAAAATATCTAAAATGATGTTTTTGAATGTTTTAATCCTTATAAGGACAAGATTTATAATTTTTAAAAATGATTTGTACATGAGTTGAGTATTTTTGTTACAAAATGAAAATGTGAGGAGTCAATCCACAAATTTACCAAAAAATGTGGATACTTTGAGGGTAGAGTGCACAACTATCCCCAAAGTATAGGATATTTTGTGAAATTCGAAAAGGTCGGGGTAGAGTGTGCAACCGAATGAAAGGTTGGGATATTTAGAGCAATTTTTCCTTTTAAGAATGGTCAAATTTTGGATAAATATATTTATGAAAGAGGTAAAATTATTATTTTGGTTTAATTAATTTAGTGTATACTTTTTCTCATCAATAACTAAATAAACATATAATGAGAAAACGATAAACATAAAAAAGTTATGTTAATCTATTGATGAAAAAGAAACAAAATATATAGTGATGGTTAAAGAATTATAGTATTCTATTTATTCAAATAAAAATTAAAAAAATATTTTGAAAGTATTAAAGTAAAAAACCTAAATGACCTAAACTATTTAGTCTCAAACTTTTTATATAGTTATGATTGTTAATTACAATTACATAGATTATAGTATTTGGAAAGATTTAATTATAAGTGAGATACTTTAATTATTTACATGAGCGGTTTCAAACAAACAATTACATTAAATATATTGTTTAAGAAAAAAAAATATACTTCATAATATTAATATTGGATCCATGTAATCATTTTGTACGTCAACTTTTAACTAAAAAAGAATGTAAGATGACCCAATAAGCAAGAAAAATGACATAATTAAAAAATGTAAGAAATTCTCAATACAGTTTTACAAAAAACTTGCCCGTATTAATATTGGATTCATGTAATCATTTTGTATGTCAACTTTTAACTAAAAAAGAATGCAAGATGACCAAATAAGCAAGAAAAATGACATAACTGAAAAATGTAAAAAAATCTCAATACCGTTTTACGAAAAACTTGCCCCTGTGCGTATGCACGGGCATCACCACTAGTTTATAATGAGTTGAAGGTAATTTAAAAAAAGATAAGGCAAACGAAAAACAATACAGATAAGTGTGGATCAGCTAGCCCAGTCCAGTTCTGATTTGGGCTTCGGAAACGAGCCCGATAATACTGAACTTGGTCCAGCTACAAACCAATTGATGGTAGCATTACTAGCATAGCGTTCCTCTTGAAGCTCGTCTTGCTCCACCATGAGCACTGCTATACCAGTATACCGCCACCACTGTCGTCGTCGGTAGTCCACCACTCACCACCAATGTGCAACTGATTACTACTTCTTCCATTTGAGACTTTCTCAATTTATCTTCCCCTAGATTAGCAGTTGTTTAGTTGCGTTTGACTCCGCGGAGAATAGTTCGCCCCGCGGATTAGGGTTTTCAATTTGAGGAAATATAACTCCGGTTCCGGTGGCTAATTCGGTGAGCAAGAGTTTTTATTTTTTTATTTTTTGCATTCTTCAATCGATTGCTTATAATGATCCTATACTACTGTTGGAGAAAACTTTCACTTCCCACATCGGGAATATGGAGGATAAACCACTAGCATGAGGAAACCCAACCCATTGGCTTAAGCTTTTGGGTAAAATGGGTGGATCCCGACTTTATATGTTAAGTGGTAAAAATTTCCGACACGTCACCCGATTCTTCGGTCCCCGGAATTCTTACATGGTATCAGAGCGAGGTTCGATCCGGGTCCGGTTTTCCTGGTAAAAACGGATATATAGCTAAAAAGAGAATGAGATGCTAAATCCGTCAAAAAAACGGGCTAGCATTTAAAACGCAAATCCGTCGAAAAAAAAAAAAAAAAAAAAATGTTCAAGCGCTAACTAGACCAGGCTAGTTACCACTTGAGGGGGCGTGTTGGAGAAAACTTTCACTTCCCACATCGGGAATATGGAGGATAAACCACTAGCATATATAGAAGGAGGAAACCCAACCCATTGGCTTTTGGGTAAAATGGGTGGATCCCGACTTTATATGTTAAGTGGTAAAAATTTCCGACACGTCACCCGATTCTTCGGTCCCCGGAATTCTTACAACTACTACGGAAAGAAATTTGATGATGATGACCATTTTTGTTCATCGATTGCTTTTCCTGATATGTGTTTCCAGTATCATCTCAATTTTATTTTATTTTGTTGCTTTAGGCTTAGGTTTAGGGAGAAAGGTTCAGCCAATGGGCAAGGCTTTCACATCGATGGCTCCAGCTGCTTCCAAACTCTACACCGGTACATTTGCCTCTGTTTTCTTAGCTGAAGCTTGTTTCAATGGCTTTGGTTTGTTATCATTATCATTCCAATCTCATTGCAGATGATGTCAGTCTTCTGATGGTGCTACTCGATACGAATCCAATCTTTTGGGCGACTTCTGAGGCCTCTTCTTTTGGCTTCTCCGATTTCCTATCTCACGTATAACTCTTTCTTCAACCTCCTTAAGCCCTAGCAATTCTATTCCTCTCTTCCAATTTCTTGATTTCAATTTTATAACTCCTTTTTCTTTGTTATCATCAGTTCCTTGCGTTCCTTAACTCGATCCTGCAGTTAAACCAGCTCAACCAGGTGGTTGTCATTGCCACGGGGCACAATTCCTGCGGTTATATCTATGATTCATCAGAGGGGTCGTCAAATCAGAGTGCCGGCGATGGGAAGACGCCTGCTTTTTGCTCAGAGTTTTTTCGGAGTTTGGAAGGGTTTATGGAAAAGGATCAGGGTTTGAGCTCTGAGGACACGGTTGATGATGTTGGATCCTCTCTCTTGTCGGGTTCCTTGTCTATGGCCCTTTGTTGTATCCTTCACTGTTTTGTTACCAGGTTTATGTAGTTGTTTAATCTTTGGAAGTTTGATGAGTTTTGATGTGATTTTGGATGATGACACATTGCTTCATTATGACTTTGTTTGATTTGATTTGTAAATTAGATATACAACGCGTTTTCCGCTCAGGTTCGATCCACCCACAGCCTCGTGTAAGTATGAAAGAATGCTGTTTTGCTGGTGTATTTTGGTGTCCACTTGTGTTTAATGTTGGCTTTTGCATTTGGAGTAAACTTTTGGGTAATTGAGAATTTCATTGACATGGACTTTGTGAAATACATTTACTTCTAGTGGGAAATATATTTGGGAAATGTTTTTGCTTGGTTTAGTTGGTTGGACCAGAAAATTTCTGCTGAATATTTTTTTCATCCTTGTAGGTAATATCTATATAATCAAATTAATGCCCCCATTTTAAGAGTTTATATTTGTGTTTTGCATTGATTTTCCTCTTCTTTTGCTGCGAAATCTTATACAAGACTGAAATTTAGCTTAACTTATTCTTTTTTGTTTTTTTTTTATGGAAAGTTTCACTATTCTGAACCTCCTTTTGATAAGGAAAAAAAAGAAGGAAAGAACAATTAAATAAAGGAAACTTTGACGTATGTGCACTTAAATATGTCTTTCCTGATGTCAGATATTATGCTTGCATGGATCTCCCGATGGACCTGAGCAGTATATTCTTATCCATCCTTTTCATTCCTGATTACGGTTTTACCATGTATGGCCTTGAGATTTCATGTTTTATGTGTAGATATGTTGCTGTGATGAATGCTATATTTTCTGCCCAGCGTTCCACGGTAATTTAATTCTTGCCTCTGCTTTGTTCTAACTTCTGGACATTCAATTTGATATGGATAAATTCATCATCATCATTTACCCAGTGCTCCGCTACAGAGGAATATGGGGGATTAAGATGGGGGCACCCCTGCCCAAGGGAAAGGGGGTACGCCCGATAGACCCAAGAAAAACTGAAATTCAGCTATGTGACAATAATAACTGAATTTAGCTAGAATGCACCAAAAATTGATATAGGGACTAAATCCATCTCAAAGGCAATGTATAAAAGCCAATGAGCATGAGGATGCGCCCAGATTGATATAGATAAATTCATGACTTAAAATAACACATTACTTCTCTCATTGCAACTTATTTGAAAAAAAACTAATTGCAACATTATTTTTTCAAATCTCTTACCATCATTGATAACTGCATTGTTTCAACATGCAGGTTCCGATAGACTCTTGTGTTGTAGGATCACAACATTCTCCCCTTTTGCAGCAGGTCAGAGCCTTTTTCCCCTTCTTTCTAAATCATTTCCTCGTTACCTTTACTCATCATTTCTATGCATGATATGAAGGCATCATATATTACTGGTGGCGTCTACTTGAAGCCGCAAATGTTGGATGGGTTATTTCAGTACCTATCTGTAAGTTCATGATTAAAGCATTTTTCAAAATTCCAATCATAACTGCTGTTGTTGATGACATGCAATAATAGTACCTTCATATAGCACAAGAGTCCAATATTGTGGTATTGTTTGACGTTCAGAGTTCAGACGTTGATCATTTTATATTTTTAATTGTGCTATTGGATCTTTCTCAATTGTGCATGTTCTTTTACCAATTTGCTAGCTGATTGACATGCCTGTGAAATGCAGACTGTATTTGCAACCGACCTGCACTCCCGCAACTTTCTACAACTTCCCAAACCTGTTGGTGTTGATTTTCGTGCCTCGTAAGTTGATTTTTTCTTTACCGTGATATTTCAAATTTGTGTAATGCCAGTTGATATTACTTACCTGTCAAAGTCATGACCTTTAAGAAAATATTTTGCTGCTAAAGTGTCTAGCTTGTGTAGTTGTATTATATTAGGATACTATCCTGCAGAGCCGTGAATTTAACATATTGCTTTGATATTTTCAAGGATCGGCTCTTGGGTGAACACTCTTTTTCTAAGTACACATTTTTTACCTGATATGTTGAACATTTCCAGGTGTTTTTGTCACAAAAACACAATTGACATGGGGTACATATGTTCTGTTTGCCTTTCAATATTCTGTGAGCATCACAAGAAGTGCTCAACTTGTGGGTAAGTTGATGATGGTTTATTTTATAAGTTCTTCTTTTGGAAAATCATGTGGGTCTATGCGAATGAGTATCAAATTTGTATGTGAATGGCAGATCAGTTTTTGGTGAAGCCCAGTCAAATTCTGCTCCAACTCCAGAGAGGAAACGGAAATTGCCAGAAACCTAGTCTAAGCCAACCTGTTGGACTGCAGAACGGATGTCTAAGTGTTAGAAAAGGCTCAAGTAAGTACCTGAAAGATCAAAATAGCTAGTGTGTTTGATTTTGCCTTTGAAAGATCTTAATGACTTTGGCAGTTGAGAATATTACATTATAAGCAATGTGGTTTATAGCTTGAGTCTTTCTTTTCCTTTCTAGAAGTAACAGAGGTTTCAATAACAGTCTGATGCTGGAATGAAACCTCGTCGACGTAGATTCTGTAAACATGGATTCCAAAAAGAGCAGAATTTCTCAGCTCAACAGAAGACCATTATACTTTCTCTAGATTAGGATTGATATCTTGGCTCACAGAATAAAAGAAGAATTTACAGTAAGCAAAACTGTTTTTGATCTGAGACTGCATATTTTGAATACAGATTTTTGTTAATTTTGATGTGGAGTGTGAGGTAGAGAACTTTGGTGTTGAGGATTACATTGTAATCGGGCTCAAATGTGTTGTTGAAACTGAAGTTGCTGGTTACACCAAGAAAACATACCCTTGCAACTAATTATCTGACATTGTTGCTTTACTGCTCTTTCTGCATGTGCACAGCTTGGTGACTTTGGAATAAGGCATGACAATACACAATTGCATAATCAACCAAAAATCTACCCAATTGATTCCTTGTCTACTAGCTTGGTGGGTTTTTATGCTAAGTGTGGCTGTATAAATACTGCTCTTGAGATCTTTGAGTTCAGCACTGAAAAAAAATCTGTACACGTGGAATATCACAATGAAACTAGAGCTTTGCCTAACAATATGCTTCACCTGAACCTTCCAATCTCCTCCCCACAGAATATCCCTGCAAATAGCAATAATGTCCCAGTGATGAGTCGGCCGAGCAGCTTGAGACGTGACAGCTTCATCTAACTCCACCTCCAGTAACTTAATATTCATCTCTTTAGCAATTTTGAGACCCTGTAGCAGCCCAATAAATTCAGCTCTTATAGCCGAGTCTCCATAAGCCTTTAGACAGAATCCTTTCATGAACTGGCCCTCGTGATCCCGAATCAATCCCCCAGCTCCAACCTGATTCGTCCCATCAATGTAGGAACCATCAGAATTCAGTTTACACCAGCCCTCACTTGGAGATTTCCAGCAGGTCAGATTCCCATCTCCATAGAGCTTCTCCCTCGAAAGAAGGGTATCTAAGTACTCATTTGCCCGCAACACAATGAATTCATGTTTTGGACCATTAACAGACCTCATGCTTCCAAAAACCTTCTCATTTCTCCATTTCCACATCCACCACACTCCATAGGCAAATGTAGGGGTATCTAAGTACTCGTCTTTCTTCAATTTCTTCTTAGAAACAAGCCGTCAAAGATAGAATCATTTCAAATTATAATTTCATAATATGGGTGATTATTTTTTTCCACTGAAAAACTCGTTATTGCAGGAGTGTGCCCTTCTTCCTCATATGGGTGATACTGGCCATTTGTATTGTTCTGGGGTTCGCGCTCTTGTATCTGTACATCTACATATGGAGGAGGAATGGTGATCAACCAGTCATACACCAGGATCCGGGCAGCCTTCCAAGCACTGTCTTGGAGGACAACGAGGGCATCGATGCCACTGAATATTAAGTTACTGGAGGTGGAGTTAGATGCTTTGGAGGTGGTTGAAGCTGTCACGTCTCAAGCTGATCGGCGGACTCATCACTGGGACATTATTGCTATTTGCAGGGATCTTCTGTGTGGGGAGGAGATTGGAAGGTTCAGGTGAAGCATATTGTTAGGCAAAGTAATCAACTGCTGATTAGCGACGATTTTACTTGTGCTCTCAACCGTCTTAGACCTGGTAAAGAATCTCCATTTTCACGGTGAATAGCCAAGTGAATAAGAGTTAGATTGATCAAATAGCCCACAACAGCTACTATTATCTAAGTTTCTAACTTTCAGCTAAGACACCTAATTATGGATACAATTTGTGTAGGGATATTTTTCATGAACAATTATTAGAATAAAGTTCCATACTTGATAATGGAAACTATAGAATCACAAACTAACCTTCCACAAGGATACCCATAAGAAGAGCTTCATTCCCACTGTTAGCGTCCTTGAGCTTCCTTGCTTCCAATTCACCCATTGCAAATGACTTTATTGCCCTCGCTGAGAATCTAATCACATTCATCCCCCATAAAAAAAGTTACTCCTATATTTTTACATTTTTCTTGGGTAAACGTTTTATTGAGTTGATGTTTTTTTAGTCTATATGTAATACTTAAGATATTATAATAAGAAATAAAAATTCAAATTCAGAAGTCCCAATCTTAAGAAGGTTATTACCCACTAGCTAGACCAGTGATATTAGACTAAATAGTTGATCTAAAGTCCAGATGTCAAACTATGTCGGGCCACATAATTCAAATACTAATTAATGCCCACAATTTATGACCCGATCGATGATCGATGATCGATTGCTCCATCAATTATTCAGTATGGACAAATTAAAACTTTTGGATTTTGGGCAACGCCCTTCCATGTTGGAAACTCTCATATATGACTTTATGCCACCATTCTTTCTCCACCTTTGGAACAAACACACCCTTTGAATTTTCTCATTTTTTGAATTTTTGTTTGGGAACAGGTTAGTTAGCCCATTATGTGGATATATATTATTTGCATAATTGAATTTAAATCTTAATATACAAACAATATATTAATTGTAAAATAGGAAAAATTAAGTACATTCTTCGGAAGGTCTAGTCCTCTCGCGAGCTCAATTCCAAGTCTCGGATTGCCATTATCAATCAAATCCCCATTGCGTGACAAGTGTTGTTAGAATCGTAATGTACAATTATATGATCCGAACTTTACTTAATTATTTGAATCATGCTAAAAATAGTCAGTCGGTACAATCGTATTCCAATTGTAGCACGATCGTTTGGAATCGGAAATTTAGTTAGGATCGTGTGTTCCAAACAAAATTGCACAAATTCATTTCGTTGCTTAAAATCGGAAATTTAGTGTATGTTATTTTTGTACAATAAAAATCCTCGGGAAATTCCTTAAGGTGCCCCTAAGTTTTTGTCTTTTTCTTTTGGTGCCCAAGAAAAAAACTTATTCCTTTTGATATACTTGAGGTTTTGCCTTTTCCCGTTGACACCCCTCTCCGGTTCAAATTAGCCAATTTCAAGCTTACCATTATGTTCATCACCCTTAAATTAGTAGGATTTGACTATTAAAATATCAAAATTCATAACCAAACTACATCAATTTGAATTTTTAAACAATTTTGTAAACAACCCCTAAAATAAAGGATTATTTAAAAATTCAAATTGATGTAGTGTGGTTACGAATTTAAGTGTTTTAAGAGTTGAATTCTACTAATTTAAGGGTGATGAACATAATGGTAAGCTTGAAATTAGCTAATTTGAACCGGGAAGGGGCATCAACGGGAAAAGCCAAAACCTCAGGGGTACCAAGAGGAATAAGTTTTTTTATTGGGCACCAAAAGAAAAAGGCAAAAACTTAGGGGCACCAAAAGGAATTTCCCAAAATCCTTTTAGTGTCCCATTTTCATATTTTACTTGTGTTTTAAATATTAAAAAATAAAAAAATATATTTATATTGTAAACAACTATATACATATGTTTACAAATTTTTAGATTGAAAATCATATTATACAATTTTTAACATTAAAAGGGTAATATTTTGTAAGAAAATCATCCTTTTAATTTAAAAAATTGGATAATATGATTTTTAAGATAAAAATTGACACACATATACATATAACTATTTAAAATATAAATATAATTCTTAAAATTTTATTAACCTTAATTTGATATTTAAAAATTCAAGTAGAACAAAGAAGTGGAACGAAGGATTTTTTGTTTAAAATGATGAACCCACTAAGGGGGCGTTTGGTAACTGGGTATCGGGAAGGAAGGTACCGGGTTAGGGAATGAAAATCTTATACCTAGTGTTTGATACGCTATTTTTTTCATTTTCAAACCGATACCCTAAACCTGATAGATATGGGGTTTTCAAACTCCACTCCTTCCTCGGGTATGAAATTCATTATCTTCAACCTCCTCTTGCAACTCCAAATTTAAACTTAATTCCCCCCCCCCCCCCCCCCCCCCCCCTCGTTTTTTTTGCAGAGAAAATGGAAGGCCTTTTTTCCATCTTCTTATTCAAAGAAAAAGTTACGAAATATCCCTAGAAAAAATATAGCAATTCACCTACCATGTTCGTCCTTCTTTTTTTTTTTTTTCTTTTCTTGTCATGTACAAGGATGATTGAATTTTTGTATGTGTTCGATAGTATGTTAATTGAACGAAACACATTTTCCTGTCTCTCTTCTCCCTCATCGATCCCCATTCAATTTATAGGAGTGTAAAGGTGGACTGAATTTGTTAAATTTGGGACAAAATGGTGGGATTTAGGATAAAAAATAAACCCTAATTTTTATTCTCAAATATAAACCAAACACTAGTAATCAGGAATGACATTCTATTCTCATACCCATTTAACCCGATATCTTGTCTCATTCGTATACCCAAATTTATACCAAACAGGCCCTAAATGGCAATGGCATAAATGTTAGTCCATTATGTGGATTAGGAAGATACGGAACTTGTTAATGATTTTAGTGTTTGATGTGATTAGGATTCACACATAAATAATTGTCACACTTCATGTATAAGGACGGTGGTGACCCATAAGCCGATAAGCAATCGAAGTTAAGGACAACCCCTCTATGAAAATCGACATAATTGTTATGGAAACCCACAATAGCAACATAACTATTGTGTGATCAACATAACTGGTGTGGTAATTTTGGGGACATTTAATTTTAATGTGACTAAACAATTTTAAAGGTTATGTATGTAACTTTTTGGTCGGATCCCACAATTCATGTGACGGTTTTGGTTTTGGACGACCTAAATCATATCGATATCTTCCTTGGTTGAATAACATTCAAATAAACCCGAAAACTTCTATATGTACTTATCTCATTGTTTACATCCTAAAACTTTATGTAATTATTTGTTTTATCTCGATCGGAGTAAAAACATGTAACCTTAGGTCAAAATACATCAAACTTTTATTCGGGTTCTTACGGCATTTGGGTACTTATCGGTGTTGATACTTATGGTATTGACGGTGCTGATAAGGTAGGGGGTGTTCGGTATGGATTTAATTATAACTTATAAGTGTATTTACAAGGAAAAGTAACTAAAAAGTTAAAAAAAATAACGAAAAACTACTTCGATAAATCCAATAATGTCGGGGGTGCTGATTATTTTTTGAGCTCGAGATAAGTCCAATAAACTTTCATACAAGTATACAACGAAGCTTATTATTCTCGAAAGACATGATAAGTCCCATAAACACCCAAAAATAGGCATGTCAAACGGAACCTTAATATGTTACGATTTTTATTGTAAACATAGAATTTCCAACAAAACCTACCCCCAATAGTTAAAACTCAAACTTGGCTCTAATCAAGGACAACAAACCGGAATAGCAAGCAATGGCTTAGCTTTCTGTAATCCAAAACCAAACTTTTCATCCATGTCAATATCTTCGGGCTTCATCCCATCTTCAAGCTTCCAACTCTTGACCGAATGAATCAAAGAGCCCACCATCAAGTGCAACATCTTGCCTGCCAATTGCACTCCAACGCACATCCTACGCCCCGACCCGAACGGTATGAGCTCGAAATCTTGGCCTCGAAAATCGATCGACGAGTCCAAGAACCTCTCGGGCTCAAACGCACCCGTGTTCTCCCACACCCCGGGGTCTCTCCCTATCGCCCAAACGTTCACCAACACCTTGGTGTTCTTGGGAACCGTGTATTCACCGAGTCTCGTCTCGGTGAAGACTTCCCTTGGGACTAGAAATGGGGTTGGAGGGTGGATTCTGAAGGTCTCCTTGATGACTGCACGTAGGTATGGTAGTCGAGAGATGTCGGCTTCTTCGACTAGGTTGCTTGTGTCGCCGATCACTTCTTGGAGCTCCGCTCGCAGTTTCTGCATCTTTTCTTGGTGGCGAAGTAACTCCGTCATTGCCCATTCTGTTGTGCCGGATATGGTCTCTGTTCCCGCTATAAATAAATCCTGCAAAAATTTACTTCTCTTATTGTCAATTGGTTTTATAATAGAAACTCACAAGATTTATGTATTGGGCTTATAACGACTGTCAGTTTATAGGCCCACTGACTTTCACAACATATATCAAAAGTGAACAAACTTACAATTAGCAAATGGTGTATGTCAGAGTGAGTGAACTCATTGGCAGGGTCGTCACAGAGGTCAAGAAGAGCATCCAACACGTCATTATTTCGCTTAGCGAGAGTCGACGATGAGTTTCGTTGTTCCAAGCGTTGTTTGGTGATACCGTCAAAGATCCGAATCATGCTCTCCAAGTAGCCCTTAGCGCGCTTCTTGTTTCCCTGTGGATCGACTTTCTTCAACACCGGAAAGAGGTCGGAAATGCTTCTAACACTAGACACTTCCAACACTAACCACACAAGCTCCTTTAAGCTTGCAGCAGAATCTAAGCCATGATCCACCAAATCCATGGAGAAGAAGGTTTTTGTTAAAGTGTTCATTATGGTCACAAATGCAGCTTCTCCTATATTCACCGCTTCCCCACTCTTGCTACAATCCTGCACATAACATATTATATATGCTTTAGTAGCTTCGCTGATAAGTGATGACATATATTTTTTTTGGTCTTGAGCACTGATGTAGGAGTTGAAATAGAAATCTCATAGTACTACCACGAAGACTTGATCGTTTGATTAGATTTCCGAAGACAGTGATAAAATATGTATTATACCTGAACATGGTTGATGAGCTGCTGGAGCGTCTTCCTACGAAGACCTTCAGCAGCCGCCAACCTAGAATTAGCAAAGACGAGCGTCGTACAAATCCTTCGAAACACTTTCCACCGAGGGCTCGGCGGGAGAACCACGATCGACGAAAGATGGTGATCTATCGCCGTTGCCGTATCCATGACGTTGCGCCCCGAGAAGGCAACGTCATGGGTCCGGAGGACATCCCGGGCGACGGAAGGGGACGAGACAACGAGGGCGTGGCTTTGGCCGAGCTTAAGGAGCATGGCGGGGCCATGCACCTTGGCAAGCTCCGCAAAGGATCTGTGTGGCTTGCTTCCGACGCTAAGTAGGTTGCCTACAATGGGCAAGGGAAATGGGCTAGGGGGTTGTCGTTTTGGGTTTAGTTTGCTGCGTTTTAGCAGCGTTAGAAGGTAGTCTGTAGCAATCCATGCAAGGATGATTTGGAGGAGAATGATCAAGAACCCCATCTTTTGCATATAATGATTTAATTGATGGATTATGAGATTGATGGATTGTTATTTGTTGGTGCACTTAACTTGTGAATGTAGTTTCTTTTATAATGAAAGGTAGCTAGAGTACGACGTTAAATTATGGACACTGGGTTTTGACTCGAAAAACGTTGACGCTGAAAATTTGGAATGACGTGAACTATGGTTAAACACGATGTCAAGGCTTCTTAAGTAGAAATTGGATTATCCGATTCCATCATGTCTATGTGAAGTGAATTCCGCTACTGATTTTCTTGCCTCTTTAGCTTGTCAATTTCTTTTTGGTATCCATGTATTGAGTGCCCCGCCTGAGGGGATAAATTTTCTGCTTTATGATGATATAAGAGGCCGGGTTATCCCCGTTTGCTAACTACTTAACCCTTTTTCCCGTTATTAATAAAACGTCTCCTTGAAAGGTCGGAGAGTACCGCCTCTCCTTCTACCCAAAAAAATATATATATTGGGTTTCTTCTATACAATCCAAATTTCTCTCTCTTCCTTAAGAGCTCTTTTTTATTATATAAAAATACATGTATCCATTTTCAAATGAAAAAACATCTCTAAACAAATTTTAAACAACGATTTTACAAGAACTTTCATTTTTAGATATTATTTATTTTTCAACACATTTTTTTTATCAATTTTATAAATATATGAGAATAATATTTTTAGCACAATTCTTTTTTTTTTATGTAACCCATTAGGCTGGATGATTAAAGCGAATGCCAAAGGAAACATATTAGGAAGTAAAACAATTTATTTTGGTCGAAATCACGGTAAGCCAGTCATATAGGTGCAATAAAGAGGGCAACACAATGTTATCAAAATCACGATTCGAAATGTGGAATTGTACTATCCTATTATCCTACTATTCGAATTTTATAAAATAATTCGAATCGTATATTATAAAACACAACAAATAGGAGCGTATAGAATTATAATATATAATTATATAAAATCTTATATGATAGTAGAATCGTAAGTGAGATCGTATAATCCTACTAAATTTTTGGATATTCTTACTCACTTTAGTCAGTAAAGACATTTTAACTTATACATTAATTAATTCATAAGCGACACATTTTTTACTTAAAAAATTAAATGAAAAGTAAAAAATATGATAATTTGCACATTTTATCTCATGTTAAAAGAAACTCATCAGACATTCGTATATAAAATATTTTTTTGTTAATTTAATATAATCACTGAGTCTTAATTATAGAGTTATTAAGAGTCATAGTTCGGCGAGCCGGCCAGAATACGGACGGAGGGGGAGACCGTCCCAGCGCACATGCGCGACTGGTCCAACACACAAGTCCATGAGATTTCATTATAAAACCAATTGGTAATAGGAGGAGTGACCCAAGAGTATATATATTAGGGTAATATTGTTTAGATTTCAAATTTGAGATAGAGTATATTCTCAATAGACAAACTGTCAATCGGTGGTGGAGGGAATCTGGATCTTCTCCAAAGGTGTGAAATTGACGGGACATTCAACGCACTCGAACCCTAGCGATTCGAGAGAGGTGACATTCTTAGGGAAACATGAAATCCAATCCAGTATATCTTCTAACAACTCATCATCTACCAGACCGAGAACCCTCAACTGTTTGAACAACAAAATTAAAGTAAAAATCACACAAAACCCTAAAAATACCCAAAAGCACCCCTTTTCCCCTTCGATAGATCGATTTTGAAGCTTCGTGTGTGTTTTGATATGAAGGAAGACAACCTACTGGCTACAACCAGTCATACAAACCAATAGAAGGTAAAACAACGTCGTAAGGTTAGGGTGATTTTTCATCGATTTTAACGAGAGTTTTAACGGATGGTGGTGTTTAGTTAACAAAACGTGTTACATAGATGGTTTTCGGTAATATGACAAAAAAGGGATGATTTATGGTAAATACCCATATTTTTCGGATGGTTTCCGATCTTTTATCCTAATAATTAATTCTTCATTTCTACTTTATTGGTGGGGTTTTAGTTTGTTGGTTGGTATTTGTTTAGTCATTGAGATGGTGACGGGCTAGGGCTCAACTTATGAACTTAAAATCTTTAGTTAGAAGAGGATAGTATTTTGCCACCTCATTACATCCCCATGTGAAAAGATTGAACAACAAATAAGCATTTTCTTAACTTGAATCATTCAAAGTTCATTTTTTTTTTGGTCGGAAATCATTCAAAGTTCATTTAAATTGGTGTTGAATCGCTTACCGAAAAAGGAGGAAATTCAAGTGATAGAGATCTTTCCTTTTTTCAGTTTTTTGTTCCACAGTAAGTTTATTTAGTCAAATTTCCACCAAAAAAAAAGAAGTTTATTTAGTCAAATCTGGTGGTCGAGATCTTTAGGATATAACTAGTTGATGACCCGGGCCTTGCCCGGGGACTTTTTTAAATAAAAATTATAATATATTATTTAAATATGATATTTGTATTATAATTTATATAATAAAATAATATTATAAACATTTAAGTTAATTATAATAATATCTTTTATTATTAAAATGAATATAAATATTATCTTATTCTTAAAAATGTTATTTATAATGTTTATGTAATAATCATACAAAAGTTGACGTTCTTAACTCATTGGGTTGACGCGAATCCGAAAAAAACCCTCAATGAATTGACTCAATCAACCCGTAAATTTAAATGAAATGAACTTGTACTCAACCGAAGCAGAACTGACCCGATTAACTGTTTTAACATTAAGGGATCAATAGTTTTTTATTTATTTATTAAGGGACCCGTAATATAAAAAATCAACATACTTATGAATAGATAATTAATATATTGTAAAACATAACATATCTATACCGATATTACTTAAAAAATAGTCATACTTATTAATATAAAAATGGTATAAAAATCATCATGCTTATGGATAGAAAATTTAAAAGTTGTCATATTTGTGAATGAAAAATTAATCTACGAAAATCTAAAATTTATATAAATTCTAGAATTAAAAACATGGTCCATATTAATTAAAAAGGCATAGTTATGGATGCAATATTAATATAAACAATTTCGTAACTAAAACTATGGTAGTTGAAATTAAAATTTAATGACAATATTGTGTTTAACTATCATATTTATAGATAGAACATTAATATATAAAACCTGACATATTTATTAATGAAAATTTAAAAATTTATCATTCTTAAGCATAGAAAATTAATATTGAAAAATTCAAAATTAATATGAAAAATATGGTCAATATTCATTAAAAACATTGACATACTTATAAACAAAAAATTAATATAACAATTCGAAATTAATATAAAAATACATGATTAAAAATATAGTTCATATTAATTAAAAACGTTAGTATAATTTTAAATAAAAATTTAATATAAAAGAATCTGAAAATTTAATATTGAAAACCAATAAATTAAAATATGGTCTATATTTTATACTTATAGATATAAAAGTTATCTATTTCATTTAGAGATATTAAATTAATTTATTATGGGATTTTGAAGTAAAAAAAGATAGTTGGGATATGATATTACTATTTTACATTTGTCATATTTATGGATAGAAACTTAATATTAAAAATATACTTATAGATAGAAAAGCTATAAAAATGATTTTATATTTATCATATTTATGGATAAAAAATATTATCTATTTTACTATAATATATTAAATTAGTATTTTTTTATGTGTCATACATTTGGATAGAATTATTGTATTATTTCTTTGTATTTGTTAAATTTTGATTAAATTGATATATGTAAGGATACTTATAAAAAATTATATATATCTTATCTACAAAAAAAACTATCATTTACTGTATAATAAACATGTGAAAAGATAAAAATAATGAAAACTCGTACCAATTTTCAAATTGATAATCATACTAAATTGATAATTAAATATTAGAATATAATGAAAAAAAATTCAAGATAAAGTTAATATCCGTACGACAAATCGTAATCGTTAAAATTGATCAATTTTAATTATACTTTTTGCAAATCTCGTTATCCATATAATATAATTTTAAAATTGATCAATATATTTTATCTATATTATATGGATAGAAGATGATTAAATATTACAATATAATGAAGATGAACAAAGATAAAAATTAATGGTAGAGAGAAAAAGTTATCCAATCTCATAGTAAATTGAAAAAAATATATAAATTTTTATATAGTATATTTTATTTTTATTATATGAATATAAGATAATTAAATATTATAATATAATGAATATGAACAAAGATAAAAATAATGGATAGAGTTAAAAAAATTATCCAATCTCATATAAAATTGATAAGAAAATTATTAAGTAAGGTGAGTGGATAAAATTGGAAATTCCATAAGGTAATAGAATTACATAATATATAATTTATTAAAAAATCCTTATTAAAAATAGGTTGGTTGGGATATATATTCATAATGACGAATCTGCCCAAAAGTGATTCAGGTTTAGAAGATATATATTGATAAAACCATCCCTTATTTACACGTTTGTACAAAACTACGTACCCCCCCTTATATATAAAAAAATGTACAAATTTTGGCCTTTATAACTATTTTTTTAAGAAATCACCCTTTATATGAAAATTTGTACAAAACCACTCCTTATTCATAAATGTTTGCAAATAATCACACAAATTTTTATTTCACTAAATAATGCAATTAAATTTAGTACAGATCAAAATACAGTTTTCTTTTTTTTTCCGTTTACTTTCACTTGAACAAGAAAACTTGATTCGGGACCGGTGAATAGACACAATCATGGACAGACAAAGTGAGGGTTAGCTGAGTCGGTGTCCCCATTTCTGTCCAGACTGCAATTGAGTTACTAGTGTGCACTTCTACTTTCGTTCAAATTGCAATTGATCGAATTACAACCATCTAGGAACTGATATTTCGTTCGGATTGCCAAGTCTTCTTCAATTAATCTTTATAACCTTCATTAGATTGCTTCATTAGCTTGTACCTCTTCCCAAAACTCAATACACACTTCAAAATAGTCTAAACATGCAAAACAAAAAAAGTAAATATCGAAAAAAAAAACAAATTAAAAATGACAAAACTAAGCTAAAACTCCTAAAAGACTCATCTAAAAAAACATAAAACGATACCTAAGACGTAGTCTAGAATGCTCCAAACCGCATGTTATCAACTTTTTGATATATATATAATAAGGAATCAGACATGCCATTTGAGATGTGACATCCGACTCCAACATATGTAATCATCATTTCTCCACTTATTCCTTTGTCAAAATGACGCATCTTTGGGCTCATCGTCACCGACTTCCAGCATAGGCAGGCATACTTTAACACATAAACATAGTGGTAGTAAGTAGGAAGTGCGTCTTCTTTTGCTAACATCACAAATCTACCCATTCAACTTCTCTAACTTGCTTAAATTGGGAATCATTTCATGAACCGATAATGCCATTGCAAATTTGCAATGATATTAGAATGTTGTAATTGGGACTTCAAGTAATGACTATTGGCGGTCTATCTCTTTCTTCTTGTTGTAGATCCAACGTACTTCAAACACGATGAACAATTTGAGCACAAAATATCACTTGATGCATGATTAAATGACGTTACACATGCTTTCCTAGTATTATATAGATGCATAAGGGTTACACGAGATCAGTATTGGACTATTAGGACAACACAATCAACATAACTCTTTTTTTTGGTCAAAACATAACTCTTTTTCTAGGCTTGAATCGAGAACATCAATTGATAAGAATGTGTTGTGAGCTTTTGGCGCTCTTTTTATCTCTCAATCAAATTCGATTCTTCTCCATACCAATTATTCAATTAATATCCATTAAACTTATAATGAGTACAATCCTTTCGGAGACAAGACAATCGACAACAAAGGCAATTATAAGTTATAACCTATTGTCAAAGTTGGGTGGACCAAATACACACGGAGGGGAAACCGTCCCGGCACACATACGTGCTAGACCCACACATAAGTCCATGAGGTTCCATTCTAAAACCAATTGGTGATAGAAGGAGTAACTCGAGGGTATATATTAGGCAATTCATTATATAATTTCCCGATGTGGGATAGACTTCTTCAGACCTATAAAAAGAGACAATTGTCACTTGTGAACAGGGCAAGAGCACAATCATGCTTTATGCTAGAAAAGGGAAATGATTCATGCTTTATGCTAGAAAAGGGAAATGATTAATTCATCAACATAAACGATTATTCCATGAGCGCAAGCAAGAACATGTGCAACGTACGTACAACACGACTATGCTCTGAGGCATGTCAAGAGCACGATTGTACTCTATACTGAAACTTTGCTCGTACGTACGTGGTTTTATAGCTCGACTAAAAGCACACCCATGCTAGAAGTCGTTTTCTTCTTCTAATGTAGACTTAGTTCCTTCTTTTGTAAGTAAACAATAGCATCTCATATTCTCGTACCTCATTTCCATATTCACTTTGGATTAGTACTTATATTTGTCTTATAGTTCTCATACCTTGCACAAGATTTTATAATTTTTTGTATTATTAATTTATATATGTTTAATTTTAATTAAATTAATATAAACAAGAATTTTTTAAAATAAAACTATAAGTTCGGACAACACTAACGAATATCATCAATTCGCAAGAAAAAATATATTCACAATGGCTTCGCCCGGGTTCGAACCGGAGACCTTCAGTGTGTTAGACTGACGTGATAACCAACTACACCACGAAACCGTTCCTACTGTATATTGCAATAAGGAGTAATGAACTATTTAACTTAAAAGAGAGCTTTGACAAAATTCAACCTTAGCAAACCGCATATACTGTTCCGGGCTACTTTGACAAATTGTAAAGAACCAGGCCCAACCCATTTAGATTTGGCCTTTCTCAGCTATTGACTGACATTTTTGTTTGGGTGGAGAAAATGGAAATGAGATATAAAATATTGTTCAATTAAAATTGACGAGCCCAATGTTGATGAATAGAGATATAAAAATATGGACTTGCAAATTACCCTTGGTCACGAAGATCTAAAATGAAAGATATCTCAAATTCTCAATTTTGAAAATTAGTTATAAAAGAGATTTACAGTTTATGTATTACCAATGTGAAACTCTATCTATCAATGGTAAACTTGTTAACTCCTAACCTATGGTCTCTCGACGAATAAGTATACATGAAACTTAATTTCTCAGGGGTTTTATTGTGTGAGGTAAATGGGATTTTTGCTTGAACGTCAAATCACTAATTAATCAAGAGCTTAGGAATCAGGATAAGGACAACAATAATCATCCACTTTCTATGGTTATTAACATTATATCATCATTATTTTTCTATGCCAACGGTCGATATCATGCCTCCATCATGTATATGTATATATCCCTATTCCCTAGTGTTTATTTATCCTTAATTTCCTTGCTGATAAATCGTGCTCAATATTATGTGGCTACGATGTTTCAAGGATGCATCTAATATGACAAATATGGTATGAACTTCTTTTGGTACCAAACATTTGACCTTAAACTGCATATTTATATATTTTTTTATAAAATTTGATTATTCTAACCTATGGTCTAAATAGGTTAAGAATTTCGTTTGTTTTGACAATCTTAAAAAGCATTAATATTATAAAAAATCAAAATTATTAATAACTTGGCTAACCAGACCAACATTGTAAAGTATTATTTACATAATAAATTATATATTTTATTACAAATAAATATTATTAATTTTATGTAATTTAAAGAAATAAAAAATAAAGGTTAAATTAATGATTTGACTCGTTGGATTGACCCGAACCCGTAATGACCCAACCCCCATAAATATAGTGACCCAAGGTTCTTTTTGACCTGAACCCAAACTCGACCTGCACAACCCATTTTACGGGCCTAGCAGTGAATTTGCTACTTAAGATTAATCTCTTTTTCTAAGGCATAGGTTAAAAGAGTGCTAGATTTAAAAACTATTTGCTAATTTATAAAGTACAATTTTTTTTTAAAAAAAACATTTTTTAATTTTAGATAAAACGAATATAGAAAAATCATTATAATACAAGGTTTTAATCATGTATATCCTTAAACAAATCAAAGATCAAAATAAATCACATTTTGCTCATGTTTGGTGAACACCATTTGTATTCGATCGTTTGTGATTGGTGTATATGAGTCTCCAATAATTTTGTCCAAAGTTTGGGCTGTAAAGTTCTTTGATGTATGAATCAAGAATGTGATTTTTTGGGACAAATACATTTGTGCTAATGTTATTTTTTTTTTTTTTTTTTTTGTCTTTGGAACAGCTAGCAAATTGACATTGTTTTGGACACACGCAATTACGCAAAGGACGATCAATCAAAGGCTCATAATTCTTGCATATATTTGTGTATAGAATCTGTGCACTCCCTGAGTGGATAGATTCACTCCATTAAAATTACATAGGTCAAGTCCAAATTATTGGGCCTTCGGTTCCTCTTTCTTCTTATTTTTGAGAGATTAAAATAAGATCAATATATATAGGGCCTTCTTTTGAAAAACAAACAGCATATTTTAAAACGTTTTGATTAAGATTTGATTTTTAGGATATTTTAATAGAGTTTTTATGGTTTAGTTTATAAATTTAAGTATTCTTATTGTTTGTTTAAGAAAAATATCACTTTTTAAATTTGTGTCATCAATTCACATTTCAAAAACAAATAAGTGTCAGTGAGGACTGAGGATAATAACGTGCTCATAATACATGTATCCTCATCTTTAATTCAGAATTGTTTGTCCGCTCTAAATATTCTAAACTAGTCAATCTTACCAAATAAATATAAAAACAATTCGACCAAAAAAATATAAAAAAATGTTACTTTAAAAAATTGAGATACTTTTGTAAAATTTGAAAAATGTATAAATCCATGTTTTGCTTGCTGTAACTACAAGCAACAAAATTATTCCTTTGATTTATTATACTTGTAACTTATAATTGAGTATTGACATGCAGTGGGTGTTCCTCCATTTCCTGAAACCAGGAGTAGTAATATGTTAATTACACATATAAAGATACATTATGACATGCTAATTTGCTAATTGATGTAATTAAAGGACCCAATGCTACAATCACTTTGCGCAAAACTATCATTTTGCCATTATTTAATGATCTCATTTATGTTTGTTGTGAAATTTAATACACACATACACAATTTACCCTCATTAAAACGCAAGAAGGAAAAAAAAAAAAGAGTAAGTTCCTTTATTAATTTGTAATTTAATGAACATTTTATACTATATTTGTTGATATTTTTTTATCGACAAGAGGCACTTAGGTTATTAGAATGAGATTGATGGATTCAAACTCGTAACCTAATGATCATTAATACTTACCACATTTATTTGAATTCTGATATAATTTTACGATTTAAAACTAGCAAAATGATCTACAATTCTAAGTAAGATATTATTAACTCATCTACATACAGTATATAAGTAAAATTAGATAATATCTTAGTGAAACGTCTTCCCCAATCTCTGCTGATGTGTAATGCCAACCAATGTATCGAAATACTCATATGTGTAAAAACCTGCTGCAAGAGAACTCGGAAGCAAACATTTTCTAATTTATCCACTTCATTTTTTCCTTCGCTACTATACTCCTAAGTCTAAATAGGAATTTAAACTACAATAAGAAAAAAATTTAAGAAATTAAAAATTGCATATACTCTTTGCAATTATAACATTTGTTTTCAACAACAAAAAAATGACATTATCTTTTGTTTTTGTGACTTTAAATTTGTTTAGCTTATTTATTTGTGGGACGAATATTACAACTCATATACCCTTGGAGGTAGAATCTTAAATAATTAGAATAAAATTATTAATATTGTTTTCAACAAAAATAAATGAAATTATCTTTTATTTTTTGTGACTTAGTTTTGTTTATATTTCTCTCAATAAAATATGTAAAATATTTAAAATTATACCAATATTACTCGTACATGGTATGAAACTTCAACTAATAACTATTTAAAGAGAAGCAATGAAAATAATTAATCACTATATGAACATACTTATATACAAGAGATGCTAACAAACCCTAGGAAAATTCTACGTACCAAAAAACAAACCCTAGGAAAAGATCATATCTTACTTAAAATTCCTATACTTCATCTAACAAATAGATACGAGATTAATAAAACTTAATTAAAAATTTATGCTAGAAAATTTAAAATTTTATCTTCCTATCTTTCAAAAGATGAAAGTAAAATTAAAATACTAGGGCTCTTTTGTACACATCCCACCTACTAATTACAAAGTAACAAACAAATTCTATTAGATTAGTACTTTACTAGTTATACCCGTCGTACCTTGCATGACTACATGGATTTAAGTCTTAATTTATTTATTAAATGTGATTTTAATTTTGTATAAAAAATAAAAATAACTTGTATATTAGAAAAAGTTTACATAAAATTTTACAATTGTTAAAATGTGAGCCTAATATGATATTGATGGCTTAACGATGATTTATTTATGAAAACATATGAACAAAATTATTTTAAATATAATAATTCATTTTTTAAAGTTAAAATAGATATAAAAAATGTAAATTTTTATATTTTTTAATCAAATTCAGTTCTTTAAAATAAAAAGCTAAAAAGATAATAAATAAAAAAAGATTTAAAAATAGTAGTAAAGATTGAATTTTTTAAAGATAAAAAATCTTCTACATTTACATAAATAAATCAAAAAGGAAATTAATGAAAAGATAATGTTATTAATGTAATTTTTTTTTTATCAAAATGCAATTTGGGCAAATAATTACCTAGATATTGAAAATTTTTAAATTTTTTTAATCAAATTTTGATTTAAGATAAATCTTTTACATATATAGATGAAAAGATAAAGATAAAATAATTTTATTTATTTTAAAGAAAGTCGAATTAAATTTTTTATTTCACATAAATAGATATAAAGGAATTCAATTGAAAAAAGATAAATTAATATAGATAAAACTAATTTTTTAAATATAAGGTGGGGACAAAATCAATATAGTGGCTCGAAAAGATATAATTTTAGTATATAATTATATATATATTATTATAACAAATAATTAGCATTAATATTAAATATTCTTATAGTTTATTTCACATTAAATGGAATCTTTTTAAAATATGTAAATTGCCAAAAAATACAAAATTCTATATCGAAAAATCATAGATGGTTTAATGTGGGAATAACATGTATGAAAAATCCTAGGTGGTACATGATAAGATCTTATGTGGTATATAATTTATAATTTGGTAAAAAAACAGAAAAATCCTAGGTGGCGCATGATATTCTTATAGTTTGTTTCAGATTAAATATAAGGTGGGTCCAAAATCAATATAGTGGCTCGAAAAGATATAATTTTAGTATATAATTATATATAAATTATTATAACAAATATTTAGCATTAATATTAAATATTCTTATAGTTTATTTCACATTAAATGGAATCTTCTTAAGTTAAATATATTATCATATAAAATATTTATAAAACCATTATTTAGATAGAATCTTTCCTAAATATATTTATCTTATTTTTATATTATCCTAAAATAAGTATGGCAAAATCTTATATTCATCAATAAATTATTATAAATAATATTCATCAATAATATTTTACCAAATATTTAATGCTTTTATATTTTTTTTATTTTAAATATAATATTTTTAAGTTAAATAAATTATCATATCAAATATTTAAGATTAATACTTAAGATTTAACATTAGATAACCTCTTTATTTTAGATAGAATCTTAGATTAATTTATCATGTTTCTATATTATCCTAAAATAATATCAACATATATAAATTCCCAAAATAATAAAATCCTAAATCCTATGTGGCGAAATCCTAAGTGGCTTAACGTGGAAACGACACGTATGAAAATCCTAGGTGGCGCAACGTGGTGGCCTTATTCCTTGCATCTTTTATATATATACATAGATTGTAGGCCTTGGGCTAACCCAAATTGGACTTTCAAATATAAAAGTGGGTCGAAATAGGCTGTTTTTTTCCTCTGACTCAACCAAGCTAGCGATATTGGTCCCTCCCTATATATATCCCATCAAAATATCAAACCACCATCATCATGTCAAAAACTCTGTCAAAGAGCAGCACTCAAGTTTTCCATCACCACTATGCACCCTTCTAGCTCTCACGGAAAGCGGAGTAAAAAGTGGAGTAAGAACTTGACCTTATTGTTTGTTGTTTGCTTGACCTTGTTGTCAAGCAAACAACAAACAACAAGGTGAAGATCTGATGGAACAAATCAGGTCATGTGTAGGGCCTGATCATGAAGCCCACAATGGGCTCAATCACTGGAATGTGGTGTCCACATCTGAGAGCCTCTCAAGGGTCACCTTAAGGGTTAAGAATTTCAGTCAGCAGGACACTGTGTGTAACTATGAGTTAATTAATTACTGTTTTACTATTAAATTAAAATAACTACCAAATTGAAGCTAATAACTTAATCATAAATTGCACTTTGATTACATGACGTCACTAGATCGCATCTTTAGTCGGAGCGTTTAGTTGCGCCCCTGGCCATCCAAACGATGTTATTGCTACCGGCGTGACGTTAACAGCCGTTGGCCAAATTTTATGTTAAAAATATGAAATTAATTTTTATATGATATAATATATATTTTTTTATGAAAAATAATATTTTTTATAAATAAATGAAAACTTTTTTATTCAAAATAACTTTTTTTATTAAAAAAGAATAACCCTGTCCAAAATCAGACGCAAAGTCTTCAATATAGCCCCGAAAAAGACTGGTTGCAGCGGCATAGCAATCGACAATAGAGTATTGTCGTTGATTATGCTCTTTGGCAAGCTTCTTCACACCTTGGCATGGATAAAGTTTTCAAAGTCTACACCAATAGCTTTGCAAACTTTTTGGATGACGCCCTCGTCTGTAGGGTTTATGACAACATCTACTGGGAGAGGGGTGGAACTTCGACGATAAGTGGGTGGTGGATGGTCATCGGGGTTGTCCATGCGGTAAGGATGAAAATGGTTGGTCATTTTGATGATAAAGAGAGGAAAAGAGTAGGATGATAGGTAGAGGGTAGTAGACTAGTAGGGGACTTTTATAGGACTATCTAGGTTTTTATTTGGGCCTATTAAATAGGGACTTTATAGGACTATCTAGGTTTTTTATGATGGTGACTTTTATAGGATGATAAGTGGGTGGTGCAGGGTCATCGGCACCTCCGACTTCGGCTCCGGCTATTTGAGTTATAATTTCTCTTTTGCTGAACCTTCTTTTTATGTTTTAGCTTAGTCCTCAATCTTTAAAATGTTTCAAGTTAACTCAACCTTCTCTTTTGTTCAACCTTCTTAAAAAGACTCATTCGGATTACCAACTAAACACATTAATCACGTACATAGATAGACTCGTACAGACTCATAATTAAAGACTCATTCGGATTACAAACTAAATACACATAGATAGACACTCATAACTTGTAATAACTGCGGTTTTTGAGGATATTTTTGAATTTTCTCGGATATCCTTTTAACCTTTTTGTCCGTTTTAACGCTTAATCCAATATTTTTGTTCGAGATTAAATCCTAGAAAATTCTTGGTGATATCCTAAAATCACAAAGAAATGATTTTATGGATCGGTGTGAATTATAGGATTTTTCAGTGGAAAAAGAATATTTATTGGATAAGCCGTCTTTTTAATTATGTAGCGAAAAGGATTTAAAATACGAAACGGAAGCCTTAAAAATTGAAGGTAGCATGATAAAATCATGGAAAATTGATTTTATTGGTCTACATAATTTACGGGACGTTTTTCCTTTAGTGAGTTTTTCCACCCGAGGTACATAATTTTACCGCTTTAACGCGAATCCCGTTCCGAGACGGAAAAATTCACTTAGACCGCCTTTTCATTCTTAATTGAGAAGGAACTTGGGAAGGAAATTCACCCACGGCATATCTCTCTCTGCCTAGTCAAAGTTATCCATTTCAATTTCAAAACCAAAACGAGAACAGGACGAAACGACGACTGGCTCGGGAGAAAGAATTCGGCCTTCACCGCCGGCAATTTTCTCAGCTTCTCCTCCACCATCTTCTTCCTCCTTATTCCTCTTGGGTTTGTTGGGTGCTGCTGCTGCACAAAGAAAGCAGAACCACGAGCTGAATCGGGTCGGAACACCGGGCGGGGAGTTAGGATTCAACGACGGACTCGTGAGCTCGTCACCGCCGGCGCTTGTCTTCTTGCCCCGTCAAACGTCGTCGCCGGCGAGTGATAGCCCATCCGACCACCACCCACCGCAAGTACTGCCGCCGGGCAATACTCGACCACCCTCGGGCTCGGGGATCGAGCCATGGGCTCGAGTGAAGGTATATACGATCGAAATTAATTAGCGGGTTGATTGCGGAGCCACCGTAAGGGTCTTTTGACTCCGCTTTGCTAAGTAAATTTATGGTTTTTATAATATTGACGTTGATACGGTTCCACAGGTTCAAACCGCTCGAGAAACGGACGTCCGGATCTTCCGTTATAGCGAAGACAAGTTTTGGTTACCGATTGGCAGGTAAAGGACTTCGGATAATTACTCAGGATTCGTTGTTAATCCGTTTGATCTGAGATTTGGTAATCTTTAAGAACTGTTGCTGATGAATAATTTTTATTTAGAAAATTGTTTCAAAAGCGAAGCGGATAATTAGTTATAACTCCGTCAAGATGGCTCCTTGAAGCATGATAACTAAGGATTTATTATATATCGATATTCGGAAATTAAATCGTTTATCGATTAGGAAGTTGTAGGAGTTGAGAATACAACTAAGAAGTGTTTCTGTGAGCTCGTTGTTGAGAAATCCTTTTGTTATATTTGTCAGAGGGATGATACAGATTACTGTTGGAATTGCTAAGGACATCGAGCACGCCTTATAAGGCAAGTGGACGATTCTCTCTTGCGTTATTGTTATTAAATGAGGAATTGGATCCCATTTAATATTTGCGTTGGGAACAACTTGTATGATTAATAAAATATGATAGGTCGTTATATTTGTTAGAAATAATGACCATGTTGTTTATTCAGTTTTGCGCTAGAACTGGATTTAGGTCCGTTATGGGTGACCTTGTATGTTGTCTCACGCTGAGACTTTGTTGTGATTAAGATAGTTCAGGGAGTGGTTTTATACCCTCTCTTTAAAACAATATTACATTAGGAGGGGCCTAATCCTAATGGTGAGTCATGACTCTTTTCCCCTACTCTTCGTGTGAGAGGGTTGATAGGCACTCTAGCTAAGTGCAGGTTCAGCACGGTGTAGTGTAGACGACATGGTAATAGGCCTCTGTGATCTCTACCTCACCATATGCAAATGAAAGATCAAGAATAGCTTAAGTCTTATGATCTTGGTGTTGAGATGATTATGGATGAAACAGACCCTCTAATCTCTACAACATCGGGACTCGTGCTATTCGGGTTGTTCAAGGATGAAATAAGCCCTCTGACCTCGGTAGCATTGTGTTCCTTCGGCAGTAGTTCGGGCCGATTAAAAGCCACCAACTTGTTGTGAAAAGTTTTGAAAGTAATATAAGATAAGTGCGTTAGGCACATTAATATACCTGAATGGTTCGTCCAGTCGGAAAGACATTCTTGTTTCCGGTTATGAATGATTCTTAATCAAACTTTGATTAAGTCAATCTGATTAGTCGATGGAGGCTTTTCAAAACGTTATGTGATTATTATGGGTTCCCAACAATTGTTTATGCTTCTTAAAGAAACCACAAGCGGTGGTGTTCTCTCTCTTGATTATGCGAGTCTCATTTTTATTCTCTATAAGACTGCTAACTGTTGGATCAAATCCGAGTCTATTCGGATTTGGAGGCCAATATGTTTAGTTACAACCATAAGAACCAAGTTAGATTCTCCGCTTGCTAGTCTTTCATTAGACTAACCCGTCCATTTTCTTTTCTTTTATATGGTCGGCTGTTGTCCACCGTTGTATTCGATACATCAGGTTCTTCTTGGAAGTTGATTCAAGAGGCGGATTCAGATGTTTGAAGCTCCAGAAGTTGAAGAAAGGTTTCCAAATGGCTATACTTGAGTGAAGATCATGATTGAACTACTTCAAAGTGAAGCTGAGTTTCAGAAATAAGAAATCAAGGAAGACTGGATGAAGATTTTGTTTAAATAGAAGGTTGTGCTATTTATTTAATCTTTTTGGATTAAGGTTTGTATAAGACCAATTGTATTTATTCCGCTGTAATGTTTGTTTTAGTTGTTCAGTCAGTTTAAAGCCTTGGGTAGCTTCGGTTTAGTCTTAATCGAGGTTACTGGCGGTAATACCTCCAGGGTAGGAAGGGGGTGTTACATAACTAAAGACTCATTCAGATTACAAACTAAATACACATAGATAGAAACTCATAACTAAAGACTCATTCGAATTACAAACTAAACACGTACATAGATAGACTCATAATTAATCTAGAATTGGATTTCAAACTCGCTTCAAAGTACAGACTAATTATTTCAGGTTATTTCGGCTTCCATTTCCGTCGCTATTTCCATCGGATTTAACGTCTAATTTACCATTGGTCGGTAATTTAGTGTCGACCAAATAATCGATTGCTAACGTCGATGTTGTTTCGCTTAATTATTTGTGGTATGAGTATCATACTTTCATATGTCCTTAGAAGTAGACTCTTAATTAGTTAGCTTATTTATATGTAATACCCTAGTTTAGGGAAAACCGGATAATTTTCTCGGGCAGCCCATTTTCTTAATTTTACACTGTGTTTGGCAAGAGGTGAACAGAGAGGAGGGGTGTGAGCGCGAGAAAATTAAAGAAAGGGAGAGAAAATTATAAAGGAAAGTTTAATTTATACACTGTTTGGTTAGAAGGAGATAAGAGAGAAGAAAATTGAGAAATATTGTTTGGTTGGAAGGAAAAGAGAGGAAAATGGGTGTTTAATTAAGTACAAATTAATTACAACTTTTTTCTTTTTTAAATAATCTAAAAAGTTCTTTCATGTTTACTTCCAAATTTCACCAATTTTTTCCTTTTCTTTTTGTTTTCACTTACTTTCAAATTGGACTTAAGCTAGCCCAAACCTCATTTTTTTCATTTTCTTTTCCTTTTTGCTTTCTTCTTCCCTACTTTGTTGTGCCGCCGAAGAGCACGACCCCTTCCCCTCTCGCTTCTTTCTTTTTCTCTCATCACTGAACAACATGTTTAGTTGTACACGTTTTTTCTCGCTTTCATCTGTCCATGACACCGATTGCCGTTTTCGGCCGTTGTCTTCGCTTGGATATGGTGTGTCCTCTATCTTTCGGCGAATTTTCCAACAACAACGTGTGACTCTCCATACCACCTCTTTTGTACAGTCTTCGCGGAAGGTGCATGCTTATCATCCCTCATCAACAAGTTCTTCATGTGAGTTTGGGCTGCCGTTTTCGGGATTCGTAGTGTTCGAGTTGAGTGAAATGTATGTACTCCGGATATTGCTTGGATCGAGGTTACATTTCAGGTGTGAGTAGGGAATGGCTAATTGATGGTTGAGTAGCTTGACGTGTCTTAGGTTATGTGTAGGAATCGGGGTTTGTTATGCCTTTTAGTAAATTGACTTTTATATGGTTATTGTTGGGATTTCTTTAGAATTTAAACGTTATTGGTGATATTTGTAGTTCTGTGAATTGATTGCATTCATGTTTTTAAACTTTACGAGTTCTCTAAGAAACAAGTTGAATGTTTTCCTGTTTTTTTTGTCGTGTTCTTGTTGTAAGGTCCAAATATAGAATTGTTGTTACAACGAGCCTAAGTGGACCCAGGTGTGATCTACTGCCGAGTAATATTCTGATTTGAAAACTGGGGTGTTACAAAATAACCCCTCCAAATATATTAAAATTCAGACCAACATACGATTGGATAGTAATGGGATGCAATTTACTCTTAAAGCCAACATAAACTTCACCCGAATGTGCTATTGATGAAAGTTGATGATCAACAACCCATAAATAAGAAGCACGATAGACATCGATAACAATAGAAGAAAACTCACATGCCTTGTATTGCAAATCTATAGCCACAGAAACAAAAGTGGTACCAAGAGCACCAGAAAGAGATGGTGGTAGCATAATATGAAGACAAACATCATTAGAGAACTTGAAAATCTGAAAGGATATACCAAGAATGGGTATGGGACCCTCGATTCTACGGTTTTGGTTTAGAAATCCCAAAATGCCACACATAGAGAAAGGGATGAGCAATTGTCCATATGGGATACCAAATCCACTAGACCAAAAGATATACCAAAAAATAGAGAATTTGTCTCCCCTCGATAGTGTCTTGGAGACATCTATATTAACCCACAAAATTAAAATCGAAATAGCGGGATCAAGGCGTCCATCAAGATAATCATCAATTGCTTTCATATGGGATTGCTTTTCAAGCCAATAATCCCGACTTCGGACACAAACAAAAGCCTAAGAACGCGTATCTAAAAATTGTCTGTCTTCAGGGATAGATAATTGGAGTGCAAGATCGGAATCAATTCCAGGAAAGAGATGAAATTGGGGCCTTAGGAGTGTCCAATAGCCAAGTCCAACTTCAATTCACGTATGTGCACAATAAAAAAGATGGAACCATGAGAAGACCATCGCGAAAAGAAAGAAAGAAGGATAGAGAAGAGCCATGATGGAATGGGAGAAAAAAGCATGAAAAATCACAGTGAATTTGCTGGAATCAAACGAACAATCTAGCAACTCTCTTGGTCATTCGTCAGACAAAACGCCTCATGAAACGCTAAACAACGATAATATTTATACTTATCATATTCATAAATATCTTAGATGTTCTTACGTCAAATATAAAAAAAAATACACAATCTACTAGCTTGACATTATACACTTTTAGTTATAATATATAATTTATGATTTGTTCAATCCTAAGAACCTCTAATGATGAACCTCCAATGATGATCATCAAGGTTGCACGCCATTTTTTCAAAGGGTGGATTTGGAAAAACAACCTTTTTTTTTTTTATCAATTTTTGGTACTTTTTTTGAATTTCTTGTGAGTTATGAATTCGTCTTACCAGAGAAGTCTGATACAACTGAGAGGCGGTGTGAGCCGCAGTCGGAAAACCGATAAAAATAAACAAAAAACAATAAAAACTATACGTGAAGTAAGTACAATTGACTAGAAAGAACAAGCATGATAATAGAGAGAGTGAAAGGCTAATAAAACAACGCCTTTAACATTTGCGTTAAAACCCGACATAATAAAAAAGAGGAGATGAACTATTGACGTTGGCAATTTGGCATGAATATTTTTGAAACTAATTTTCCTTAAAACCCCTAAAACAAAATAATGAGAAAGGTATTTTAAAAAACCAGAGCACTTCTCAACAACACTCGTTGTGTGTGCCTTGTTCTCCCTTCCATATCCCTCCCTCTCTCTTTCTTGTAGCCTCCGCCACCAATCAATGGAATCCCCAACTTCCATTCTTCTTCTCCCCTCCTCCCAGCCATGACTCTCTCCCCCCTCCGCCGCACCTCCGCCTCCGATCCCTCACCCGCCGCCGACGCCGCCACCGCCGGAGGAACAGGCATGAGAATCATCGTCCCTCTCCAAGGCATCGTCCAGGGCAGAGGAGGCCTCTTCCTCGGCTCCGCCATCCCCTGCGCTCTCTTCTACTTCCTCCAACTCTACCTCAAGCGCAACCGCTCCTCTCCCTCGCCTTCTTCGCCGCCGCCGACGCTCACTCCTTCCTCGTCCTCTGACGGCCTCCAAAGGTCCCAATCCCGCTCCCACCTCTCTTCTAGGGTTTCCGCTTCTCCCGCCCATCTCTCCTACAGGGGCAATTCCGTCGTCAAAACCCAGGATAATCCGTATTATGCTGGACTAAACCGGGTTGCGGAGGATCCGTATGAACCGGATAGAAATCCCGACGGTGTTATCCAGCTCGGCCTCGCCGAGAACCGAGTGAGTCTTGTATTAGGTTTTCATATTTTTTTTAATTTCCGTTTCTTAGGTTTTAAAATTGATGATTGTGATTTTGAGATTGGAGTTTTGTGTTTGCTGTTCAGTTGTCTTTGGATTTGGTTCGAGATTGGATGGCCGAGAATATGAATAATTTGTTGTTGGGAGGAGAAGAGCTAAGCATTAGTGGGATTGCTACGTATCAGCCAGCTGATGGATTGATGGAACTTAAAGTGGTATAATAAGCATTTGTTATATAAATGTTGCAATGATTACTTTGTTGATATGCATTTGCCATTTTTGGACTCAAGTGTGAGAACTTGTTAATGCAAACATTGGGGATTAAATAATTAGGATAAGAATTTTATCAAATGGCATAATTTGGTTGGATCCGAAGTTCCAATCCAATTCCAACATTTAATTTCAAATTAGGTTAAATGTTGGTTGGACTAGTTTGTCAATTCTCTATATAAATCTCAACAAGGAATGAGTTCTTGAGATTGGATCATCAACCACAACTAATTTTTCCTGATTGTAAACCATACAAATCTATCTGTGCAATCCACCTTATATAGGCAGTGTTTATCAAGCTTGTTTTCTGTGGCCCAACCGCCCAACTATGATGCTGTAGCTAAGCTCAGTTTGTTCCTAATTTAGTAGGGACTTTTCTGGAAGTGATAGATTTTTGATAAAATTAACACAGGCTTTCATGATACCAGGGATAGTCAAGTGCTTTCAATGATTATATTCATGGATTTGTAGATACACTTTGTCAATATTCTGTTTGAGTGAGTAAGTTTTCTTTATTACTTATTTGATTTCAACTTCAGGATATGACTTAGTTTTCTTTATTACTTTTTTATCCTGCACTTTTGTCATATATTTGTTACTTCAAATTTGTTGGTCAATATTCTGTTTGAATGAGTTTTCTAAATCATGAAACTATCAATCTGAAGAAAAATATAACCAATTAGCAAATTCTTAAAATCGTTGGTGGTTTGGCCAGTTATGTCTAAGATCTTCACATCTATTCAGGCTGTAGCAGGGTTCATGTCTGAAGTGATGGGAAAAAGTGCTTCCTTCAAGCCTTCACAAATAGTGCTAACTGCTGGTGCAACTCCTGCAATTGAAATGCTTAGCTTCTGTCTTGCAGATCCAGGAACTGCATTTCTTGTCCCTTCACCATATTACCCTGGGTAAACTTGTAATTTGTTGCATTAATCACCAGATTATCCCGTTCTATTACTGACCACAAAGAGCTTCCAGTTTTGACAGAGACGTAAAATGGCGAACAGGCGTGGAGATCATACCCGTGCCTTGTAGAAGTACAGATAACTTTAGTTTGAGTGAAAAAGTGCTTGATCAGGCCTTCAATCAGGCAAAAAAGCGTGGCCTGAAAGTCCGTGGGATCATTATCTCAAACCCCTCCAATCCCGTGGGCAATTTGTTCACAAGAGAAACTCTATATAGGATCTTAGACTTTGCAAGAGAGAAGAACATTCATATCATATCTGATGAGATATTTGCTGGATCTACCTATGGCACTGATGAATTTGTATCTATGGCTGAAATTGTTGGATCGGAATCAGATTCAGAGCTAGATGATTTTGAGAGAAGCAGAGTTCATATTGTTTATGGATTATCAAAGGATCTCTCACTTCCTGGTTTTAGAGTTGGAGTAATCTACACCTACAATGAAAATCTCTTAGCTGCTGCAAAGAAACTGGCCAGATTCTCCTCAGTTTCAGTCCCTACACAACGCATACTTGTTTCAATGCTCTCTGATTCAAGATTTATCCAGAACTACATTAAAACCAACCGAGAGAGACTGAAAATTATGTATACAAAGTTTACTGCTGGATTGAAGGAACTGGGCATAGAATGTGTGAGAAGCAGTGGTGGTTTTTATTGTTGGGCCAATATGAGTGGTTTCATCGGGTCACACAGTGGGAAAGGCGGTGAGCTTGAGCTCTGGGATAAGCTTTTGAATGTGGCAAAGGTTAATGCAACTCCTGGGTCATCTTGTCATTGTATTGAACCAGGCTGGTTCAGATTGTGTTTCACCACTTTGTCTGAAAATGACATTCCTGTAGTTATGGAACGAATCCTCAGAGTTACTGAACCCTGCAAAGCTTCATAGTGAAGTTCTTATTGTTTGTTTATATTGTAGTTACATGAGTAGGTAAACCCAGAAAATTACACCATTTGTTTTAAGTTCAGCTTGGGTGGTCATATTTAAGTTATCTTGGATGAATTCATTCAATGGAATTTGCTACAAGCCACTTGTGTTGTATTTTTTATGTTCAGTATTCTTTATGGGTTTTTTTTATAGCCCAGTGCATGCAAGCTTGAAAGGAAATGTCAGCTTGAAATGAAATGTCAGAATGACAATATTTATTTGAGAACTTACAAATGTTAACAATGGATTAGGAAACAAAAAGAATAGCAACCATTTTTCTATCAACTACTGTACTCATCAACCACACCCCAAAACCTCAATTTTTTCAGCTAATCCTAAAATTTATGATTTTCCTGAAATCTGATTTTCAATTGTTATGATTCCTAATGGATTCAAGAAACTGAACAACTTCCACCATGCTTGGTCTCTTTGAAGGCACCTGAGCAGTACAAAAGAGCCCTAATTTCATCACTTGGATAAGCTCAGTTTCAGCAAAATTCCTTAAGCTACTATCAAAGCAATTAGAAGCTGAGCCACTCTCCAACAATTTCCTAACATATTCACACAGCACCACAACTTCCCTGGAACTGGTACTCTCAACTGGCTTCCTACCCGTCACCAGCTCCAACAACACAACTCCAAAGCTGTAGACATCACACTTCTCACTTGGACTTGAACTCTGAGCAAGCTCTGGTGCAATATAACCAACTGCATTGTGGAATCTAGTCAAGCCATGGCTATCCATCATGGATAAAAGCTTTCCCAATCCAAAATCTGACAATTTAGCCTCAAATTTCTCATCTAACAAAATATTGGTAGACTTAATGTTGAGATGTAAGACAGAAGGCCTGCAATCGTGGTGAAGGTAAGCAAGTGCTCTGGCTGTTCCAATTGCAATCCTGAACCGCCTGTCCCAATTCAATTCCCTGTTACCAGTGCTCGTACTCGTTCCAGGAAAGCCAAGCCCATGGAGATTATCATAGAGATTACCATTTGATATAAACTCAGATAAAATCAACTGCATTGTAGAAGACCAATAATATCCTTGGAAGGAAACTAGATTCTGATGTTGAATGTTTCCTAGCCGTCCAATTTCCTGCTCAAATTCATCCTGGCTTGTGATCCTTCCTAATGTCTCAAGCTTCTTCACAGCAATCAAGATCCCACCTTCAAAGCTAGCTCTGTAAACAGCGCCTAAAGAGCCAACACCAACAAGGCAACCTTTGTCAAGCAAAGCCTTGGTACCGGCCTCCCAATCCTCATACCTTGAGGGCAGGCTTTTGCTGAACAAGACTAATTTTCCTATTATCACATTAGTCTCAGTTGAAGCCAAAGGCGTGCTCTCAGTTACTAGAGTCATCAAATCACTTTTCTTTCCACTCTTTGCTTTGATGTTCAGTATTGTGATCAAACAAACTCCTACAAGTATAAAAGCAGCAGCTACAATAGCAATAATGGCTGAAACACTAAGGACCTTGGATTTTCCTGAGGTGATGTTTGCTGAGCAGGATGATGATTTGTCAAGAGGCTGACCACAAAGGCCAGGATTGTGAAAGAATGCGGTATAGCCGAAATTTGTGAGATATGATATTTGGGGAATTTCCCCGGAAAGATTGTTGTAAGAGACATTAAAATGAGTTAGCATGGAGAAATTTCTCAGTGATTCAGGGATTGGACCAGAGAACAGATTTTCTGAAATGTCAAAGAATTTAATTCTTGATAGGCTTCCAAGGCTTGGTGGGATGCTTCCATTGAGGTTGTTGTTATGCAGATCAAGAATCAGAAGATAAGTCATGTTGTAAAGGGTCTGGGGTATTTCACCTTCTAATGAATTACCAGAAATGTCCCTGCATTGTATACATATCAAATACATTCAGTTCAAAGCAAGCATTAATCAAACATGTTAACAGAACTATATAGCAGTAACAAAAGAAAAAGTTCAGACTCACAGCTCAAGAAGGAATCTGCAGTTGCTTATAGAAGGAGGAATTTCACCATGGAGATTGAGGTTGTGTAGATTGAGCACTTGTAAGAGTTCAATGTTGCCAATTTCTGGTGGGATGATCCCATCAATTGAGTTGTTACCAAGCCTAATGATAGAAAGGCTCTTCAAATCCCCAATTCCTTGTGGAATACTCCCATTTATCCTGTTGTATTCCAAGTCCAGAACCCTAATATTTACACAGCCTTTTATTCCCAAAGGGATCTGTCCATATAACACATTCCATGAAGCATCAAAGAACTGCATTCTCTCACTACAAGATTTAATATCTGGAATGAACCCTGAAAACCCATTATGTGAAACATTTAGGTAAGTCATATTCACCAACTCAAACCCATTAAATGGAGCCTGCCCAGTAAACAGATTGCTACTGATATCCAAAAACTCCATGCTTTTGCACCCAGATAAATTTTCTTGGACACTTCCCATCAGCAAATTGTTTCTTACTGATAAAAATGCTAAATTGGGAGGCTCACAAATTTGGGAAGGGATGGTGCCACTAAACCCATTATAAGATACATCAAACCCAACAAGATCAACACAGTTGCTCACAGAATCAGGGATATTGCCTGTGAGATTGTTGCTGGAGAAAGAAATGAATTTCATTTTCCCACAACTCCCAAAGAGCTTTTTTGGGATTGACCCAGTAAATCCATTTTTGGACAAATCCAAGAACCGCAAATTCCCAAGGTTGCCAATGGATTCTGGGATTGACCCAGATAAAGCATTCGAGCTGAAATTGATCTTCCATAAAGTTGAGATGCCTCCATACTCTTCAGGTATGCTCCCACTAAAGCCATTTCCAAATAGTACAAGCTGCCTGAGTGATTTCAACCCAGAAAGGGAAGAGGATAAAGACCCAGAAAGGCTAGTGTTCCACAGCACAATTTTGACAACATTGCCCTCAGAGTTGCAGGTAATTCCAGAGAAGTTGCAAGGATCACCAGTAGGAACCCATGAAGCTAAGGCTTGAAATGGGTCATTTGACACATTGCCCTTAAATTGCAGCAAGATTTGCTTCTCAGTTAAAGAGGAAGCGGAGAGTAATTTGAGGGAAATGATGAGTAAAACAAGGAGAAGCACCACATCAGGGTTTTGCTTCTGGAATATTCTCATGCTATGATTTTCCGGCCGGCATTATACTTTGCCGGATCAAAATCAGGTGCAAAAAGGGGGCTTTTTGAAGCAATTGAAGGAGTAATACATTGAAGAGGAGAGATTTGCCACCAAAATGGAGAGAAATTTTTGAGGAGCCAAGAAAAGGGAGTAAAGCAAGAGAGAAAAATAAGTATAAAGACAAGAATGGGTACACAGACACTTGCCAAAATGTTTTCTAATTACAAACACAGTTTGGAAAGATGGGTTTACTAGCAAATAAAAAATTATAAAGGAATAAATTGAAGTGGTCCAGCAAAAATCTCTGGTGACAGGTGGAAATGACATTAATAGTGGGTACTTTGGTGGTGAGAGGTAAACAAGGTCATTTATGAGTAACAAAAACCAGTCTAAAAAATCCCAAAAAAGAATGAAAATTGCAAGTCTTGCGGAGGTTTCATGTGAGAAAAAGAGAGATGATTGCTCTCACAATTAATGGCATTTCTGAATGCTGATAGAGAGAGCATGAACAAAGAAGGTTTTTCTTCTTGTTGTGTTGTGTGTGGGTCTGTGCTGGAAAGGGGAAATTTTTGTGTGGAAGTAGTTGAGATGGGTGCAATTTTAATTAAGCAATTTTGACCCAGCAAAGTTTACTGTATTGAGGTGGCCACCAAGGTGAAGATCAAGATTCAAGCACATGACAATGTCCTCTTCTCTCTTTCCTGTTCCTGATCTCTTTGTGAATTTAGGCATCTTTTGTGCTGGATTGCTGCTGTTTTCTTTACTGGGTTTGTCTTGAAATTTAACACAAAGATCTATGTTCTTCGGGGGAGGAGAAGAGAGTGAAAAGACACTAAAATTATTGAAGGATCCACAGATCCCATACTGATGTGTTGTTTGACGTTGGTGGATATTGAACGTGGTGGTGAAAACGTGAATTATTCTTTTACTTTCCAGATTTCTTTTACCAAAGCAAAAATCTTGTCTTTTATGTTCACCCATTTTGTTTTAAAAAAATAGTTTTATTTTTTTTCTTCAGAAGTAACTTATTAAGATTTATAATATTTTAAAAAAATATTATAATAAACTTATAAAATATCTTAAATTAAACAAATCTAACATTCTAATTAGTATTTTCATTAATAATTCTTAACTTATAATAAGTTTAAAAAAAAATCCATTTTACAATATTATAAACCACCACTCGATTTTCAATGATAATTTTTTAATACTAATTGTCAGCATCAAATTTGTAAATTAGGAGGAAGAATTTATTCCTACCCAACAACCATGGCAGAGCAATAAGTATGGTGTACCCATCATCCTCATTTACTGCTCTTTCTGTGCTCAATTTTGCTTCCAACGTCTCCACCTACACAATACCAACCTCTTCATTTTCAACCCACTCGTATTATAAGGAACCATTTTTTGGTTCATGATAACAACACATGGATGATGGACTTCAAAAGAATTTGACCCAAATAATCACTTCAAGTCTTCATGTATAAATGTGTTTTCTTTTTGTGTTTTAATATTCTTCTATGGATGATTATTCACATTTTATCTTCGTTTAACCTTTTCTCTTGGGATAGTTTAAACTCAAAGTTTTGTCCTTAAGTATCTCTGAAAGAGACGGATCATCAAATACTGATGGCATATAAAGCAGCAAAGAGTCAAATTATAAAAGTATATGGAGTTTGATGAAGACATTCTTTCTGCTCTTTTTTTATTATTATTTATAAAAAATTGTAGTACTTCAATTACATTTCGTTTTGGTAGGCTGAATTTTTTCACACCAAAATTCAAATCATGATTTTGCATATTATTCTGCCATTTTTATGACTTGTAAGTTGTAAGTTGTAAGTTGTAATCTGGTCTTACAATCCGAGAAAGATGAATTTATTGTATGCTGAATGAATACCGTTGTAATTTGGGTTGGCAGCAAATAAAGGGGAAAACGGATGCATTGAAAATGTGGCCAATCAGCAGACACCCAGACAGTGATTAAACGTTAAAATCAAGACATTGGTCTTTGCATCCAACGGATCACTACTGTACTATCCGAAGCTTTACATTTTTAATCACTTTGAATTTATATGCAATAAAAATACTCCATTCATTCCATAACATTTGTCTTTTTTAATAATTTACACAATATTTAAAAAATATCAAAAATACTAGTAATATTTTCTCATTTATTACTTCACTTTTCACTTTATATAAAAAATATAACAATTGAGATCACAAGTTCTTTTGAAAAATACTTAGTACATCCATTCAAAAATACTTGTTATTTGCATGAATTAACAAAATTATAAAGAAATTGTTTGATTTTACCTAAATATTCTTCTATAATTAGTTTGCTTAATTTTATTTATTGGAAAGGAGATTTTTTTTTGCCTTTTTAAATATTTTTAAGGACAAAATTAGAAATAAAAAAGCTTGACAAATAGGTAAAATGACAAGGATTGTTGAATGACAAGCATTTTGGAACGGAGGAGAGTAATAAGCATGTTTGGATCACGCATTATAATGCATACATTTGCATTATAATGCACGACCCAAACAGTCCTGCATTATAATACAGACATTTGCATTATAATGCACGATCCAAACAGGCCCTTGAGTCTACGAAACACATTATCTTTCGGGTGTGTAAAGAACAAATTCAGAGTGACCTGAGATTGAACAATTGAAAAAAAAAAGGATAAGAAAATGATATATGAGTGAGCCAAAAGCTCATCTCCAACAAATGGCATGGACAAGCCGAAAAGGGAGAAGCATTAAATTACAAATTTACAACTAACTTATCAATACTTAAACATGAAAGGCTTGCATTCAGTGCTCGCCCTCAACCAAAGGTGAATGTGCAACTTTATATCATAAAATTACATAATGACATAGTATTAACTAGTAAGTTTAGGTTGGAAAGCAATTGAGGACAATGAGATTTGTATATTTTGTTATGCAAAGTAGAAAAGGAAGAATATTCACAAGCACATGCAAACAATTGAAAACTGACAAAACTGACAACAGAAAATGATTTATGCTTAATCTAATTCTACTGATTTTCATCTGCGTTTCTGGATTGCAGTAAAGAAAAGGGAGAGCAAAGTTGGACAAAATGGAAGTTTTAAGAAAAATGCAGTACAGTAAACAAATAAATTTCAAAGCTGTCAGCAAAAACCAAGAGAAATAAAATATATTAAAATTTAATACAGAAAAAGAAAATGATGCATTAGGGTGGTTGGGACTTGGGAGTCACTGTTTTGGGTTTTTTGTCTGATTAGCAAACATCAGAACTAAATTTTATGCTGCAGAAAACATTTTTTTAATCCTTTACAACTGATAACATATAAAATTAACTTCAAACAATCAAAGACATTTTGCAATATAAATTAATTTCAAGCAGCATATTCAATACAGACTATACAGTAAACAGGCTTAGTCTATTAGCTGCTCTATTATTATAATACATGGACAAAAATAAGACTCAAATTATGGGCTTATATCATCTAATCAGTTCACATATAGACAAGTAGGATAGGAACCAAATCAAGCCAAAAAAGAGCAAACAATAGAATACAATTACTTAAAAATTGTGAGGCATGAATCTTCAGACATCTTTGACCCACAAGCATCTGACAATTAAATCCCCTCTTCCATTATAGAAGATGAGAAGCCACACACTGCAAGATCTAATGCAATGACCAGTTGTATGACAGAAGAAGCAACCATTTCAGTGAACACTAATATCATTCCCTAGTTTCAGATCAATGCAAAAAAAAAGAGGGGACAATAGAAATTCACCACTTCTTAAACTTGTGACATTAGATTATATTTCAACTTGGTGAGTGCCAACTGCCAAAGCCACAAGATTTAATGAAATAAAATGGGATCTCCTGTTAAAGGAGATCTGCCTCAACATTTAAGAAAAGATGCTCATAAAGATCAAATCAAGATTAAAAATAGCATAAACATACCACGCATATATTAAAATAAGGATTGTATTAAACATAACAACTGTCTTGAAGAGCATAGCAATGAAGGATGACCCACAAATGAATGCCACTACTTACATTGATAATCCGTCCACGAGTTATCAGATGTGAGAGCACCCATCAGAGCCAATTAGAAACTATATACAATGATGAATTTCAAGCCAAACACAAATGCCTTGGAGAAGAAATCCAATGAAATGAAGTAACTGGTCACAGAGAAGTTCCTCTTCTTTGGAAGAACTTTCCGCAGGTTGTATTAGCACCTGCTCTTTAATTCCAGCCCACGTCAATCTCATATAAGTAATTAAGATTCAAATAGTCTATCAAGCTTCAAACTTTGCATTGGCACACCAATCAGACCTTAGCTTGGATTTAGTTCAGAGTCCGTGTCTATATAAAAACTCCCCGGCTGTTCACTGCAATAACATGTCCTCCTCCATCTGTATTCTTTTGAGGCGTCTCCTAGCCAAAACTGTGCAAATAATTGTGGTAATTGCCGTGGCAACAAATCCAAGAACGGTAGAAATAATTTGCTGGGCTGAAAGGGAACGGTGCTCATGTGAAGCATCTGCTAGAGTCCTTATCAATATGCCACTGCAAATAAACAAATAACAAAAAATCAAAACAAAGTTGCCTAGTACCATGAACAAATTAGCATGAGCGATTACAAAAAAAAAAATAAAAAAAAATAAAAATACAATACCTCCAGAATTTCAAAATTATACTATTAGCTGAAGATGAGGCAATGACGTTACATTTCTTACAAAATGACTACTGATACAAATTACATAGTTGATTACTTAACAAGAATACATTATTAGAGATGGGGGACATAGATGGAAAAAGGAAAGAATGAGAAGCTGAAGATCAAGCAAGGTTGTGCTTCCTTTGAAACTGGAGATGAGTAGTGAGCATGGAAAGGAAATAAAGCACAAAGGATGTATCATGTATAGCACCTATATGTATCCAATAAGCTTGACTTCTAGTTCTAGCTACAGACTGGGATGAGGAGACATTTGGCAATAAGATCGGTATCAAGGGGGGAATTAGTGATTGCTGTAAAAAGCAGCTACTTAATCAGCATCCCTGCAACATTTATTTCAAAGCTGCTAAACATACTGTGGCCTCAACAAGAGAAAAAACATCGTGTGTGGAAATATGTCTAGTGTCCAAATTTATCATTAGCATTGTTACCCTCAACATCGATTAAGCTCACACCATGTGCCCAAAGGCCTAAAATTAGATGCTGCCATTGTGCTAATGTAGATGCTAATATCTTCCCCAAAACCGAAAACCAAACTGCTATTCTAACATCCTCTCTAAACAGAAAACAAGTTCATTTCCTATGATCATTAATAAAATAACTATCAACTTCTACACCTTTCCTATGATCTGTGGTGCTTCAATTTCCATTTTGAACATAAATTCTTTAACCTTTTGCAGTACCTATTTTGACCCTTGCCCATATGTTGAGGTAATATTTCCTAATCAGCTGAACAATATATATATTGTGAACAAATGAGACATTCCCTCAACTCATCCACTACCCATCCAGTCAAATAATATGCAAACCAGTTAAGGCCATATTAACACCATCCCACTTCACAAATAATCAATCCCAAAGTAATTTTCTATATAAAGCTGAGATGGTCCTAGCATGTGATATAAAACAAATTTAAAGAATTACACAAAGGCAAAGAATGGCACTTAATCTCATCAAATACAGAAATAATAACTAAAACAACTCAAACTCAATACCAAAACCATGGCCAGTGTCATACAGCACATTGGCTCAATATAATAAGATTTACACATATATATACTGCAATCACAATTGCAAGGATGCTACCACAAATTATCCGCATGTTGAAAAGCTTCTCTAAACAACAATCAGTACTTCATGGCAAAGTAACCAAACTGTTTATTCATGATTTTAAGTGCCAAAATAAACACCTGAAACAAGGGAGTATAAGAATAGAAGTCTTACGTGTAGATAGCAATAAACACATCTGGAATCATTCCCACCATTGACCCACAAAAATAAGGTCCATACTTGACATTTGTTGCCACAGCGCAATAATTATATAAGATGTAGGGGAAAGGAGAAATTCTTATCAGGACAACAGCACGAAACTGGTTATTCCAATCCCCCTCACCAGCTAGTCTTATTATGGAGCCTTGTTTTGGATACTTTTCCAACCAACCCTGTACAAGTACAAAATAGCTCAGTTAGTGTGCACTATAAGCTGTGGCTTTGATGGCCCAAATCTATGAGTAAACATAGTGCTCATGCAAGAAAGTAGAGCTAACCTGAATTTTACGGTAAAATAGATAACCAATGAAGTAAGGCAGTGACACACCAATTACCACAGCAGACATTATAAGTAGAAATCCAAATCCATAGCCAAATGTCATTCCGGCTACCCACATGGAAGGTGAAGATGGCAGGAGCAGAGTAGGAAATAGTGCAACGGTGAAAAAGAGAATAACTGCCAGCACAGGAACACTGAATGTTGATGTCTCCCAGTTAATCATAGGTATTACCTCCTGGAGAAAGAAAAATACCAAATCAATTGAAGAAACTGAAGGATGCAAGAAAATCACAAAGCCTGGAAATCTTCAAAAACTACATTATTCACCATATACTAGGCATGATCATGCACAAACCCTAGCCTCATTTGATGTCGAAATAAATGAATAAATACAAAGCATAATGCATTTTTCCTCTAAAAACCATCATACAGAAAAGATATGATATCAAATCCTCACATAACATGCTTGCCCTGAACAATTTCAAGGCAATCACACAATGAAACTCGGACAAATATACCTGTATTAAGCCTACATGTAAATAATTCTTGGAAAGGTAGAAAAAATGGGGCTTAAAGCCCTAAGATACAAATGACACCTCACAACAATGATCAAAACTGTCTTTACAGTTTGCATACCAATAAGCCCCTCCCCCTTACGAGGAAAACAAAAAATCCAAGTTACCTCAATCTATGAAATCAAGATTATCAACGGCTTCACCAAAACAGGCAATGAAGTTAAAGACTATCCACATAGTTACAAGTTACAAGTTACAACATCAATATGTCCTCTCAGTTACCATCAATTCTATAGCAAATTTCCCAAGAAAAATCCGAATCCAAACAGAAACAAAAAGTACACAAATAAGACCATTCATATAAAAGAAAGACCATTAAAGAAAGTGATAAGGGGAAGAACATGCAACCTTATTCATAACAAAGGGACCGACCCATACGATAAAAACAACGGCCAAGCCCGCTAAAAACAGGGAAATTAGCGCCATTTTGACCCACTTGCACAGAAACCCACATCTAATTCTGGGCGTAGAAGGCTCCACCAACGCCGTCAACTCACCTTCGTCGTCGTCCAGCATCACCGGCACTCCAACCGGATGCACCAAACCCTCGCGTTCTGGGAGCTTCAGGTAGCCCATCCCCGCGTCCTTACCATCCGAGAAACTGAGCCGGAGCTCCGGCACCCTGCCGTCGTCTCCTCCGCCCCCATCGTAAGTCATTACTCAGAGATACCGACCTCTGATTGCATCAAATTACGAGTTTCTTTTTGCAAGGAAAATATCACAACCCTAAATCCGGAATCGAAATTCAGAGACGAGTATCGGCGAGAGGTAAAGCAGTTTCGCTTCACTGTGCGGGCAGGGAGGGGGATCGAATGGAGAAATTGGACGGAGAGAATCAATCAATCAAACAGAATTTGATGAAAGGAGCGATTTTGGGGGAAAATTTGGGAAGGAGGTTGGGATTGGAGTGAAGACATCCTGATTTTTTTTTTGTTAAAATCAGAAGGGCAAAATCGGAAAATATCACTTTCTGAATGATGCTGCTAAAGTAGGAAAAACAGACTGGCTACAGAATAAACGACGTAGTTTTGTCCATCTTTTTCATTCAAAACGACGCGTGTTGTGGAGTAGTGGATTCGTCGGCACGTTTGGAATGTTGTTGTATACGCTAAAGGAGGAATAACGGGCCGCGAATCGAATACGAAAGGCAACGTCTAAATAAATGGAAATTTGCATTTAACCACCCTTATTCTTTTACTTTTGCACTTTTTTTTTTGAACTTCACAAAAAACACCTCTTATAACCACCCCTCCCCTAACTTAAATGGAATTGATTTGGTAAGCAAGATAAAAGATTAATATTTCTTGTTTGTGTACAGAGGCCTCTAAGAATCTGGTTCAACAGTTTGGCCTTTGGGTAGTACCCCGAGATCACCGTTTCGAATATCTCGGGCGACGGTATGCCCTTACTCTTTAGAATTGATTTGTGGTGATCCTAATCCTTACTCTATTAAAAAAAAAAAAAGAAGAGAGAGAGAGATACTTTCAAGTTTTACCAAAGTTAGGGATTTATGAGAAAATTGAAGGGAGAGTAAGGTCTTTCAATTTCGATCGATTTTTTTTTGACAATTTACGAACCCTGAATTTTTTAAGACAAGCAAAAATAGTACAAGTGAAGCTCAACCATCTTCTCAAGTTTACATCTTGAGGCATTATGGGATTTGTTATAAGAAAACTCAACAATAGAATATAAGCCCTCCGACCCTCCCTATGGTGTCGGTCAAACTTGAGCATCACTCGTAAAAGTGAGCCCAAAGTCCGGTTGGTGACATCAGTTTGGCCATCTATTTGGGGGTGATAAGAAGTAGAAAACAAAAGTTGTGTACCTAACTTCCCTCACAAAGTCCTCCAGAAATGGCCCACAAACTTGGTATCCCGATCATTAACAATAGTTCTTGGAATACAATGTAGTTTCTACATGATCAAAGAACAAACAAGCTACCTCGATAGCATTTTTATACACTTACAAGCAATGAAGTGGGCCATATTGGAAAAATAGTCCACAACAACAAAACACAATCGTTACCGCGCCTCAACCTTGGCAACCCTGTAATAAAATCTATAGATAGATCTTCCCAGGGGGCTTCCAGAATAGGTAGAGGTGTGTAAAGACCGCGTGGAGCTGATCTCGACTTGGCCTTTTGGCAAGTAACTCAACTCTTACAATACTTCATGATATGTTTGGCCATGTGAGGCCAAAAGAAATGCTCACATAGTGTTGCAAGCATTTTGTTAATGCCAAAATATCCTCAATTATCGTGAGCCTCCTTGATCAATAGATGCCTTACAGAAGAGGTCGGGATGCAAAGCTTACCGATCCTATATAAGTACCCATCATCAATGAACTAGGAGTCATACTCACGTCTAGTAAGCACTCCTCAAATATGGACTTAAAGAAGGAATAAGAAATGTACAAGTCCTTAATAAGAGAAAAGCCAAGTAACTTAGACTTAAAAGAGAGCTAAGAGAACGTACTTTCGAGAAAGTGCGTCGGCAACCACATTCTCCTTACCTTTCTTGTGTTGGACCACGTACGTGAAGGTCTCCAAGAACTCGACCCACCTAGCATGTCACCGGTTAAGATGGGTTTGGCTCTTCAAGTAGCTCAACGCAGCATGATCACTATGAATATGAATTCTCGGGGCCACAAATAGTGGGCCCAAGTCTTCGAGACTCAGATCAAGGCGTAGAGCTCCTTGTCGTATTTCGGGTATTTAAGTTGGGCACAAACCAACTTCTCACTAAAGAAAGCTATCAGCCTCTTCTCTTGGTGAAGAACTCTTCTTATCCCAATGTTGGAGGCATCACACATTCACACTCCACCTCAAAAGGCTTGGAGAAGTCCGACAACTACAACAACGATGCATTGCTAAGGGCATCCTTAAGGGCTTGGAAAGCCCGCTCATGCTGCTGCTTCCACTCGACTACAATGCACTTCTTAATCAAGACGTGTAACGATGCCACACTAATCGAGCTAAAATCCCTGACAAAGCAACGATAGAAGTCGAGTAAGCTAAAGAATGATCGGACGTTAGTGGTTGTCCTAGGTGTCAGCCAATCATTAATGGCCTTCACCTTGTCCCTATCAACCTGCAATCCATCCACAAAAACAACATATCCTAGAAAAATAGTGGACGAGTCATAGAAAGAATACTTGGTATGATTGCCAAAAAGTGTCTCAAATGTTCCAACCCTAGAAACCCAAAATCCATGCAAATAATCCTAAACTCTAGAAACACAACATAAATCTAGATACCCAAACCCTAAACCCTAGAAACACAAATTAAATACAGATTGAACTCGATGAATATACAACCAATCATAATCTCAATCAAATTCATGGAGTAACATAGTTCAATATAATGCCAGATCAATTTCAAAAGGAAACAAAACCCTCATCACACAACAAACCAAGCGGATTTGAGAAGACTAACTGCTATGCCGCCGGGAAGCCGAACACTAACAGTGATCAAGAAGCCGAAACTGGATGTACAATGTAGTGGGACTAGTGGCCAATGGAGTGGGACTGGTGGTCGGTAGTGTCGACTAAAGGGGAAAAGTTTATCCTCAAATAAAAGCTATTTACCTTTCTTTACCAAAAAAAAAAAGGCTACAATATTTACTTTTTCAAAATTTGAAATTAGCTAGGTTGAAATTTTCGAAAATAAGACAAAAGTGAATCTTATAACACATAACGACAAAATGGAATCTGTAATATAATACTCTTTACTTTTCAGCCGTGTAAGATATTCTTCTTCTTACACTCAAGTATACAAGCGTCCATAGGAGGGTACGCACATGCTAATAACGATTGTCAGATCAAATTCAACTCTACATACGTACGTAGTATGTTTGATGTTTGATGTTTGGTGCATGATCTATGGTGCGCCAGAAATGGAAATACATGTATGTGATCGAGTGTTGTAGAAGGTAGATGCACGCATGAGATTAATGATTGAGATGGATGGGATGATTCATGACTTGTGACGATGCTCCCTGGAATTGGATTGAAGCATCGACAAGTAAGTGTTGGGGTCAACGAGATCGAGAGGAGAGTCGAGGCCGATCGATTGGGACTGAAGCATGGCAACGACTTGAGACATGGTAGGCCTAAGAGCAGGGGAAGCATTGGTGCACAGTAATGCAATCCTCATCATTCTTAATGCTTCCTCCTTGTTGTATTCACTCCCCATCCTCGGATCCACCATCTCCATCAGGTTCCCCTTTTGTTGAAGATAAAATGCCTAGCATATATAGCGTGCGCATTTATATAAAACAAGACAAGACAAGACCTTGTACGTATGTATGTACCCAATCCATCATCATTGACCCAGTGAGGCTCCGCTACAGCGAAATCTGGGGGGTCAAGATGGGGGTACCCTGCCCAAGGGAAAGGGGGTACGCCCGGCAGACCCAAGAAAAACTGCAATTCAACTATGTGACAATAATAAACTGAATTTAGTTAGAATGCACCAAAATTGATATAGGGACTAAATCCATCTCAAAGGCAGTGTATAAAAGCCAATGAGCATGATGCGCCCGAACATACGTACCCAATCCAGCAAGCAAAAATGATTTTCATCCGGTCGAAAGTTCATGTTGCCCCTGCCAGCCACGATTTCAAGTGCCACGATTCCAAAACTATACACATCTGTTTTGAATGTCAAATACCCCCATAACGCATACTCTGGTGCTGTGTATCCTCTGCAAAACCAACCAATTTCCAAGGAAATTTTAAACCATATGTATCTATCGATATCTGTTAGTACGTAACTCTGTATCTAAGAAAACATTAATACAATACAAATGAATAGCTAGATATCTTACGTACATTGTTCCTGCAAGTTTTGTGCTGATATGAGTGTTCTCCCCCTCATGAAGCCGAGCTAATCCGAAGTCAGAAATCTTTGCATTAAGCTGTGCATCCAGTAAAATATTTGTAGGCTTGATGTCTCTGTGGATAATCTTTAGTGTCGACTCCTCGTGCAGAAAAGCCAACCCTTTAGCTATTCCAACACATATCCTCAGCCTAGTAGGCCAGTCCAATCTAAGAGGGGCATCCTCCTCTGTCCAAGAGTTAACATGCATGTTACTACATAGTACATACATACATCATATAATATATCACAAAATTCAAGGCAAACTTTCTCCATACCAAATAAAGCCTGAGCCAGGTTGCCATTCTCCATGTATTCATAAACCAGGAGTAGTTCACTCCCTTCAACACAACATCCATACAGCCTTACTAGATTCGGATGAGATAAGGTGGATAGAAGACCAATCTCAGTCACAAATTGTTTATTCCCATCTTCCGACTTGGATGAAAGTCGCTTCACTGCAATATGGGTACCATCAAGTAACGTCCCCTGTATGTATCAAAATGATGTAGATTATGTATATGCAACTAATTTACTACAACAGCCAGCCCCTTGTAAATTCAAAAAAGAAACGTCCTACGAATACCTTATACACAGACCCAAATCCACCCTTGCCAATCATATTAGCTGCATCAAAATTGTTTGTGGCAGCTTCAATTTGAGCAGAATTAAATAAACCCATTTGCAGATCAAGCCCTCTCAAAACTGTTCAGTCCAACATATGTAAAAAGATACTAATCAATGAATAACTCCATCCATAAAAGTAATGTGAGCTATAGACATCCAGACTAGTAGTTGCATGTATGCTAATCCACATCATGGATACATGTACTGACATATTCTAGTTAAGAGTTCCTCAGTCTATTTATGCTTAATAATCCTCAAAATTGGAAAAATTCATGAAATCATTCCAGGCTTTATCAAGTGCAATTCGTCCCTTACTTTCTTCCCGTGATGGCTTGCTTTGCAGTCGAAGTCTCCAAAAAATAATACAGGAAATGAGAATGAGGCCCATCAATGAAGCCACAGATGCAACCACAATCTTTTTCATCATTCTCCGATCACGAGGAGGACTGAACTCTATAGATAAAGGGAATAAAGAGAGCAATAAGTCACTGTATTACTCTGCATAGACACATCAATAAATTGATGAGTGAAAACAATGCATGTTGTCCCCTTTCCATATGAAAAGGACTTACCAGACTCCACAGAGATAGCCGATACCAATGGACCATAGATTCCTCTCTGAGGAGCAGCTGTTGTCCCCTTTCCAGCATAATAGAAGCGAATTTCTATAGTACTAGTGTCTAGTACTGATATATGGTTAAATGTTGCTTTAAAAGCCTTGTCTGTTCCATTTGCCGCTTTCACAATATCAAAATCCTTGAGGACCAACTTCTCCTACATCACATCACATGCTGCTATCGGGTTAAAGCTCATATGTATCTTATGCAGTACAGATTAAGCTCAAGAGGTGTGTACCTGAATATAGACATCAAATATCCTCCTTCCAAGGCTGTAAAATGAATTATTATCTCTAAAAACTATCTCTGCAAAGTAGAGACTAACAGTATATTCACCACTGGCCAGGCAGCGGCCATAATAAGTCAGAGAGATAGCGGATATTCGTGCTTCAGTGTATAGGTCTGAGTTATTTAGGGCTAGAGCAGAATCATTAGTTGCTATATAGTTTTCAAATGGATTCTGATACCAGAAATTTCCGGTGCTGCTAAACCCCCACTCTGCCTTTGCTGGGAAAAATTTGGCAGCTCCTCCAGCTGCGTAATCTGCATCATACTTAGTTTTCCCAATGGTGGTTTCACCACCACCGCAATTGATATGCAATGAATATCGAACTGCATTTAAGAGCAACACATCAATGGAAACTATACACTGCGTAATTTGCAAAGTGATGTCATTTTTGTATATGAAACAACAGGAAGTGACAGATATTTAACTCATAGCACACCTTCTGAACATGGTGTGTTCCTCAAGCACACAGCCAATGGTCTACAAATATGTATCGTCAATGTGAAACAAGTAAAGCAACAGAAACAAAGAGAAAGATTCTTGAGTTGGCTTCAAAAAAAGAGATCTAATTAGAGGATGACAGACAATATAGATGATCTTACGAGTTCAATTCCCTTGAAGATGTTCTAAAGAAGTTCCTGTTTATAAGAATTGAGAAAGAAAGCAGAGCAGTCAGGACTTTGAATTGTGTCTCTGATCATCAGAGCTTAACAAGAATCAATCAAATATTTACTTACACGTTGCCCACATTACAAGAAGACGGCACAGAACTCTCCTCAAAATTGTTGTAGGAAAGATCTATTAAACTGAAGGAATAAATATTTCAAAGTCAACAAGCAAAAGCACTAAGAATCATTACATGCAGGATAAACAAATCATAGATACAACTTACGCATTGCCACCTAGGTTCTTAATCCAGTCAGGAATTGGCCCTTTGAGAAAGTTGTTTGTCAGATACCTAAAAAGGGTCAAGCAAGTATTCAAGATAGAGAAAATGAAACGCACAAGTGACAGAGAACTATTTTTGGATCTCTCTTTATCATAATGAATATCCTCTATAAACAATTTAACACATTCACACCTTTTCTTTATCCTTTATATTAGTAGTGTTATTCTCTGACTTGCATGGATATTATCAAATTGATTATCCTCATTAACTTTTGAGCACCTGATTACTTAGTTTTGATCTATGCACATGAAAAGGCATCATAATACATAATGCAATTGATTGCATTTCTAAGACATATATCAAAGTCAGAACTGGTTCGATGCAATTCTGATTGAATATACAACTAAGCCTAATCTTTTTCAGCTAGTATAACCACATGTAGATGAAAGCGGAGGTTTGTCCATCAACTTTGGCTACTTACATATATTGCAAGGGCAACTTTTGCAACCCATCAGGAATATAGCCTTCCAAATTGTTGAAACTAAGGTCCCTGGAAGATGATGAAAAAACATCATTAAAAAAATTTAAAACTAAGAGCAATTTAAAAATAGTGTGCAGTGGAGAAGTTACAATGAAGTCAACTGCGATAAAGCAGCTACGTAGCCAGGGATAGATCCAGAGATGTTACAGTTCCTCAACATCCTGCAAAAGATAAGATCACTGCTTCAGCTCAAGGTTGCATAACTTTGTCCAATGAACTTTTGCATCATAAAGGTTGCATACAGATATTTTAGGTTTTCCATGTTTGCTAATGGCGGGAACCTAGAACCTTGTCCCTTCAAATCGCTGATCTTTCTGCACAAAAATAATGCCAACTTCTAAACTTTCACATGACATGTCTACTCCAAAGCTTTTTTAAATGCAGTACAACTGTACAACTACAAGCATGAGAACTCACAGTTCAGTTAAGTTAGATAAGTGGGATATGTTGGACGGTATTGGCCCCAAAAAACCGCTACTTTGGATTTCTCTGCAGAAAATAATTAGAGCATAAATAAAATCTAGGTGGATAGTTGCAAATTTGCAATCAGAAAACATGGACTTACAGCATTTGAAGCTTCCTCCAACTTGGAAAGTAATCTGGTATTTTCCCGCTAAAGTTGTTACTACTTAACCTCCTATCTCCAACAAGCATTTGATTTTACAACAAGACACACCACACATAAAGAAACAAGCAAATGCACAACATTTGGTGAGAGAGTCCAGTCCAGTAGCCAGTTCGAATAGGAATCACACAGAAGCTTTTAGAAACAATCTATTAAATTTGTGGAGACAAATAATTGCTTACAGTTCAGTCAGATTGGAAAGATTCATGAGCTCCTTGGGCAACTTTCCAGTGAAGTAATTTGCATTGAGAGTCCTGAGAATAGAAACACAAGAAAACATCAATCTTGTCATTCATATAGAAATAAACTAATAGAGATGAGATAAATGTATTTGAAATAAATATAAAAGGCTCACAAGCTCTTCAAGTTGACCAATTTTCCAAGCTCTGCAGGAACCGTTCCGGAGAAAAAGTTGTTTTCAAAGCTTCTGTCAGTTCGTAAACACACAATTGAGATTAAAAAAAAAAAGTTAACTCATCTCCGCTACTTCTATTGAACTAGGCAATGAATTTAAAAAAAAAGCAAGATTAACAGTAGGGAGTACAGAAATCATGTGTTTATGTAGCTAATGTACGCGAATTAGGACCTACAAGTAAGTGAGTGTGGAGATGTTTCCCAATTCCTTTGGAATTTCTCCATATAAACGATTGACGCTTATAACCCTGCAGATTTAAACACGCATTAAAACCGCTCACACTTGCAAGTCAGCTCAGAATGACAATGAAAGGAACGTCCCCTACAGAAACTCTAATGACATTGAAGCCCATTCTAGTGGTATTGTACCAGAAAGATAGTTCCTCATAAGATTCCTGAAAAGATGAGCGATGAACAAATTACTATCACAATTACCCTAACCAAAGATTATAAAGTATACAGTAATGCTAGTATTCTTCTTACACATGCTTAAGGTAGGGTAGCTTTGCTAGGGACTTTGGAAGAACACCAGCGAGATCCTGTCCACGGAGAGATCTGTTTACATCATATTAACAGTTGCAAAATATTTACCAATTACTGAAATAGAATTACAGTCCCATACAAAATCTACGAAGCAAATTAGCATTTGACACTGTTAGAATGTTTATTCCCTATCTGAAATTTGACATTAACTGGACTAGTATATAACTCAGTGGATTAATCGTCCTATTGTCAATTGGTTTTAGAAAAGATCAAAGTAAGTTTAGGGAAGCGTACATGTTAACCACATGGCATGTTCCTTGGGAGCAGTGGCCACAATCAAGTTGGTTGATGTAAGTTGGGGTTTCTGGGTTAGTTGGTGTTCTCCAACTAGTATTATCACTGCTGCAAGGATTGACCTCAAATTTCCAGTCATTTTTTCCCACCTCTTTAGCAATTTCACGAAGAGTATTAACTGCCGGCCATATACAGATGGATTCAGCATTCAATTAAAAATATTATTGTGACCTAACAGACAGAGAATGAGGCGATTGGTCTGACCTTCGTCGTCGGGAAGTATTCCAGACTCAGATTGAGTATGGCAGATATCAGCCCATGAAATCACAAGCAACAAAACAACGACCAAGCCTCTAATTCCTTCCACCGTTGCCATTGAAATGCCTTTTTCTTCTTCCCTGTCTAGTGGAGTAGTATATGAACCAACCCCCACTTGTTGTGCTTTGCCGTGTGGAATTTGTTTACTGATTTTCACTGTTCAATGTTCATTCACTGAACCAAGTCCCAGTCCCCACTAATGAATGGGATGTATAAATTGTAATAAATCCCTAGTTGTACTTAATAAATTACAAATTGATCCAGCAGCCAAAAGAAAAAAAAATCCTGGTCAACAGAACACGGGTATGAACATTCATGATATGATATTAAGGGTAATGAAATAATCAATTGTTGAGGATTAGATTAGTAATGAAATTCATGGCTTCTATGATTGATTTCTTGCTCTCTGGTGAAAGTGTACTTGCATATTTGAAATGATTTCGCTACTTAAACTTCCGCATTTACTTGAAATTTTATGTTGTTTGTTGATTGAGATTTTATTGGATTTGTCCGTGTCCCTTGTTCTCAAGAAATTGTCATTTTTTGAATGATTTTTATCTTATGGAATGAGCTCCTTGTTATCTTATACAGTATACAAATAATTAGTTTTGCACATTCCCCTACTAGTCCAAAGTTGTTGATATTTTCTCTAGAGATATAGTGAAACGCGCCTGTACACGCGCTTGTCTGGGCGATTAGGGTTTCTTCATTGTGCGATCCCATGAGCGACTCGTCGGCGGGCCCTCCTAGGGCGCCGGCTCCCTCTCCGGGGGGTGAAGTAATGCAGATCGACGGCAACAAAACGTCAAGCAATTCTCCAGAAACTACGACTGCTCCTGCTAAATCATGGCGTGACCTCGTACGAGGCGATGATGGTGAAGAACGCATTGTTTTGGCGGATGAGTTTTTGAAAGGCAAGGTTGCAATGTCTTTCCCTGAGGGTGACGACGGGGATCCGGCTTTTCAAGTTGACACTGAAGTTCTACAAGCACTCGCTACAGTCTGGGAATCTTCCCTGATTGTAAAATCTCTTGGAGGTTTAGTGCCTCATGCAATCATGGACAAGAAACTAAGGGAGATGTGGATGCCTAGTGGTCGGACATCTATCGCCGATCTTCCGAATGGATACTATGTTGTCAAGTTCTCCAACGAAGAGGACTATCTGAAGGCGCTAATGGGTGGTCCTTGGATGGTGTTTGGACATTATCTAATTATCCGTCCTTGGAACCCGGATTTCAATCCTTTTACGGACGTGATTACTACTACGCCGGCTTGGGTACGACTATCGGGATTACCCATGATTCTTTATGAAGAAAAGATGCTCCTTACTTTTGCTGCTGGAATTGGGAAACCGATTAAGGTTGACAAGAAGACGTTGAATTCCAATCGATGCCATTTTTCTCGGATTTGTGTGGAAGTAGATATAACGAAGCCATTGAAAGGATCTATTAGTGTTAATGGATGCAAGTTCCATGTTGAGTATGAAGGTCTCCATGTCATCTGCATTAAATGTGGCAAATATGGTCATCAAGAGCTTAAATGCCCTTTAAATCAGCTTAGTCAACCATGCCCTAATGGGGAACCTCGCACTTCTGCTGCCCAGGAAACACCGAAAAAAACACCGGGGCCGGCTGATAATGTCCCCAAATATGGGCCATGGACAGTAGTCCAGCGTCGACGTCGAGGAAAGACTAGCCAAGCGGTGGAGAAGGGCAAGGCTAAAGATGCTGGATTACGTACCGATGCTCTAGTTGAAAAACAAAAAGATCAAATCAAGAAGCCCCATGCAACAGCTGCTGCTAATTCCCGTAAGAATCAATCGGTGTTTGAAAAGTCCTCTGACAAAGCTCACCCCGCTACAGCGCAGGATCGACCTATCACCAATCCGTTTACTGGTCAGCCGAACTCTACTGTGGCAAGCGCGTCTAAAGGGAAGCCAACACGAAAAAATTCCAAGAAGAATGGGAAACAACCAGTCATCCACTCACTTGAATTTAGAGCGCCCCAATTGAACACTTCAATGGGTAAGAGAGATAGAAAGAACGAGGATCCTGAGTTTGTATTTTCAACGCAGGATGCCAATCAGGGCGTTATTCCGAACTTTGAACCACCGAGTGATTCCATGAATGTTGAAGTTGAGAGTGAATCAAACAAGGCTAATCAGGGTGTGACGACCTTGGTATCTCAGCCACAATCGTCCGGGTTTGTAGTGCCCGCAATTTCCTCCGGTTGTTAATGAATTGCCTTTTCTGGAATTGTTTCGGAGCCGGTAAACCCGACTTCCGTAGGGCGGCGAGGTATATGATTCGCCGTCATAGAGTTGATATCATGGCTGTTTTTGAACCGAGAATTTCTGATCAACAGGCTCAGGATGTTTGTAGTCGGCTTATTCTCAAAGAATGCATACGTATTGAAGCAGTTAGAATGGAAGGTGGTGTTTGGCTTCTTTGGAATAAAGAGAGAGTTAATCTGCAAGTTGTCAACCTTCATACTGATTTTATTCACGTTGTTGTTACGAGTGGTTTGAACAAATTTCATATTGTGCCTGTTTATTCTCCTCCCTCTCCTGGGAGGAGGGTGCGGTTTTGGAAGACACTCACGGCTGTCTTGAGAAATATTACTGAACCCATGCTGATAGGAGGAGACTTCAACTGTATTCTGAATACTTCTGAGCGGTGTGGGGGCTCCGGTCGTCTCTCTGAGGACTCCCACTTGTTTAATCAGACTGTTCATGATCTGGGCCTAATCGATTTGGGCTTCTCTGGTCAAGCTTTCACTTGGTCTCGTGGTAATTCAACTAGAACCTTGGTTGAAAAGCGCTTAGATCGGGTGTTCTCCAATATGGTTGGACGTCTCCTTTGGCCTGAGGCTGTGGTGAGACATCTTCCCAAGCTATCTTCTGATCACTCTCCTCTTTTATTGTCGCTTGAGCCTGAAATGCGGCATAATAGAAGGAGGCGTCCGTTTCGCTTTGAAGCGGCGTGGTTGACACATGCTGATTTTTTGTCTTTCATTGATGCCTCTTGGAAAAAGGAGGTGGCCACTGTTGCTGCTCTGGAGGATTTGAAGGATAAATTGATTGAGTGGAACCGGTCAGTTTTTGGTAACATTCAATATGCTAAACAAAGGCTACTGGCTAAACTTGATGATATTCAACATCGTCTTTCCATAGCTCCATCTGATTCTCTTTTAAATGAAGAAGCTGACCTTAAGAAAGAACTCGATTTAGCCATGGAGCGAGAAGAGTTACTTTGGCTACAAAAATCTCGGATTGATTGGTTAAAGTCAGGTGACCGTAATACAAGATTTTTTCATGTTTCCACTGTCATTAGACGACGTAGAAATTGTGTTGAAACTTTACGGCATAGTGATGGTCATTGGATTACTGATAAAGATGGCCTCGAAACTCATGCAATTCAATTTTTTCGTCAACTGTACACCTTACCTGATTCTGAACGGGTTCCTATTCAGTGCGGTGGTGGACTTTTTCCTGCTTTAGAGATCGAAACCTGGGCGCATCTAGATTCCCCGGTGACTGATGAGGAGATCCTTAGAGCTTTAAAAATGATGGGATCGTTAAAAGCCCCAGGAATTGACGGTTTTCAGCCTGTTTTCTTCCAAAAATGTTGGCCGACAGTTGGTAACTCTCTTCTGAAGTCCGTCCGTGATTTCTTTAATTCTGCAAGTCTGCCGCCTGATTTGAATGACACCTTGATTGTCTTAATTGCTAAAGTTGATGAGCCTGAAGTGATTAGCCAGTTTCGTCCTATTAGTCTCTGCAATGTCTTGTATAAAGTCATTACTAAGGTTATGGTTAACCGTATGCAGTTTGTGCTTCCTCGTTTGATTGGACCTATGCAAGGAAGTTTCTTGCCTGGTCGCTTGATTACAGATAATATCGTCCTTGCCCAGGAAGTCTTACATTCGATGAAACGTAAGAAAGGTTTAAAAGGGTGGATGCTTCTAAAGCTTGATTTAGAAAAGGCGTATGATCGTCTCAGGTGGGACTTCATTGAGGATACCTTGTTGGATGCTGGCTTTTCGACTATTTGGGTCAATTGGATCCGAACCTGCCTTCATTCTACTTCTTTTCGGCTGCTTTGGAATGGGGAAGTTACTTCTGCCTTTACTCCTTCACGCGGTGTGTGTCAGGGTGACCCGATTTCACCCTACTTATTTGTACTTTGTATTGAAAGACTGAGTCAGATTATCTCCCGAGCTGTTGCTGAAAAACGCTGGAGCCCTATCTCTCTCTCTCGTGGGGGTCCGAGCCTTTCACACATATTGTTTGCCGATGACATTATGCTCTTTGCAGAGGCCTCTGTTCAGCAAATTCGGGTTATCCAGGCTTGCTTAGATCTCTTTTGCTCTTCTTCGGGACAAAAGTTCAGTATTGCAAAATCTAAGCTTTTCTTTTCGCCTAATGTCTCTGATGGATTAGCGCAAAGAATTAAGGCAGAATGTGGCTATTCTATTACGCATGATATCGGCAAGTATCTTTGAATGCCGATGTTCCATGATCAAGTTAAAACGAATACTTTTGCGCCTTTATTGGAGAAAATTACTCAACGACTTCAAGGATGGCAAGGACGCTTTCTTAGCCTTGACGGTCGGATTACTCTTGCTAGATCGGTCTTATCTTCTCTGCCTGTGTATACTATGGCTACCGTCATATTACCCAATGAAGTTTGTTCGAAAATTGATGCCCTGACCCGTAACTTTATTTGGGGCGGAAATGAAAGCCGACGCCGAATTCATCTTGTTAATTGGGAGGAGGTGAGTAAGACTAGAGATTGTGGTGGCCTTGGCATAAGGGCCATGCACGAACTTAATCTTGCTCTTGTTGGAAAATTAAGCTGGCGGTTCTTGACGGAATCTAACAAGTTGTGGGTTGATGTTCTTCGCGCCAAATATATCCGTCCTTCTGGATCCGTTTCTATGCCAAAATCGTACGTTTGGTCTAGCATTGTTTCAGGGGTCAATCAAGTTGTGATACCCGGGGCCAAGTGGTGTGTCGGTAATGGTCGGGTGACTCGGTTTTGGCTTGATTCATGGCTTCATGATTGCAGTTTACTTGACCTGGTTGTTGCTCCTACTCCTGTTGATTGGTACCAATTTACTGTTGCTGAGTACTGGTCTTCTGGTGTTGGTTGGAAATTGAATATTCTTAGTAATTTGCTACCTCCGAGCTCTCTGCTGAAATTGGCCTCTATTGCTATTAATGAGTGTGATGACGCAATCGATGTGTTGGCTTGGAATAATTCGGCCTCAGGCCAATTTTCGGTGCGTGGGGCGTACGAATTGGTAGGGCCAGCACGTGAGATACTCTGCACTGATCGAGTTATTTACAAGTTAATTTGGTCTCTCACTGTTTCCGAGCGGGTTCGAGTTTTTTCTTGGTTGGTTATTAAGGGAGTTATTCTCACCAATCAGGAACGAGTTCGGCGCCACCTTGCGACGGATGCGATGTGTTCAATATGCTCTACTGAGGAGGAGTCGCTGATCCACCTTCTACGCGATTGTGATATCACAAAGCGTTTTTGGGACGATCTTCACCCTCCTCTTACCAGGGAAGTTTTTTTCGAGTCTAATTTCGCCTTTTGGATTCGTTCTAATCTTTCTTGTGATAAAAAACATATATGTGGTGGCGCTTGGAATTGTATCTTTGCAACTGCACTTTGGTGGATTTGGAAGTGGCGTAACCAAAGTATTTTTGAAAATACACATTTTTCAGGCAATCGCTCTGATTGGGTGCTGGAGCAAGCTGGTGAAAGTACTAGAGCAATATCCGTGACCCGAACTGGCATGATTACAGGAAGACGAGAAGAACAATGCATCTCGTGGGCTAGACCTCCGGAATTATGGGTCAAGATCAACTCGGATGGTTCTGTTCGTGGTGATGGAACGACTGCTGCTGGAGGAGTTATACGTGATAGCGATGGTCGTTGGCAGGTTGGTTTTGTTCATTATATTGGCATGTACACGGTTCCTATGGCTGAATTATGGGGTGCACTCCAAGGACTTCGCCTTGCCTGGGATCGGGGTTACAGGAGGGTTTATCTAGAATTAGACTCACAGCTTGTGTGTCTAATGCTGAATAAACCTGTGGATCGTTCCCACCCTTTATTTAGCTTGGTTGCTCAATGCCAAGACTTCATTCGTAGGAACTGGAGTATCCAAATCCGACATATTTATAGAGAGGCTAATGTCGTTGCTGACTCTCTTGCTTCTTTAGCTTTTTCGTTTAGCCTAGGATTTCATGTATTGATTGACCCGCCGGAGGGTGTTATTTCTTTATTGTCTGATGATGTTAGAGGTCGGGCTATCCCCCGTATGCTGACTACTTAGCCCTTTTTCCTTATTAATAAAATGCTCCCTTGAGGAGCCGGAGAGTACCGCCTCTCCTTCCACCAAAAAAAAAAGTTGTTGATATTTTCACTTAGTAACTGTGTAGTATTTTTACTTTTGTATTGGAGAGAAAGAGCGATAGAGTGACTCTCTAATGAACGAAGAAAAAACCTCTGATGTTACCCGGGCCGTCTCGGCTACGCAACTGGACGATACCGCCGGTGGACGACCACCGGGGAAGCCGACTGACCCTCATTCTTCTTGGAAGGAGGTGGTGGTCACGGGCGGAACGAATCAATACAAAACGCTGATTGACAAAGAATTCCTAGATGGAAAGATTAGTGTAGCATTTCCTGATGGTGAAGAAGGCGACCCGACAATCTCCAATGATGAAGAAGTGATGGATGCTCTTGCCTCTGTTTGGGAAAAATCGGTGGTTGTCAAGCTCCTTGTCCACCCGGTGGCATTCCCAATCATGGAAAAGAAAACACGAGAGATGTGGAGATTCTCCAATCGGATGCAAATAATTGATCTTACACACAGGTGCTTTCTTGTTCGGTTTGAGCATGAGGAGGAGTTTATGGTTGCGTTAACAATTAGCCCTTGGACAGTGTTCGGGCGGTGCATGACGGTTCGTCGTTGGTCTCCGAATTTGAGGACCTCTGAACCAATCAAGACTACCCCCGCCTGGATCAGAATCTCTGATTTGCCGGTCACTTTGTATGAGGAACAAGTTCTGTTGAAAATATCTGCAGGAATTGGAAACCCTATTCGTGTTGATCCTAAAACTCTCTTCACGAATAGAGGCAAATTTGGACGAATATGTGTTGAGGTAAACCTAGAGAAGCCTCTAAAGGGGACGATCAGCATTAACGGGAATCGATATCTTATAGAATATGAGGGCCTTCCGACGATTTGCTTCGATTGTGGAAGGTTTGGGCACGTCAAGACAAACTGCCCTTACCGACCTCCCAGCATGACCCCAACGACACTACCTGCAACGAGTCCTCAAGCTAATGGAAGTTTGTCTCAAAGTAAAGCGGCGGAAAACCACACTTCAAATGCATCTGCTAGTCAGATATCGTCGACAGCTCCTGAAGCAACAAGAACTGGCAAGGGAATGTATGGAGATTGGATGAAGCCGATCAAAAAAATGCACCCAAGGAAACAAACGCAGAAGTCAATTGTGGATGCTAGAGATAAAGAAGGACCTACTAAACAGAAGGTTCCTGAGAATAGTCATGGCAAGAATACAAGATCAAAAGAAAGCTCCAATCAGCATATGGCAGTATCTCGCCCAAAGAAAACTTCCATTGCAAGTGGTTCAAGGTTTGATATCCTGGAAGATGAAGATAACATGTCAGATAACGCCGCCGACGACTCCATGAACACCAACGGTAACGAGGCCCTTCCCCCAGCACTTGTCGCAAATTCGACGGGAAGAATTTCAAATTCGAATTCAATGCCCATGCAAATTGTGACGTCAATCCCGGTAAATCCGGAAGTTTTCCAAAACAGCCAGGGTAATTCCTATGAACATCCACCTAAGATAAGGCAAATTAAATATTATGGCAAACAAATTACGGTAACTGACAAACGCAAAGCTAGGAAAGAGGCATTGCAATCTTCAGTCAACCGTAATCCTGCCAAGTCAGCAGCCAAATCTTCATCTTTGGAAACAAAAAAATCCCACCCAAAATCGAGCGAGATTCTCTCCAAAATGGCTTTGGATCTTCTTTCCCCTGCCAAGGTGACAGTTCACCAAAAAATTCGGCCTTTTGACGCTAACTCCATAGCTCTCCCGACGATTCGCAAAATTGCTACCACTGACCAAAGTCAAAACCCTATTTCGCCGCTGACCACAAGCAATACTCCTTGTCCTTCTCTTCACAATGACCAGGGGATTACAGAGGTCCTTTCCTCCTGTAACAAGATCGACCACCAACAACAGGCAAAACATTTTGTTATCTCCGAGTAGGATGGGCCCGTTCAAGTCCTCTCTACCCCGCCTGGCGAACAAAATGTTGGTCGAGTTTCTACCCCTGATGATGGAGGAGAGGTCTCTCCTATGTCGGGTGTCAATGCCCCCGAATCTCACTAGTGCGATTGCACACCTTGTTGAATTCCCGGTGTTCCGGTCTTTACTTAACTCTGGTTCTTCTATGGATTGCTTAAGTCTATTGGTTTGGAACGTCCATGGAGCAGGAAATTCGAGATTTCACAACTCTCTTCGTGAATTGACCCGTTTGCATCACCCTAGTCTTCTTGCGCTCGTGGAGCCTCATATTAGCGGGGAGCAAGCTGATGTTGTTTGCCAACACATTCAATACGATGGCTTACTTAGGGTGGAAGTTGATGGCTTTTCTGGCGGTATTTGGCTCTTTTGGAAAACTACAGAGGTTACTATCACCCCCATATCTATTCATAGACAACACATCACAATCGAAGTTACTCGGCGCGATGATGAACCCTGGTTACCCTTGGCTATTTATGCAGCGCCAAACCCAGCTCGAAGATTACATCTTTGGGATCACCTTGAGAATTTTGCACGTATTAATAACAGACTTTGGCTGCTTGCTGGTGACTTCAATGCCACTATTGGGAGTCACGAGCGTATCGGGCACTCGGAAAGCTCTGCTCAATCTTCTCTGACCTTTGCGAAAAAAGTTGACAGCCTTCATCTTATTGATCTCGGATTCTCTGGTCCACCTTTCACCTAGAACTGTGGAAATTCTGAAGATACATATAATGATGCTAGACTCGACCGTGGCCTTTGCAATGAGGAGTGGCGCCTTCAATTCCCTCAAGCCACTGTTTTGCATCTGGTTGAGCCCTACTTGGACCACTTGCCCATTCTAATACAGACTCGCCCCGCAATGAATCCTGACAGCTCTCATAATGCCTTTCGTTTTCAGGCAGGGTGGTTACTTCATTCCAACTTTGATCAATTCATGTCTAACACTTGGAACTCGGGATTGGATTTATTTTGCTCTCCCGAGTCTCTTATGGGTGATCTTAATTCCTGGAATCGAAATGTGTTTGGTAATATCTTTCATAATAAAAGGCGTCTTTGGGTTCGTCTCGAGGGACTTGCCAAGGTGATTACTTCTCGCCCTTCTCAGCGGTTGATTGACCTCGATAAAAAGCTATGACAGGAACTCATCATTGTTCTACACCAGGAACAGGCCCTTTGGTTTCAAAAATCGAGGGCGAATTTTCTTTTGGATGGTGATCTCAACACTCGGTTCTATCATTTGTCTACTGTTGTGCGGAGAAACGCCAATCGTGTTTTATCGCTGAAAGACACTGATGGCAACTAGATCAACGACAACTCTTTGCTTCAATGCCTTGTTCGTGATTTCTTTGCCAGGCTTTTTACTGATGAACCAATTCAGTCTCCTCTAAATTATTCTTGTGCGATCTCTTCCCCCCTCTCGATATGAGTCAGCTGGACCACCTTGCTAGCCCATTTACTCGAGATAATGTTTGGATGGTGCTCAAGATGATGCATTCATATAAGGCTCCGGGGCCGGATGGATACCAGGCCATTTTCTTTCAAAAAAACTGGTCTAGAGTTGGTGACCAAACGATAAACTTAGTGCTTGATATGCTTAAACAGGGCCACATTCCTTCTAATATTGCTGATGCCCTCATTACATTGATTTCAAAGGTTGACACCCCCTCCACGCCTGCGGACTTTAGACCGATTTCACTCTTAAATGTGGTGTTTAAAATCGCCACAAAAGCCATAGTGAATCGACTGAAACCTGTTCTTCCTGACATTGTCTCTCCTGCTCAAGCGAGTTTTATTCCCGGGAGACAAATCGTTGATAATGTTGTGATTGTTCAGGAAGTTCTTCACACGATGTCGGCTAGAAACGGCTCAGCTAGGTGGAGGATGCTCAAAGTTGACTTTGCCAAAGCTTACGATCGGGTTAGATGGAATTTTTTGCATGAAACTCTTGTGAATGCCTACATTCCAGGCCATCTTATTGACATTATAATGAAGACTCAAAAGGAGGGAAACATGGAAATTCTATGGCAGGGTGCTCGAACTGAACCTTTTAAGCCTTCAAGGGGAGTTCGACAATGAGATCCGCTTTCTCCGTACCTCTTTGTTCTATGCATGGAGCGTCTCTCACATATTATTCAAGAGGCGGTGACGAATTCTAGGTGGAAACCTGTTGATATAGGTGGTATTTCTCTTTCTCACCTTTTCTTCGTCGACGATCTCGTGTTATTTGCGGATGCCTCTATTGAGCAAGCTACTGTTATCAAAGAATGCCTTGATTTGTTTTGTAATATCTCTGGGGAGCTTGTTAACTATCACAAAAGCTCTGTCATCTTTTCCAGGAAGGTCCATCACTCTACTCAAATCGAGATTAGTTCCTTCCTTTCTATGCTAATTGCGGATGACATGGGTAACTACTTGGGTGTTCCCACAAAATGTGGTAAGATGATAACGGATCGCTATGCTTTTCTCTTAGACAAGGTGTCATCCCGATTACGTGGATGGCAAGCCAAAAGTCTGTCGATGGCTGGTAGAACAACCCTTGCCAATTCAGTTCTTACAAGCTTACCTTTATACGTGATGCAATCGATGCTTGTTCCCCGGGTTGTGTGTGATGATATTGACAGACTTTTATGTCACTTTGTCTGGGGCTCAACGCAGGAATCAAAACATATGCATCGCATATCTAAAGACAAGATCTTTCGGCCAAAATTGGAAGGTGGGCTGGGAATTCGCTCAATGCGGCACGCTAATGACACAATCCTTGCAAAAATTGGCTGGAGGGTGCTTATGGAACCCAAAACGAACTCTTAAGGGGCAAATACTACCACAATAGAATCGATATTGACATGTTCACGCCGAGCCCTCAATCCTCACACATGTGGAAAGGTGACGTTCATGGGGCCTCTACTCTTTCAAAAGGCATTCGCATTTCCGTTGGTAATGGCATGACCACCCTTTTTTGGCTTCACCCATGGCTTAGTGATGGCATTCTTATTGATCTTGCTACTTGTCCGGTCCCAGAGGAGCTTCTTGGTACGATGGTTGTTGAACTTTGGAATGGAGCTTCTTGGGATTGGCCTACGCTTGCACCATATCTCCCCCCTTCGATTAAGCAAGCCATGACAACCTTTACTGTTAGTTCTGATCTATCTGAAAGAGATAGTGTTTACTGGGGCCCTTCCTCATCTGGTGTTTTCTCAACCAAATCTGCCATGAAGATCATTCGTGACCATAAAAATCCACCTGTTCCCATGGACATCAACTAGGGATTAGTGTGGAAGCTCCCAGTTCAGCATAGGGTCCGTAATTTTATCTATTTATTGCTTAACAATTGCTTGACGTGCAACTTCAATAGATACTGGCGCCATTTTGCATCTTCTCCGACCTACCCTTGTTGTAACATGGAGGAGACTGAGCTGCATCTCCTTCGTGATTGTGATCAAATCTGGATGGTGTGGTTCGCCATTTATGGTAATCCAACACCTGCGCATTTCTTTTCCCTTAATTTGGTCGATTGGATTACTACAAACATTCAATCTGGTGATAAGACTGCTAGCACCTTTGCTAACATGCTCTGGTATTCCTGGAAATGTCGTAACTCCATCGTTTTCAATGGTTTTGACATGCTTGACACACTCTCTTCAACTGTTGTTTCCATTACTGAAGATTATTGGCGTTGCAAAGATCTTGTCACTATAAATGGGATGGTGTCATCTACCGCATGCCAGTGCATTAACAAATTTTGGACTCCTCCTCCGCCGGGCTGGACCAAACTCAATGTCGACGGTGTCTCCAAGGGAAACCCGGGGGCAGTTGGAGGGGGTGGCCTCTTCAGGGATCATGAAGGTAATTTCCTCCTTGGTTTTAATTTCAAATGTGGCAACTGCAAAGCATTGAGAGCTGAGCTTTGGGTGCTTTTTTATGGCATCAAAGAAAGTGTTACCCTTGGACTTACGCATTTGCTCATTGAATCAGATTCTTCTATTGCCGTCTCTTTGCTGAATTCTCCATTGCCTGTTGCTCATCCTGATCTTGCCTTAATCCGCCAATGCAAGCAGTTAATATGCAATGCCAGCATGGAGCTCAAGATCTCACACGTCGCCCGCGCTGCAAATGAAGCTGCAGATCACTTAGCCAACATTGCTTTATCTTGTAGTTTAAATTTTAATAAGTTTGTTGAACCTCCAGCCTCTTTGATCGGCAATCTGTCGAAAGATTCAGCTACTGTGTTGTAATTGTTTTCTTATGCTTAATTTAATCTAATCAGGGCTCTGCCCTCTCCCTTTTGATAAAAAAAAAGTATTTTTACTTTTGTTAACAAAACTGCAATCTATAAATCCATGTGTGTTCTAGAATTGCAAAACAGGAACAAGATGTTCTATTAGCCCATGGACATAAGCCGTCACCAGGTTCGGGCCAGGCTAGCGGACTATTTTTTGTAATTTCGTGTATTTTTCTTTGTCCAATCCCGTCAAAATTTGCAGACAGATTGGGCCGCGGGCCCGCTTTTGTATAGATTTACTTTGGGATGAGTCATTTTCAAAAAGATGGAAAAACAGAAAATAACGAAGGAATGAATGATTTAGTCCAACCAGGTGAGGAGGGTTTTAAAGAAAAATTGTCCACCCTATTGAATTAGTAAAAAAAATATTTTGGGAAAGTGAAGCTCCATCATTTTTTTTTTGTTGGAAACGGGTCTAGGTCCCTACGAGATTATTATTAATTAGGAATATTGTTCAGCCTCCCTACGGAGGTAACATCAACATGAAAAGCATGAGAAATAACATAGGGAATGGTAGTATAAGTAGCATAAGATGTAGGTGTAGTAAGCGCCCAATTTGCCAGAAGGTCTGTTGTAGCATTAGCCTCGCGATTAACATGGTAGATCACAGCCTCATCAAAAGCATCTGTCAGTAGCATCTTGCATCTCTTGAGGAGGTGAAAGTCACGGTGTGGCTTCAATACAGAAGCAATCAGCAAGTTACACACTTCCAAGGAGTTAGTTTGAACAACAAGCTTAGGAATTTTCATAGAAACAACAAGAGTAAGCCCGTAGAAAACAGCCCAAAGTTCCGCCTTAAAAGCATCACAAACTCCACTTTTGAAGGTGAAAGCATGTAAAAATTGACCAACAGAAGCTCCATCATTGTAATTGCCGTGTCCGTAGACTACTAGATTTAATGCACATCTTTGTGTAATTACGATTGCTTTGACTCAATTCTTTCACTATGAAGTCCTTATATTAATTGTACAATATGGGTTTGAGATTGAAAACTTGGATCGTCTTTACTATTTAGTTATACCAAATGAGTTTTGTGTTCACATAGCAAAGTTTATAAAGTCCGGAGTATTAGAATAACTAAATTAGGAGAGTTAAGATTTGATGTTTAAAGAGTTAATTTGATCTTATCTTATACTTGGTATTGGTAGTACTTCTATAAATAGTCTTTAATAAAAGACTTATTTGTGTGGTTCTATCTAACTAGTGTATCATGGTATTTGAGCAGGTCGATCAGACCTTCATTAAAAAAAAAGCATGACATTATGCCAAGCCGGCAAGCCAAAAGAACTAGTCTAAATGACGGGTAGGCATAGTGTTAAGCTCGAGCCAAGCAAGAAAATGAACTAAGCTTAGAATTGATCGAGTCTCGTATCATATCATAATAAAGTTCGGTGAGTTAATTAATAGGTATCTCTAAAACAAGAGCTGTGCAAGAAACAGAGGATACACGTACATTGCACATGCACAAATGCACTATGTTTCAGATCTTAATAATTACATACTTGTTGGACTTTTTGGAATTCAAAGTACAAGCATTCTTTAAGCAAGATGTCATGACTTGAACACATGCAATATCACACTAATATAAAGAGGAAATCACACTTACCATGCAAAGATAATACTTATTAGATTAACAAAACAATTTGCTTATTATCTTAGAGTTACAATAAAATATAATGCATGCTAATTAGAAACTCGATATATTAGCCTTCGGACATCTAGTCAAAGTACAGTTAAACTTCAAAGATAATATTATCCAGAGGTCTCCGTTTTAACTCTCGAACAATGACTTTTACCAAAAAAAAAAAAAAAGAAACTCGTTATATTGAGAAATGAGAATAAAGAACATTTGGACAACAAATTAAACAACGATTTATAATTTATAATTCAAGCATTGCATGGGTACTAAAAGAAGAATGGAACACAAAAATAAAAACATAGTTAATTTAATCTAAATTAATATGCTTAATTATATATTTTGATTAAAAAGAAGGGTTTGCGGATTGATTTGAGAATTTCTTTTGGAGCTGAGAGAGCAACGCAAGATTCTCTTGGCGTAGAAGAAGTGCCTTCTTTCTCAGCTGCATATTCTCCTCTAAGATGCTCTTGTTCTCCAAGTACAGTTTCAGATTCTTCTCTTCAATCTCCTTCTCACTCTTCAGTTCACACTTTCTTCTGAGTTTTTGCAAAACATATATTATTTATAGAATGATTATGATTAAGATGATCATATATGCATAATGCATGTGTTTTTAGATACCTCATGAATCCATGAACTCGAACCCTAGATCTCCACCGCCTTTTTGTATGCTCGAATCGAAGATAATGAGACTTGGGTTTCCATTCCCTTTTGCTAGAGCACATGTTTTCAGCTTCCCTTGATTTATACCCTAATAATAAGAAGAAGATTGGAAGTGTAAAAAAATAAGTATGATAGAATTGCAAAGTAGTTGGGGTTTTGAGTTTTGGTTATAAGTGGAAAGGGTGAATTGGAGCGTTGAGATGTCTCTACTTATAATTGGTGTGAGTCTAAGGGGGATTCATAGAGAAAGAGAGGTGTTTTTTATTCTTCAATGGTAATGATGAGAGATGGGCTCATTGATCACAATTTGCAAAGCATTTTTCATCCAAATCTTGCCCTTTGAACGGAAAAGCTTAAATTTTCGTTGGATTTAACATCAATTTTTTTTTTAAAATATAATCTTTTTTATAAAATAGTTTTAATTTTTGTGTTTAGTTTATAAAATAATTACAGAAATTTAACTCGTGTGAATTTGCATTTCCTCAAAATTACAGAAATTGAACTTAATTATTATATATGATAGGGTAAATAAGATCGATCCCGTTTTTAATATTTTAAATTATAATTTCTTAATTCTTACATTTATACAAAATCAACAAAGAGATGCCTAAGATGATGAAAAACTCTATGCATTTGAGGCCAGGTGGTTTGGTACTTTAAAATTTTGAAGATTTTTTATCTCAGTGAGGAAACATCAAGCATATGCTAGATGAGTTGATCTGTTGCTCATGGTGTTATGTTTATAGTACTTTACTCACCCCGTCTTAAACTCATTCTTGTTTTTATGATTGTCATTTTTCTTACGACCTCTCGAACCACCAAATATATTTGATATTCTGAATTTTCACCTTATAAAAAAAATCCATATGTTTTTCTGTTCTTTTTCCAAGTTTGCTTTTCTACTTTTCCCTCTTTAATCTCTAGGCTTCTTATGATCCTTCACATCAAAGAGGGCTTTTAACCATGGCCTTCGTTTTTAGAGGAGCATTTTCATAACTTTAATTATTATGTTTACTGAAATAGTATGGTGAATAATGACTCATATCCATTTTAACTTGATTGCAAATTAAGTCACGTACTAGTAGTTTACTACCAAATTAAACATCAAGTGAAAGGAGGAAAAGAAATTATGGGTAAACGAAATTGTTGATTGATTGTGCCACATGGTTGACACTTGTTCTAATATGAATACCAAACAATTAAATTTATCTGAGCTTATTTGATGGCTTCAATTTTGTTTGTAACTTAATTTGTCTTCTAAAAAGGAAATAAAATACTCCCATGCCAACTTCAACCATCATATCAACTTAGGGTATATTTGACACGACGACATTATTGCATGAAAGCATAATTATCATAACGTCTTTATAACTTATAAGTCTCTTAGATTACCGATGTGAAGAGATTGAGAATTTCTTCTCCCATAAATAAATAAAATAAATAAAAAATATGTAAAACTTCTATCAGATTTTGTCAGAGATATGTTTATCAATATATTTGTAAAAAAAAAAATCTCTACTACAAGTCTACAACGATAAACACTAGCCAACTTTGATGGTAAACCACAAGCTCACAACTTAGCGAGCAATAATAGATCACAAATTAGATAAATCAGTTTAAACCGAATCACCAATCTACTTGATCCAATAGAAGAAAAAATAGTGAAATTTAGTTTGCTTCAATCAAGCCAAGGAATCCGAATTTGAGCTCCAAACGAAGAACCAATGGCCTCTTTCGATCTGTCAGAGCTTAAAAAATCCAAGGGTTTCAAGTGTGTTATGTCATCTTTCATTTGGCCTCAAGAGGGGTAAAGAATAAAAGGATGATGCATATGAAGACTAAATTAAAATAGCCAATAGGTGTTGTTATGCAATGTACTCATCAACATCCCATGTAAGATGAGATGAAAGAAATGTTATGATATAGTCAACAAGGAAATCATATATATTCAACTCAACATGAAAGAAATGTTTTGAATTTCTTCATGTTGCTCAAGTGTTCTGAAGTTTTTGTGCTCTTGTTTTAACAATTCATGCATTTCAATTATGGCCACGTAGTTTAGTGGGGAACAGGAGGAAGATGAGGATAAATAGCATTTCAGGAAATACAAGTATCATTCTATTTTGTTCCTAGTAATGTCAAATTAAATCAGACTTATGCATAGTAAGCTCAATTATCTATTGTCTATTAATGGGCAATGGACAAAAAATGATAGGGATTGAGACTTTAATTTGCTTGTTTAGGATCGAGAATAATATCTTGATACATTCGAGGATGATGTCTATTTTGTTGTAACGAGAACAATAAATGGTAAAGAAAGATACAAAGATTTATGTGGTTCGGTAGCAGTGTGTTGTTACCTACGTTCACGAGCAGAGAACCAGAATTTTATTATGGAGGCAAGAATAAGGCGTTTCATGGGTATTTATAACGACTCATAAAACCCTAATCAAATTATGGGGCTAAGTCCAAAATAGATCACAATAAACCCGTTAATATAAAACATAGTGTACCGTTTTCTGGGAGGCACTGCCCTAGCCTCCCGTCAGGGGCGGGTCGCCCCCTGAACCCCCTGACTCGCTACCATCGTCGGGGGTGTTGCCCCCAAACCCCTTGCTAAGGGCCTTGGGACTCCTGATAATGTCAGAGACTCTGCCCTCAAACCCCTGACAAGTACCGATCAACAATAGATTCAAAACATATTAACAAATTTGCTTACACTTTTTTATCCATAGAAAATACTTATATTATTATAATGTATTAGAGGGATAGTCATGACCTAAAAATTATTGACATCATTACCTACCTGTTAAATTGGTGATGTTTTAATGGTGCATGATAATTACAACTATTACCCATCTTTATTTATATTTTTTCATTGCATATAGTATTTTTCACGCTTGAGAGGATAATCATGCCAATTTTTGAAATGTGAAATTGGCCGCAAGATAATTTTCCAATGGATTAATCATCATATTTGATTCCTTCTTCTCCTCCTTTCCCCGCCTCTATCATATTTTTAGTGTCTAGTAGTAATTGTGTACCCTACGTTATTATTTCCCACCTTTTTTTCACACACTTATGAGTAACAAATTGACAACTCAAGTTATTTCTCCATGAAAATTGACAATAAGATTTTGATGGGGTTTTTCAGTGGTCCACGGACCAATATGGTACTATTTCTTGATGTTAATTTTAAGAAATTAAATGGGTTTGATTTAAAAAAATGCTAGACCTCGTGTTCTTGTCCACAAACCCTAAGAAAATAAAATCCTAGCTCATCACCTCATCCAATGTGAGAACGTACTTCTACAGTTATACACTTGGAATTGGGATCACCAAATTAATTTTCTTTTATAGAATTGGGAATTCGGCTAGAATTTCATATCAATCACACAAACGAAGAATCTCACAAGAATTCTCCAAGATAAATCATATTTTCTTCATCAAGAAGGGGATACATCGAGACAGAATACATTCTGCTATTTAACTCTTACCCCTTTTTCTCACGTGTCAAAGCCTTTTATACCTATTAGAAGATATTGTATTAGTGGATATTGTATATCCCGAGAATCCCGTAATTATGCATTATTAATACTTCTTTTCTAGTTTGTAGGATAGCTAGTTTATATATAAACTTTCTTTTACGTAATAACACATCAGGCTTTTACGCTACAATATTCTTTATGGTATCAGAGTTTCAGGAAATTTTCCGATCCTAAACCCTAATCCTGTGCCGCCACACTTCAGGCCGCCAGCCACCACCACCCGTTTTCACCGGATTTTCACCAGCCTCACCGCCCTCTCGGCTTCAATCTCTCCTCCCCGTGTGCAACGATGTCGGGCAAGGATGAAAACCTCAAACCTAATTCCCCGTATTATCTTCATCCGTCAGATCATCTTGGGATGAAGATTTGTCCCGTCGTTCTTCGTGGCGACAACTATCAAGAGTGGGATCTCTGCATTCGCAATGCGCTTCAGGCAAAGCGAAAACTTGGCTTCATTGACAGAACGATCATGAGGCCGGACGAACTGGAGTTGATGGACAATTGGTGGTCCGTCAATTCCATGCTAATCGGCTGGATTATTGGATCCATGGAAGACTCTCTTCGATCTACCATAACTTACTTCGAATCCGCTAAAGAGTTGTGAGAAGATTTGAAACAGCGGTTTTCCGTAGGCAACGGACCGCGAGTGCATCAATTGCGTACCGATTTGGCGCGATGCGTTCAAGGAGGCAAAAGTATTGCCGATTATTTCGGAACTTTGAAGAAGAGTTGGGACGAGTTGTCAAATTATCAAAGTGCTCGTCGGTGTACTTGCGGAAAATGCGAGTGAAAATGGGCTGATGACTTGACTAAAGAGCGGGAAGATGAACAGATCCATCAATTTTTGATGGGTTTAGACGATACATTCGCAACTGTACGCTCTCACATCCTCGCTCAAGAGCCTTTGCCGAAACTGAGTCGGGCCTATGCCCTAGTCGTGCAGGATGAGTGCGTACGCTCGGGTTCAGTCGCAGGCAAGGACAATCAGACTGAAGGGGGCGCCTTCGTTGCGCAGGCGGGTCATGGCTCGTATCGTCGCCAGGAGGGCGTGAACACCGAGCGAGATGGCGTGTAGGGGCGGGGTGAAGAACGACACCGCCCAATTTGTGATCAGTGTGGGGATCCGGGACATGAGACTCTCCGGTGCTTCCAACTGATCGGATATCCCGAATGGTGGATGGAAGACAGAATCGCCGCTCATAGGGCGAAGCGAGGTCGAGGCGCAGCTGCTGGGGGCGCCGGCGATCGCCAACACACTCAGCGCGGGTGCGGAATGGCTGCCGCGGTCGCGGGGCAACAGTAGAACGACGAGAGTTCCTCGTTTGGCTCGGGCTCGGAGATTTTTGGAAATTATTCAGCTTTTGATCGCGTCAGGACAGGGCTATCCGACACCCAATTTCAGCAGTTAATGCATATGGTACAATCTAAAATTTCTGGTAATGTCGGTAACAATTCGGGTATGTTTTCTAACTGGATTTTGGATATCGGTGCATCATTTCATATGACGGGTGATCCGTCTTTGCTTTCTGATTTGAAGAATGTTGATACATCGACGATTTTGTTGCCTAATGGATCGTCTACTACGACTTGTCGTGCCGGGATTGTTTGTTTCAGTGATAGATTGATTTTGAGAGATGTGCTGCTTGTTCCTCAATTAACTTGCAATTTGATTTCATGCTCTCAATTGTTAAAACATCAGAATTGTGTTATGACGGTAACTGATAAGCTGTGTATTGTACAAGATCGCACTTCGATGACCTTGATTGGAGCGGGTGAGGAGCGAAATGGAGTTTACTGGCTGCGTGTGGCACCTACAATAGCGCTTGCTTCACGGATTGAGTCCGATTCTGTAGTCCTTTGGCATTCCCGTGTTCGTCACCCTTCCCTTTCTGTACTTCAGCCGTTACCTAATGTTCAAATAAATGGTCACTTAGACCCATGTGATAGTTGTCACAGGGCTAAGCAAACTAGATCTAGTTTTCCTACTAGTCAGTCGCATTCTTTAAACTATTTTGATATTGTTCATTGTGATGTGTGGGGTCCCTATCGGACTCCCACTGCAACTGGTGCTCGTTATTTCTTGACTTTGGTTGATGATTTTTCCAGAGGAATTTGGATTTATCTTATGGTTAATAAAAGTGAAGTTGCATCTTTAATTTTAAATTTTTGTGCCATGACAATACGTCAATTTCAAAAGCAAGTTAAATGTTTTCGTAGCGATAACGGAATTGAATTTACTTGCATGCGCTCTTACTTTGAGCAAAATGGTATTGAGTTTCAAACCTCTTGTGTTGGGACACCCCAACAAAATGGTAGGGCTGAACGGAAACACATGCATATTTTAAATGTAGCACGAGCACTTCGTTTTCATGCTCATTTACCTTTGAATTTTTGGGGCGATTGCATTTTGACTGCTGCCTATTTAATCAACAGAACTCCGACTCCTCTTCTTAAAAACAAAACACCATTTGAACTTCTTTATGGGCGGCCCTCGTCCTATGGTCGATTATGTGTGTTTGGTTGTTTGTGTTATGCATCCATTATTCCCCGTAATTCTAATAAGTTTGCTCCTAGATCTAGGAAATGCATTTTTTTGGGTTATCCCAAAGGTCAAAAAGGTTGGAAAGTCTATGATTTAGAGACTAATGAGCATTTTGTATCTGCTGATGTTACTTTTTATGAGACAAATTTCCCTTTTCAAGCTCTTTTAACTCCGATTGCACAACCAAGTGCAGAGCCACACCCATCTGTTTTTGATGATATCCATGACCCTATTTCCTATTCGCAGACAGACGTCAGGGGGAGTGAGGTTCAATCTTCTCTTGTCGATGTTCAAGAACTTGACCCACACTCCACAAATGCCCCAACGCAGACGGCAGTCAAGGGGAGTGGGGTTCAATCTTCCTCTGATTCTGTACAAGTCATCTCAGATCCAAGCTCCACATTAGCCCCAACGCAGACAGTTGATGGGGGAGGTGGGGTTCAATCCTCTCCTGTCACTGTTCAAGAAATACCTCGTCGCTCAACCCGTGATCGGACTCCTTCTGTGAAGTTAAGAGGCTACATCTGTAACACTGTGCGCAATTGTGTAGCTTCATCGTCTCCTTCATCTCAACTATCACGGTTGTCAGGTACATCCTATCCTGTAGCTGATTATGTTAACTGTTCATGGTTTTCTCCTGGACATACTGCTTTTATTGTTGTTGTTCAGTCTATTCCAGAGCCTTCTACTTTTGCTGCTTCTTCTTCTTCTGATCCTTTGTGGAAAGCCGCAATGCAAGCGGAAATTGACACTTTAAAGCGTAATGGGACTTGGACGCTTTCTGATCTTCCTCCTGGCAAGAAGCCCATTGGTTATAAATGGGTTTATCGGGTTAAGTACAAATCTGATGGTACTGTTGAGAGATACAAAGCTAGACTGGTTGTTCTGGGTAATAATTAGAAGGTTGGTATTGACTACAAGGAGACTTTTGCTCCTGTAGCCAAGATGGTTTCAGTTCGGACTTTTCTTGTTGTTGTTGCGATTCAGAATTGGGAATTGCATCAGATGGATGTTCATAACGCTTTTCTGCATGGAGATTTGCATGAAGAGGTTTATATGAGACCTCCTCTTGGTTTTGCTAGTGCTTCTAGCAAGTTGTGCATGCTTAATCGTTCCTTGTATGGGCTTAGACAAGCGCCTCGGAACTGGTTTGCCAAGTTGACCACTACACTGCGCATGTTAGGCTTTACACAATCTCATGCTAATTACTCACTGTTTTCTTATAATCACTCTGGGATTTGTGTTCACGTTCTGGTGTATGTTGATGATCTAATTATTGCGGGGAATAATTCTGCTGCCATTGCCAAGTTCAAACGGCAATTGAGTTCTTGTTTTCATGTGAAAGATCTGGGACTTCTTAAGTACTTTCTTGGGAATTGGGATTGAGATAGCTAGATCTGTTGAGGGACTGTTTCTGTCTCAGCGGAAATACACTCTGGATATTCTGACTGAAGCTGGTATGCTTGGGAGTAAGTCGTGCGAGTTCCCCATGGAACAAAACCACAAGCTTGCTCTTTCTTCTGCTCCTCTGTTTGAGGCTCCTGACAAATATCACCGTTTGATTGGGCGACTGATTTATTTGACTCTTACACGTCCCGAGATTTGCTTTGTTGTACATACTCTTGCTCAGTTCATGCAAGAGCCTACTGTTGATCATTGGGATGCTGTAGTTCGTGTTCTTCGGTATCTCAAGAGTCATCCGGGACAGGGCATTTTTTTTATCATCTAGTGGTACTCTTGATCTTACCGCCAACTGCGACTCTGATTATGCGACATGTCTTATTACACGTCGTTCAGTTACTGGGTACTTTGTTCAGCTTGGATCTTCTCCAGTATCTTGAAAGACTAAGGCTCCGTTCGGATGCACTAGCTGAAGCTGGTGCCCGAGCTGGATTTTGTAGCTGGAGCTGGAAATCCGAGCTGAATTTGTGCAGTAGCTGAAACCCGAATGATGAGCTGGAAATTGAAATGACTGTTCGGTAGGCCTAGCTGGACAAAAAAAAAGTGATTGTTGTATTACCAAAATGGGCTTCATTTATTAACGAAATTGACCATAATGCCCTTATACATACAAATAATTTCAATTCCAACCTATAATTACTCCTCCCACCTACTTGGATCCAATTGGGTTACAATTCCAGATCTGAGGAACTCGTGAGCAGCACTGAGGAACTGCTCTTCCCTGTAGCACCGAGGAACTCGTGAGCAGCACAGCAATTCGTGAGCAGCACTGAGGCCATAAACTTCCGTTCGTGGGTGGTTGAGCAGCACTGAGGAACACAGCCGTTCGTGACTCCCATTCTCCGAGTCCGACGAACACAGCAGCACCGACGACCATAGGCGACGACGTTGCTCCTAGTCTCCAAGTCCCACGACCACAGCAGCACCGACGAACATCGCCGACGACATCACTCCAGTCTCCGAGTCCAACGACGTCACTCCCAGTCTCCCGAACTCCATTGAGGTACGGCCTACCATTGGTGTAATTTCTGAGTTCATGCTTAGGCAAATTTAACATTTTTTACAATTCGACTATTTGCATTGGTGTGTAATTTCTGAATTCATTGCTGTGTAATTTATCAGTTGCATTGCTGTTTAATTTCTGAGTCCTACTTGCATTCCTGTGTAATTGAATTAGGATGTATTTATATACCACATCAGAAAATCCCATGTGCCTAAAACAAATTACTTATATGGGGATTGCAATTCTTGTATAAAGTTTCAAATGTATACCAAAATGGAATCATGTATGTGTCACTGGTGGTTTTCTTTGAGCCTCCAACCTCATTTCTATGTGAATTAAATAGCTATTTTTTATGCTTTCTCATTAAGGAATTACATCACAATTCTGTTGTCATTGTTATTAGTGTGCATATATGATTCATTGTTATTAGTGTGCATATGGGTTAATTTTGGGGTTTTCTTTGAACCGATTGAACCTAAAAAATGATTACATTAAACACTACCAAAAGTGATAGGACAATGGCAGAGGTTCCAAAAAAGGATAGCAAGTGTTACTGGAGTGATTCTGAGCAAAAGACGTTACTTGTCATTTGCCGAGAGTACCACAAGAAAAACGGGATTGACACCCATTTTAATTGGTCCGAAATTGCTGAAAAATTTGTGGAAAAAACTGGAAAGGCGGTCAAACCTAAAGAATGCAAGAATAAATTTGACTACATGAAGAGCGTATGGAGGGCATATGTCCAGTTAGTGCACCATGAGACCGGTTGTGGATGGAACGAACAAACACGTACCATTGAGGCTTCGGATGAATGGTGGGAGAAAAAAATTAAGGTCAGTTTATAAGTCTTGTTTGGGGGCTTTATCATATATGATTCGTTTCCTACCTTTTGGAATTTACCAAGGTCATTTTTAAATCTGTGTTTTGTCCATGGTGTTTTGTAGGAGAATGACAAATACAGGAGATTTCGAAGGAAGCCTGTTGATTTGGACCTGGTTGAATTATGGAATTCCGTCTACAACAGCATATGTGCTACAGGGCAACATTGTGTGTCTGCCACCATGGACCATACCCCCTCTACTCCATTTGATGCTTGTGTGGGTGACACAGATAACATTGCTGCTTACCTTGTAGATGAAGAAGAGGTAGATCTCGAGGGATTCACTGAACCTATTGTCCCTCCAATGTCACAGCAGACATCTGTTGGAGGCTCCCAACATCCTCATTCCAAGAGGTCCCAAGTTCCTAGCACTTCCCAAAAGTCACCTAATCCAAAGAAAAAGCGACCTACCATGGCTAGACAAGTAGTTGCACACATGAATTCCATGGAGGACAAGAGTGACAAAATCTTGAATTATTTGCAAGGGGATGTGGTTAGTACGGGAAACACAGGGCCGGGGAGAATGTATGATGTTGATGATGCAATTGCAATTATTAATCGGTTTGTTGCTGAGGGGATTGTAGAGAAAGTGTCACCTCTTTGGTGTTATGCTGTGGATGAGCTGAACAATGATCATAGTCGACGCCTCTTCATGACCTTGCAATCTGATGAAGAAAAGATGGCGTGGTTGCAGTACAAGTTCAAGAAGCAGGCTTGATTTGTATTACTTGTGTGTTTATGTGTTGTCTTCAGACATGACTTGTTGTTTTATTTGCATTTCAGACTTCTTTGACATGATTTGTGGTTCCTGACTGTTGGATGTGGTTTGTAGTTGTATGTGGACCTCTGTTATGTTGTTAAATTTGGATTGTCAAATGAACCATTCATTGGTCATTCAGCTGTTGTGACATACTATTCTTGGCATCATTATGTTTGGGTATTTGTGTAGGTAAAATGGCCAGGAACCGTTTGTCAAGGCGGAACAAGATCATTGCATTATTCCTTCTGCACATGACCAACCATGCATCTGTCATGGCTTCATATTACCATAGGTAATTATGATTACGGTCCACCATTGATTCTTATCCCTAGTTGTCATTCAACCTTTTAATTGGTTTAGGGTTTGGTTTTAAATTTTATGTGCTTGTGCTTTCAATATAGGTACTTATGTAAAACCCCTTGTTTCAATTCTCCATTTACGGGAATTGTGTGGATGAGGGAGGTCATGGAATCAGGTTCAGAAGTAAGGTGCATTAATGCATTCAGAATGGAGCGATCCGTCCTCCAAAGTCTTTGCGATGAGCTGCAACAACACCATGGATTGAGACCATCAAGAAATGTTAGCGTATTAGAAAAAGTTGGGATATTACTACATACGCTTGCAGTTGGTGCGTCGAACAGAGCTTCATCTGAAAGGTTCCAAAGATTTGGGGACACAATTAGCCGAGTGTTGCACGAGGTCGTGGATGCAATCACAGGAAGACGACATGGTACGCAAGGTCTTGCGGGGCACTTGCTTCGACCTCGCGATCCCTCCTTTTCCCAAATACCGGAGAAAATTAGATGTGATCCACGATACCAACTATTCAAGGTAAATTACAACTCTTATATTTAATTAAGGGTATACTTTTGTAATTGTGCATTATATGCTTATAAAATAGGGAGCAATCGGGTGCATAGACGGCACACATATTGCAGCATGTATACCACGCGCTGCGCAAATGCCGTACCGAAATCGAAAACAGGTGTGCTCATTCAACATCATGGCGGTGTGTGATTTCGACATGTTTTTCACCCTCATTTCTGCTGGCTGGGAAGGTAGTGCACATGATGCGCGTGTCTTTGACCACACATTGAGGACACCCGAGCTAAACTTCCTACACCCTCCGCCTGGTAAGTCTAGTAGATGTTCAGGGTTGTACTAGTTAAGGTTTGTTGCAAACTTTTTTTTTTATACATGCTACTTGTGTAGGGCGCTATTATTTGGTGGATAAGGGATATCCTGACCGATAGGGGTACATGGTACCGTACTCCAAAGTGAAGTATCATCAGTCTCAGTTTCAAAATGCAGTGCCTAAGGACGCGCCTCACGCATTCAACAAGATGCACTCTTCATTGCGCAGCTGCATAGAGCGGTGTTTTGGAGTTTTGAAGAAGCGATTCCGAGTTTTGCATAACATGGCAAGTTACCCAATCAAAACACAAATCGATCTTATCATTGTCTGTTTTGCCATGCATAACTTTATATTGGAAAAAAGAGTGCATGATCGGTACTTGGAGGAGGATTATGAGGATCCAGACCTACCACCGCCTCGAATTCCAGATGAAGGTGAAGACGACGCGCCCGGTGGGATGAAGGCGTTAAGGGATCAGATTGCTTTGGAAATATGGAACTCCCGACGATTTTATTAAAGAGTTCAAGTATTTTATCATTGAGTAGTTGAAACAATGGTTTGATTATGTTGCTTTGAATGTTTTGTTGTTTAATGCAATCTAGTTGGATTCAAGGTTTAGGGTTTGTGTGACAATATGTATGTAAGTTACCATATTGACATGAATTAAGGTCCCGAAATCACCTAAAATACAACACAAACATAACACCATGTTACATGAAAGAAAAACGATGGTACAACACATTGACAATCTCTAAACAATCTTGTTGAATGCTTATTAAACAAACACTTAACCCAAAGCGCATTCAACGAAGATAGAGAAGGAGCCTCGACCATACAAATAGAACGTCATTACCCCGTGAAATCATCGCCGTTTTCATCATTAGATGGCCCGAAATCGGATATGGTTGTGGCCACGCCGGATGGTGCATAACCATGGGAGTTCCCAAACACTTCTTCCCAAAGTACGGTGGTTTCATAATCAATGGTCGAGTTCCTAAACCGGGCAGCATAGGGGCATGCCTGGATCATTTGCTCCCACCAACCAGCATCAGCGACGAATCGTCCCGAGTTCACGTCCCAAGCACTAGCACCACCAAAGCGCTTGAAGCAATCCCAGCGACGCCACTGACTCTTGTTGTAATCCACCCTATTTTTCACCATGGCATACCTTAAACCTGCACCCGTCTGCTGATTGAATGTAGCCGCTATCGCTCGCCATTGAGGAATTTCGCCAGGTTGCATCATACGCAAATGACCTTTGTAGATCCTTAGCATTGTCTTGTTGTTGTCGTTGGTCCATACATTATTCGCCATCTATAATTTAGAAAATGGTTTAAGTATATATATATAAAAAAATGCATACAAGGCAATGTAAAAAATATGCATACGTTAGAATATGGTTTCAAAAACCTTGGAATGTACCTAAAACCAAGAATGAAAGAACTGAAATTACCTTGGTTGAGATTTATATAAATTCTGTATATGCAATGAGCTTCCAATTACACATTCATGCAATATATAAGCAAATGCATACAATGCAATAAATACCAACAGTTAGAAAAAGTACTACAAATGGGTCCAAAAGACAAGCATTGATGAGACAACACACATAGATGGAAGTGCAGCATGTGCAACTGAAATATCACAACAAGTTTACCATCATGAACTAACTTTCTTGGTCAAACAACTACAACCCTACGACAAAATAAGGCCTTCAACTACACAAAGACAACAATGGCTACACGTACCAAACTACAAGTTCAATAAGGCCTTTAACAACCATACACAACAATGATTAATACACCTAGCGTGAACTGAGGACAAAATAAGTGCAGATAACACCGAGGACGCATGCACAAATCTTCCACTTTCGAGCTTCTGTCCTCGCTGAATCGCGCTCCAAGGCAGTAGTGACTGCATAGGTGGTAAGCTCGGAAATTCTCTCGGCATCTTGTTGAGCTTCGAACTTCAGTCGTGCAACATGTGATGACTCCTTCTCCAAATCGTTGCTCGCAAAGTACGCACGATACTTGTAACGGCGTGCGACAGCTTGAAGACGCCTAACGGTCGGACAGCCAGAAACCTCATCGAGCAGTTCGTCGTCTGTGAATGTTATCCATGCATCAGCCTAATACTCACACACATGAGCAGTTGAAAATAACATCACATTACCAACATCTCACATTCAACAAAATAGGTAGAACTAATAGTCAACAAAATAAGGTCACGTGGTAAAAATTTACTCATGCATGATTCTTCTACACCATTCACGTGGTCAGTTTAAAAATGCTCCTTATTTGGGCAATATAAACAAGCTGGTGCCAAGAGTGAAACTTTCCTGGCTTACACCATTCAAGCAACATTAATGAATATAACAGAGTCAATATAGCATCTTGAAACCAGATAATGAAGATAGATCACATAAGAGGAAAAAACCAGGTAATGAAGATAACAGAGTCAATATAGCATTAAACATGAAATCATCTTGAAACCAGGTAATGAAGATAGATCACATAAGAGGAAAAAACCAGGTAATGAAGATAACAAAGTCAATAAAAAGGTAATGAACTAATGAATAGAGTCTTAATTAAGGTTTAATAACATGGTCTTAAAAAGGAGATGAAGTAAGGAACATAGTGTATTTATAAATTTCAGCTCAACTGATTTTTTGAGCATCATATTGCATACCTCAGTAGGAGAGAATGGAGCCTCATAGTCAGATATATGTGTATCCTCCGAAGTAAAAGAATCTTGCGAAACCATTGTTTCTAGATTTGGCACACACATATAAGTATTCATTAGTGTTCATTCCAAACAAGATGACAAGTATAAACTCCACAATATAGGAATGAAACTAGAATAGATATTGAAAGAAGCATAAAAGCAGGATTTTTGCAGGTTCAGCAGGATAATAAACCCTATCAGTGCCACACATTATGCAATTGATGGCAGGTAAGGATTTTTGCACTTAACTTTTATTCAGCAGGATTTTTGCAGGCTCAGTATCTTACAAAACTATATAGAGGTGCTGAATATGTGTTTTGGAATATGATGAAATGCAGAAAGGGCTCAGTGCAGGCTCTCAGTATCTTACAATACTATATACAGGTGGCTTTTTCCTCACAAAGATATGTTAGGTTTTGAATATAGGAGGCATTTGGCAATGCTGATGTTGATTGATAGATCAGAGTTGTTGTTTGAATCCTTTGAGTACATATCAAATGCAGACCCATCCTCCTTGTAGCTTCAAGTCTCAATAAATGTATCATTTTAGTTCATTTTAGTTCTATAATACAGAAGAAGAGAGCTCAATCCAGACCAATTACAATTTTAGCTCATTCCAGAAGAAGAAGAGAGTTCATATTAGTTCATTTTAGTTCATTTTAAGCAGCTTTGGCAGAATAAGGAAGAATACGGAAGAAGAGAGTAATCGAGGCATATTACAATTTCTCTTCCCTCAGAAAATAGTTGAATCTAGACAAGAAATTAGGGTTTTGAATGATTAAATGGCATCATGAATCAAAACCTAGATTAAGAAATTAGGGTTCAACAAAAATGTAGATCTCGCACCTGCTCAACTGCTTCGGCGGCGGCGGCTATGCCTGGAGATCTCGCACCTGATTCAGCAACGTCGTCGTTAGGGATTTTCGATGGAATTTTCGTCAAGGGGGAGATTGGGTCGTGATGGAGGAGTTAGGACCATACCTGGAATCTTCGTGTGGGAACTCGGAGAGGCCCGTCGGAGATGGAGAAGTGAGGGGATACGCTGGCTCTCTTGTTCGTCTTCGAGCTATCGGGAGTGAGAAGATCAGGCCTCTTCGAGCTATCGGGGAGTGAGAAGATCAGGGGTATCGGGTTATTTAATTTTGGGGCTGGTAAATCCATCGACAAGCGGGGTAAGCTGGGGGGGAGGAGGTGGAGAAATTGAGCTCGTTCCAGCCAGTTCAAGCTCCTTGGCGGCTGAAAGTCATTCGACGCCGAACGCGTCTAACGGAGCTGGTGAAGAAACGCTCAGCTCTGAAAAGCTTGTACAAGCGACGTCCGAACGGACGCTAAGAAACAACACACAGTCTCCAGGTCATCTGCTGAAGCTGAATATCGTGTTATGGCAAGCGCTTGTTGTGAGCTCCTATGGTTGAAGGCGTTGCTTCGTTCTCTAGGTGTCTCTCATTTAGCTCCTATGCGCTTGTTTTGTGACAATCAAGTTGCTCCTCATATTGCCGCCAATCCGGTTTTTCACGATCGGACTAAGCACATTGAGGTTGACTGCCATTTCATTAGAGATCGTCTTCTTGCTGGCAAAGTTCAGACCTCTCATATACGCACTCATTCTCAGCCAGATGATATCCTCACCAAAGCCCTTGGTTCTTAGCAGTTTCATCTTCTTTTGGGCAAGTTGGGCATTCGAGATCCCCATGCTCCAACTTGAGGGGGAGTATTAGAGGATATTGTATTAGCGGATATTATATATCTCGAGAATCCCGTAATTATGTATTATTAATATTTCTTTCCTAGTTTGTAGGATAGCTAGTTTGTATATAAACCTTCTTTTACGTAATAACACATTAGGCTTTTACGCTACAATATTCTTTAATACCACTATAGAAATAATCAAGTGAGCTTATAGTATGCCTGCTCTTACCCGACCAAAACATGTTACAAAACATTGCTAATAGAATATACAACTTTTAACATAACTCTACATCCCCCTCAAATTGGAGCTTCTACCAAGCCCAATTTGTGACAAAGAAACAAATATTATGTGTTGGGCCATTGGCATTTGGGTTGTAATTGGAATGCAAGCCCGCATCAAAGACGATCGGATATACACGATTCATGAGTTAGCGAGAAGGGTGAAAGAATCAGAGAAAGACATTAGATCTCATTGAAGACGAGGGCGAGATCTCCGCCCAAAAAAAATCAAGATTACCAACTGGCAACTCCATTTACTATTAAGGGCATTAGCCAGACAGACAAAAGTTGAAGCCTTAGCATTATGGTTAGTATGAAACCAAATGAGGAATGATCTTGGTTATTCTTGGCAGCATCAAAGTTGAGTTTGACCCAATTTTTTTAAAGTCTTGTCCATCTTATGTTTATGTTCGATATTTTCTTTGGATATTTGGCATAAGTATTGTCCTTTGTGTATATATCCAAGTCATTCTCAATCGACATATCCTTATCAATCTTGAGTTCACCAATTGTAATGTGCTATGTGCGAGTCTATCAAACACACAAAGTATGATGAACCCTAGTATACTATCAAGGGCTTTTAATTTATTTATTTTTTGAATTGTATGGGTATCCCCATAACTACTAGCACCCAATTAATTAATCTCATGTCGGTCGGGCTTACTAGGCCATACATGATACATGGAAGCCTTTCTCTCCAATTCCCTACAAGTGGGCCCGAGGACCTGGATCGTTAGCTTACTCCTTAAAGGGGGACCCAAAGACCGAAGGAGGGTATTAAGGGCTTTTATTGCAAAGTGAGATGTGACATGGTTACCAACATTTCATGTTCTGGTATGGGCTTGGACCGTTTTGGTTTAGACGCAGTGGCCCAAGTTTTTATAGATGCTTTTTCTTCATTTATCCAAAACTTCAAATTATAATACTCTATTTTTTCCCCTTATCAAGATATTGATATAAATAGGGAAGTCAATGGAAATTTAACTTGGTGAATAATGGTCGCAAACAACTTACTAATTATGTTGTTAGTGGAGTTGACTTTGGACGTTCTCTAATGTTTTATTTTATTGTGTTTAATAACTTTTTATCCTCTCAAGTGTTACATTTAATCTTAGTTTTCTTTATATCAATTTTTCAGGAGAATTTGGTCACCGTATTTTCTTTTTCAATAGAAAGGATAAGAGGAGCTTTGCAAGTGTAGGGGATGTTTTAGGTAAGATTAAGGATGGATAATACAAAATATCTAAACTTTGTCCTCTACTTCGACTTGTAAAGTTGTCTCATAGTGCTTATTAGATATTTTGATTGAGCGAATTTTGTAATAGTTGGTAGATATATTTGGATCGTATCATACATTATTATCTAATTTTTGATAAAATTATATTTGTTAGTCTAAACATAGAGATGCAAGAAGATCAGATGTGTATGGATATAAGTTATATGCTGATATTCATATTTAGCGTTTGATATCAACTGATATCAATAACAAATGGATATGTGTTATTTGGTATATGAGAATATTCATATCGTTTGATATTGGGTTGAAATCAAAGTATTATTTTAATATACTCTGAAAAATTACTAAACCGATACCGATATCTCATACATTAGATATCAATATTAAATGAGACCTAATATTTTTTTTAAATTAACACTTATTATATATTAAAATTTTCATCATCAATTACGATCTATAACATGAGGTTGTGACTTATCACTATCATGCCAACAACATTTATGACTAGAAGACTGACAATCTAGTAAAGTTTGGCAAACTTATCAATACCCAAAATGGGGAAAAAAAAGAGGAATTGGCTGAAAATCACCCGTATAATATGGCATATTTCACTTAACCACCCGTATTTTCAATAATTATTTAAAACCAGCCATATTATAAGCTCCGTTAGTAATTCACCACCCAAATCCCAGATCCGTTAGCTTCCGTCAAAAAAAAGTGACATGGCACTCCATTTTTTTTTCTTAAACCTTGCCACATCAAAAATCTCCAATTAAATAAAAACCCTAAAAAAATCCCAATAAAAAATTTCAGATCCTCCCCCTCTCTGATTCCCGATTCCACTTCCCCTCAAATGCAACAGCAAAGACGGAGGCCGATCTGGAGCCCTAGGAAGAAGAGGTCGCCGCCTTTCCCTTCTTCTGTAGTCTGTTCCAGTTCACCAGAAAGGAAAATATGAAGCTGATTCAAAATCTGACACAAAATAAGAGAGAAATGCACCTCTGCAACGAGGTACTCGAGACAAGCAGAGAGGTAGACCGGAGCGCCGGTGCCGACACGCTTAGCTACTTTCCGATCTTGAGAAAACGAGTGATACGACCAACCGGAAACTGGAGACCGGCTTTCGAGGATCTGGAAACCGACTTGGAAGACTTAGGATTGCCATGCCTGCCCTTGGTAGATCCGTCTTCTTTGCTGCTCATCTTCTCCATTGAAAGGGGAAAACCTAACCCTAGAAAGAAATTTCGATTGGATTTGTGGAGAGAGGAGCGGTGATATGGAACAGACTACATGTAAACAACATCGTTTCTCCTCCCTCCCTCACCTTATAGATCTAGAACTTTGAAAGCCCTTTCCTTCTCCTTTTTCCACTTGCAAAATTAAAGATTTAGATCAGCAATCAGAGGAAGACCAAGTTCGAAAATCCAAGCAATTGAAAGACCCATTAATCAGCAGAGCTCAAAAGGCAGACCTTTGGATGCCCAAAATCCGTCGATCTGGAGAAAGGGGGAAATGATGCTTAGAGGGTTATCAAGAATTTGGGGGCGTTTTGGGCGGAGAACAATTGAGCAAAAATAATATGATTTGGCAAGGTTAAAAAAAAAACAATTAAAATTTGAGAGCCATGTCACTCTTATAATATGATTTGGCAAAGTTAAAAAAAAAAGACGAATTAAAATTTGAGAGCCATGTCACTCTTATTTAACGGAAGTTAACGGATCTGAGATTTGGGTGGTGAATTACTAACGGAGCTTATAATATGGGTGATTTTAAATAATTATTGAAAATACGGGTAGTTAAGTGAAATATACCATATTATACGGGTGGTTTTCAGCCAATTGCTTAAAAAAAAACAAATTGAGGAAAGAACCAAATTCTAATCAAGAAAAAATGAAAAATGTTGGGGTCAAATTCGGCAGGAAGAACGAGAAAATGAGGACAAGGTTTCGTCATTCCGTGGGGCGTAGACACTTTCTATAATTTTTGGGAAAGTGGGTTAGTTCCGTGTATACTTTTTCTTCTTTTTCAAGCAAACACTAATTTTTTCCATAATCACCCCTCTATTACTTCATAATCACACAAATTACCACATAAAAAGACCCCGTTGCTCTCTACTTTCCAAGGGCGTTTACGTCCAGAAAAATAAGAGCGACAAAATAAAATTTTGCAATTTTTCCCTATTTGAGCATTAAATTACAAATACAAGCCAGCGAAGCCTTTATCGATTTTACTGATTGCGAATTCCTTGTTTTCGTTTCCCGATCTCATCTCTATGATTCTTCTCTCTTTCGATCTTCCCTAGAAATTCACATCAAAATCCAAATTCAGGAGGAGGAGGAGAGAGGGAGGAATTGGGAAATTTCGAATTTCGATTTGGGGGAAAGTTTCAAAACCCTAGCTTTCGCTTTCATCGTTTTCTCTCTCGCTCGTTTGTTTGCCGATCTTCGCATCGATGGCTTCCGAGAATAATCTGAACGACGCCACCAGTTTCCATCAATCGGACGCTCCGATCCTGTGCGCAAACGGCTGTGGATTCTTCGGTACGGCGGCGATGATGAATCTCTGCTCCAAGTGCTACAGGGACCACAAGATGACCGAGGAGCAGGCGGCGACGGCCAAGGCCGCCGTCGAGAAGTCCATGAGTTCGGCGCCTCCGTCGCCGAAGGTATTAATCGTCGCCGAGAAGGTTTCAGAGGAGCCAGCGGCGCCGGCTGTCCTGATTACGGCACCTTCGTCGTCCGAGGTTGTTGAGAAGGCGGCGGATGTGGAGGCGGTGGCGCCTCCGCCGACGAAGCCGTCGAATCGGTGCGGGAACTGCAACAAGAAGGTCGGAGTGATGGGATTCAAGTGCAGGTGCGGGATTACGTTCTGCGGATCCCATAGGTACCCGGAGGAGCACGACTGCTCGATCGATTACAAGGGCGCCGGCAGGGACGCCATAGCTAAGGCTAATCCGGTGGTGAAGGCTGATAAGGTGGAGAGGTTCTGAGGAAGGAAGAGAAAGAGAAGAAAGTATTGAAGAAGATCAAAGGTCTTTGGAACTTGGTACTATTTGGGAACCCCTCTCTCTCTATTTTCACTTGCTTTCCTATTTTCTTCTGTTTGGCATCGTTGTTCTTTTCCAGTTTTAGTTTGTTGCCAAGGTTTGGTTCATCGTTGGACTAATTAGGGGAAATGGCAGAAATTAAAAGAGGGTTCTTTGTGGATGTTGGCTAGGGGATCGGGTGTTGATTAGAGTCCAAGCTAGAGGTTTGGATTCAAGTTGTTGTGTTTGTTATGAACAGATGAACTCTATGCCTATCTCTATAATAAGAAATTTGTGAGAAATGGTATGTTGTTTTTCTTTTTATGAATTATTCAGAGCTTGCTTATTTCAGTAATCTTGTACTCTTTGCTGGTAATAATAATCCTTACCACCTTCTTGTTTAGGTAAAATTCCTTCGTGCTTGTGTTTGCTTTGTTTTATCAGCTATGGCCTTTCAATAGGTTTACCAATTACCATAAAAATAGAGCTAGTTCTGGATAAAGATTTGGATGATGTTGCTTGAGGAAAAGCAAAGTGTAAGGTATTAGTTCGTTCACTTTTGGAACTTTGCATTGTCTCCACTCAACTTCTATTGCAAGGTGCTTTGATAAAGTGTGGCTCCTTTATGGTTTTGGCTTGGTTTTGCAACCCCTTTGCTCATGGATACAAGTCCTTTTAAAGAAGGACTAGAAAATGTGATTGCTAGTATTTTTCCCAAGTTCCATTCTATATTCTTATTGGTGCTGATGACAAGGAAGATAGTTTTTGAATTTTGGAGTTGGATTGATGAAGTAAAGATTTCTTTCAATTATCCGTCTTCTGTAAGATCCAGTGATGATGAAATAACTTTAGTAGATTTCTTCCGTATATTTGGATGAGTTAATAAAGCTATTGTTTAACCCTTCATCTGATTTCTGAGAATTCATTCTCGAGTTCCTTAGGCATGAAAGCGGAAATTGTTCATTGAAACAAGAACATTTGGATTTGTAAAATTGGTGTAGCACCTCTTCCAAAACTTCTTATTTGTTTAAGCATTTCCACCTCCTCTTTCATGCTTCTCAATTTTGTAATTGTTGCTCTTCAACTCCAGCTGCTTATTCTATCTATACAAAAGCAAGTTGTCTTCATTAAGATTGTGGAGCTACTTATTCTATATTTCTATCCACCTTTAAAGGTTCAGTACTCATTGATACTAAGTGCTGGTCCTGATTTATTTGATTAATTGATTCTAGTTTTGATCAGCTTTGATCTGGGTACTGCAGTTTGCATGGATTTCAAATCAGTTTTCTTTTTCCTGTGGTTAAATTTAAATGCTTAGCATTCATTATGCTTTATTTGACATGTTATTCTCGCATAGTTTAGATACCTTCCTAGCACTGGATTCATTGATCAATGAATTGATCATACATGGTTTTAACATCTTTTGTTCTCACAAATTACTCAATTTTTATCCTCACAGCAAGATTATGTTCTTTCTACTTTGCTTTGCTTTGCTTCTAAGATCAGACTATGTACAGCAATTGCACTTGGGTCTCTTAACTGTGTTGTGGAATGTGGATTATGATTTTACTATCTTAGTTAGATTTTACTGCTTGTATTCACCAAATCTCGTACTTTCTGGCAGTAGCTTTATCAGAAGGTATTCATAACTTAGTAAAATCAACATCAGTCAAATCAGTGAATCACATCTTAGTGAAATTCATTTTAGTCCAAAGATTTGTAACTCATCTATTGTCCGGTGGTTCTCATGTCTTCTAGATTCATGATAAGGGTGTGTGAACAAGGTCAACTGGTTTATTAACTGAATGACATTTTATGTCTGCACACTTTGAATTTGAATTGTGAATTGATCTTGATTGGGATGGTAACTTGTGATGAAGACAACACCTTCATCATAACCAAGCAATGCTTTCCTGCCTTGGTAAACTGTGAATTGATTTTGATTGGGCTGATATAACTTGTGATGCAGACAACACTTTCATCATAACCAAGCAATGCTTCCTATTGCCTTGGTCTCACTATCTGGGCTAACATTGTTGCTCTTTTAAGGCCCAAATAGAAACTGTATAGTTTGTGGCCCAGTGAGATGCTGAAATGGGCAAAGAAACAAACCTTTATCATATGCTACAAAAGCCCAGAGATATGCAGCACCTGGCCACTTTATATAACTAAACCTTTCTACAACAAGAAATTTGTTTTGATTCCAACAAAATCCTTAGGCATGTTTCATTCCATCATCATGTACCAGATCATCATACCAAATATCAAGAACAAGAAATGACTCGTTCTAACCTGACTCCTCATTCTAACTTGGTTCCTAGAGTCATATTAACAAAAAGCTCTTCGACTCGAATATAGTAGATCATCATAACAAATATCTTCTCACTCTAATGTGATTTCTCATTCCAACTTGATTGCTAGAGCCATACCAATGAAAAGCTCTACAACTTGAATATGTCAGTTCTTATGGCCATTCGTGAAAACTTCAGTTCCTGTTATTATGTTTCTTCTATTTTTGCCTTGTCCACGCCAAACACGTACTAAAGACTTATGATAAATTTAGAACAGGAAGGAAACCAGAAATGATGAATGTGTGTGTATGTACTAGCTACTAGCTAGCTAGTAGTAGCAATGATGCCTCTATACATTTGGCCATGAAAGAACCACGAATTGGTCAGACAAAATTGACCAGGTATGACACGTACGTACAAAATTATTGCATGAAGTAGTTTGAGTGTTTGACCCACTAGCTATCATGAAAAGACATGCATTGACACAAAAGAATAGAAACTGGGATAAAAAAAAATAAAATTAAACAATGCCCTAAGTACAACCAAGTACGTGTACTAGTCGAGAAAGCCAACCGTGAACATTTTTTCTTATTTAATTGTAATTGTGATCGTTGTGGTTTTCAGAGCTTTAAATTAAACTGAATGGATGGTATAAATAGAGCATTTTCTTATGATGAAAAGAACATCTTTTGACTTGACAAATGGCTTGATATACAAACATGAGTGTTTTATGTTGTTTATGTATGTACTAACACATGACAAACTTGGGATTATTGATGGTAGTACCGTTTTTAATAATCTCTATTGAAGTTTGATTCCTCCCAAAAGATCAACTCTAATTGTATTAAAACTTCAACTGAAATTGTTTCGATCGCAAGCATGTTTAAATTATTTATGAATGTGAAACTGCATTGAAATAAGCATATGTTGAATTCATGATGCCAAATTGAACTTACTATCTAGCACACTTGTTTTAAACTTACGTGCATATATAATAATATCCCTGTAGTGGAAATTAGGGTTCTATATATGATTAACGTAGCTTCATAATAGGAAGAAAGATTTGCTACATATTATTCCTTTCATAATCGATCATATTTATCTTATCAAAGCTGGTAATCTTTTTTTGAATAAAGGGGTGATTTATTCATTTGAGCAAAAAGTTATTTAGATGTTATTTTATATATCCTAGGCCAATCCTAACACTTACACACTATCTTCACAATGGTTAATTATAATTCAAGTGCACTCTTCTCAAAGCTGGTAATTTTGGTATCTATATGAAGCTTTTTTTTTTTGTTAACCATTTTTCTGTCTCTTGCTCAACTAGACCAACCTCTTAAAATTATATGTATATGTATATGAAGTTTTAATATTAGTATTTGTAAGGACTTCGATACCGGCTGGATAGCTCAATTAAGTATGGTTATTTGGTTAACAATAACACCATATATGATGTCTAACACCAATATCAGATTGGTTGATTTGAAACCTTTGTTTTTGCATATCAAACACCCCCATAAAGATACTGAAGAGATCCTAGTGATGGGTGTATATAATTTAGCTGCTGTTAATTTATTGCAGAAATTAAGAGAGATCTGACAAAATAGATGAGGGCATGTCGACGAGCCTTTAGAAATTCATTGAAAGTGGTGGGAAATCCACAGATAGCTCTCCTCTGAATCAGAGAAAACAAGGGTTTGAATATTTGGCTTTCAAACTAAGAAGAAATTAAGCTTGTACTCTGTAGTAACATTTGTTGGTAAAACAAACCCCCTCCTCGAAAAGGTACCTTTTTTATTTATTATTTCGATCTCTGTAGTTTTCCTAAGTGCACGTGCATTTCCATCACTTCCAGATCTCCTGTCTCTCCCCATAATTCAAGCAAGCTAGCTAGCAAGATTCAAGAACAAGTGTGTGTGATAATTAATTATGAAGGATTCAAGGCCATGCCCTAGCCTCTTTCTACTCTCCATATCATATCATTGACCAGATCTAGCTATTCCAATATATATACATTAATTAGAGAAATTTTAGTTTTTATTTATTTATTATCTACAATCTGATGTTCTTACAAGTGGCTAGCTACCCATTAATTAATTGAAATTAATATATCTGTTAAAAAATTAATGTATATACATACTTTTGTGGGCTGATGAGAAAACATATCCCAACATTTTTAACTGTTCTATGAAAACATGGTCACAAAATATACTATAGTAGTACTATCATGTACGTTAAACAAACAAAACAAATATAAATATAGCTACTTACTATCAAAAAAATATTGAGCAACTATCATGATTTCAATGATTAATTACCTATTACTTTATGCAAACTAAAATTAAAGAGACTAGCTAGGGCCACTTTTGTATTGATCGAATTTCATGTAAATATATGTAGTTCATGTGTCAAATTTGTCACAACTAATTAATTAACTCGTTTATGGAATACGTATAAAGCACTAGCTATTCCACTTATATATAATAAATATGGCAAACAACACATTAAACTCGTTTCTACAAACCGACTGTTTTAGTTTTATTTTTAGTGATCTAACTTCTAAGTGGTGTGGTCTACTTATATGATTAGTTGAATATTTACTACTTTAATTTTGGGTGAAAGATTAATTGAATATATATTGAGAGCTTGACTGTTTATGACCAAGATTAACAAAGGGATAAAAAAGAACTGGTGTTTTAAGTCTTCACATTGATTGAGTTTGCTTATGATGTTCCCATAGTTAATTAGTATATGTTGGCCAATTTTTTATTATTATTGAAAAACACTTCAAGAAAGAAATTAACATAGAGCAAGTGATGTATAAACACATCATAATTTCTTTGATTTCGCTAAGAAACTTTCTCCACATGAAAAACTTCACAAACCCAAAGACAAAATCAAGATTCATCCAAGAAAACAAATTTCTTGTTCGAAAATCAATGCAATGGAGAAAAAGAAAGGAACCCTTGGGTTTTACCAAATGAACCCTAATCCCACATATTTCAATACCTTCAATGGATACAATATTGCCAGATACCATATTATTCAGATTGATCCAATTAACCCTAAATCAACCAATCAAACCATCAATCATCTTAACTCCTCATGGATCCTATATCTTAATTCTTCAAAAGAGATTTAAAAAGAAAAGAAAACCATACTGACCAAATGTATTAAGCCTTTCCAGGATTAATTTTTTTTATTTGTTTCTCACTTCATGTTCTTGCATATTACAACACAAACCTCCGGCGGCTAAAACTGCGGTGGCCTCCCGGCGGCGCCCCAAAACCCATCACTCGCCATCTGAATTGAATTCAAAAGATTCGGCGGGCCCCCCATCCCTTGAAACATACTCGAGCTCGGATCCACGTGTCCCGCCATCCCCTGCTGACCCCCGCCTCCCATCGCCGCCGTCGGCGACACCGGGAGCGCCGCCGGAGCCGCCGCCTCGCTGTTGTTATTATTATTCTCCTCCTCCTCCAACGGCAGCCTCTCGTAGGCGGCGTTGCTAAACGAGGCGGCCATGACCACCACGGGCCCCGACGCAAGCAGCTGGCCCACTACGCTCCCGCCGACCACCTGGCCCTGGCCGCCGGCGAGGTAGATGGTGAGGCCCGTGGCCGCGGGCGGGGCCGGGGGCGGGAGGATGGATCCGGTGAGGGAGAGGATCTCGAACCTGCCGTGGAGGGTGACGACGGCGCCGGGGGACGCCGGCTGCCGGAGCGTGACGTTGACGACGGTGCCGGAGGCGCTCATGACGCAGACCCCGCGCTGGCGGCGGCGGGCGAAGGCGGTGACGCTCTCGACGACGTCGCACGCGTCGGCCACCTCCATGAGGTGGGTGCGGAGCGCGTTGGCGCTGTCGCGCGTGATGATGATGGGCGGCTTCGGCTTGTTCTTGGATCCCGCGGGGCGGCCACGCGGACGCCGCCCCGTGCCGGATCCGATCCCGGGTCCGCCCGATTCGGTGTCGCCGCCGCCGCCGCTGCCCGAGTGATCGCCCTCGTCGTGGTTGTGGTTGTGGTCGTGGTCGCGCTTCTGGCCCCCGGAGTTGGGGGTTTGGTGGTCGTGATCTTGGAGGTGGAACGGGTGGTGGAGGTGGAAGGGGGGCGGGAGAGGGTGTCCGCCGTGCCCGGGCGGCGGCGACATCGGATCCATAAGATAACTAGCTTAGATTTTTGTTGGCTTGATTTGTATATAGGGCTTGTGTTTGGGGTGCAAGCTAGCTAGTTGGGGTATTTCATCAAACACATGGTGTGTGCAAAAGGAGGTGGAAAGTGGGAGGACAGAGAGATTTGGAAAGGAAGAGGTGGATTGAGGGGTCACAAACTAAAAGTATTGAGTTGTAAACAGCCACTAGCTATTAAGCTTACTTTGTAATATTGGTGTTGATATAATTAGGAGGAGTTTTTTGAAATAGCTAGCAAGGAAGTTGGGTCTATCTCAATCTAGGGTTTTGGATGTGGGGGTAGGAAATGGAGAGGTGGGGGGGATTGGTATAATGGTTTTGGGTCAATGCTAGGGTAGTTGCCTTATTATGGTATGGGCTCTTGCTAAAGTGGGGTCCATCACTCCATCCACACCTTGCTTTTGCATTCCTCAATTTTATCCCTACTTGAGTTTTTGATGAGCGACCTATAGATTTTACTACAACAAGAGTGTAGCATTGATAATTTAATATCATTTATCTGATGAGAACATTGCATCAAATAGTGTCTAAATAAGAAATCCTTTTAACATATAAGATTAATAGATTATCAACTATAAGGACAAGCAACAAGGTAAGTTGTATACGATGGATCAATATACATGGATTTTATTCTAATATGATGATAAACTAGGAAGATTTAGCATATCATTACATCCCCTCGAGTTGGAGGGTGGATAAGAAATTTCGAATTGAAACTTAATATATATTTGAAATATTCGACATAACAATGGTTTGGTGAGAACATCTGCAAGTTGATTATGTGTATATGTGTAGGACATGCATGGTTATTAAGATCTAGATCCAGACCTTAAAATATGAGATCCTACGATCCAAGTAATGGCGTTTGATTTGGATTGGACACTAGGATCTATTCATGTCATACTCTTACTCAGTTACTCATAGGATTGATACGATCTTGCGATCTTAAGATCCGAGATCTCTTCAAGTAAGATCCCTAGATTGAAATTTTACAAATACCAACACTTAATTTGAGAGCCAAATATAATTTTATCTCCACCTATTTCTCACCGTCTTTCCTCCCATTTAATTTCCATCATTCTCATGTATTTCCCTAATTTCTATTCTCCTTTGTCGATGACTACAAGGTCCCTTGTCATTCGATCCTAGAATTTTGATCTTGATAACTTTGATGTGACACATTAAAAAAGAACCATTTTGAACTTTTTCTTAAACAAAGTGAAGGCTAGAACAATATGTTTTTCATCCTAAAATGAAAAATGGGATTTCCACTGAGATGTTTAATTAGTTACCATATTATCATAAGATTATCGGTTGAGATTGTAGTGGAACGTCTAACTCAGATATAGGAGCTCAGAATTGGAACCAACAAGGGCCCTATACTCAGCTTTCAATTGAAGACTAAGCAACCACCTTTTGCTTTTGTGAGCTTTAGAATATGGGAGTATGGCCAATATAAAGAAGATAGCCAGCGACGGAGATGAACTCATCTTTATCTCCAACCTAATCGATCAACTTCGGAATAGCCATGTAAAATCAAATGAATAAGCTTGTAAACGATAATATCTTTGTTAGAAGTCTTGTCTAGCTAGCAGGTAGCCTCGTGGATGCTTTAGAGCACTCTAATGAGTCATCGTTGAAGAGTGCATAAACTATGATATTTTGCTTATAGTAAAACCAATGTTCAACCTTAAATAAAGAGATATTGCAAGCAATAAACTATTCTCCTTGTTAACTTGAGTCTTCTTCAGCATTAGAATCATCCCAAGTGGCCAACATAGCGTTTTTTCTTGCGAAGTGTCCCTTCCCTTGACAATGATAGCACACAAACATCTCTCATATCTTTGGTTGGTTCAGAACCTTTTGAAGGAACTTTGTTTCGATTCCAAAGTCTCTTTATAGCCCTTGTTATGAGTGCTACCTCATCATCAGCATCCACTTGATCTTCTTCAGTTTGTGCAAGATCAAAAGCTCTTTCAACCTTAAAGGCTATGTTCTTGACCTTGTCAGTTTCAAGGCGATCATTCGGACGTTGCTTGATTCCACCATACATAGTCAACTTTCTAATGACATGTTCCAAAGTGAGAGTCTTGGTCTCACTATTAGTTAGCAACGCAGCAGTAGCTTCATTCCATTTTGAGTTGAGCCCTTGAATCAGTTTGCTAACTTACTTCCATTGAGGAAGTTTTTCATCAAGAAACTCAAGTTGGCTAGCCACATCTTGAAATCTTGAGGGATAGTCACCCAAGATTCATTTTTTCCCTAACTCATTCTTTCATTCTCCCTTTCCAGAGTTATGATGTGATCCTTCTTCACATCATCATTACCTTGATGAAGTCGTTTGAGAGCGTTCCAAACTTCTTTGGTTGTTTTGTATTGAACGACTTTCTTCAAGTCTCAATGAGATACAACATGGTGGAGAAGCTTCTTTGCGCGAGCATTTTTCTCCATCTTCTAAAAATCAGCATCATTGTAGTCCTCCTTCTTCTTTTCCTCTTTTCCATCAGTAGAAAGGAAGGTTTCAGGACCCATCTCGATCACTTTCCAGAGTTGTCCATAGAGGGAGCATATGTGGGTTTCTATTTGCTCAACCCACCAATCATACTCACCAAACTTGAGCACATGTGGCTTCCAAAATGAATCATTGATTGATGTGTTTGTCGAAGTCACCGTCCCTGTAAACATGAAGTACTAAAACAAACAAGGCTCTAATACTAATTGTAGGATCGTTAGTACGTCTAAGTCGCCGACTTCACAGTATACGCAACACAATTAATAAACAGAAAAGACTTACTTGACACGATATTTTTTATAGTGGAAACACTTGATCAACAAACTCTGTTAATCAAGTGTGAAAACCACTCCTTTTCAAGTTCTCGATTGGAAGGATTAAAAACAGTAGCTTGCTTTATTAACCTCTTGAATAAGTTTACAAGAACAACCCAGAGCTAACCGTACTCTTCCTAGTATGCTAGCACTTGTTTGAACCAAGTAAATCTCTATTCTCAATCAACTAATAAGCCTACGAACTCTCTTCTTCTTTTAACTCTCGAACACGTTGTTGTAGGATCGTTAGTACGTCTAGGTTGTCGACCTCAACTAAGTCGTCAACCTTTAAGTAAATGCAGCGGAAATGAATTACAAGAAAAACTTACTTGAACACGAAGTTTTTATAGTGGAAACACTTGTTTGATTAACTCAATCAACCAAGTGTGAAAACCACTCCCTTCCAAGTTCTCGCTTGGAAGGATTAAAAGCCGTAGCTTGCTTTATTGATCTTTTGGACTAGTTACATAAACACCCTGGATCTAGACCTACTTCCCAAGCACTCTAGAACTCGTTGTGAACTAAGTAACTACAACCTGCACTCAATCTAACAAAAGCCTACGTCTTCCTCTCGAACTCTCGTTTCTTTCTTAGCACAAAATGGAGTATGAGTTCGTGCTCTATCTAACCTAAAGTCTTAGATTAAATACACACAAACTAGGTCAGATAAAAGAGAATAATATCTTCCAATTCGGTTATGGCAAGATATTATTTCTATTATCTTTACAAAATCATCCTAAGCATATAAAAGGTTTACAATTAATATTGGCTTAGGATGAAGGCATACACGGCTTACAATATAATCTGCATAAGATCTTTCCTAAAACAAGTTTATTCTATCCAAACAACCAAGATCTCACGCGTCTTCAAGATCTCCGAGATCTGCCTTCAACACACGTTGACGACCTGACTGACGTTGGCGACTCCTTTCAAGGACTCGAGGTCGTTCACGTGACAGACGTTTGGAACCATCAAAATCAAAGCCTCCAGCTTTTCTAACAAATTCCCCCTTTTTGATGGTGACAAACTCTTCTATCTTGTATAATCAGAGCAATATAGAAACTCGAACAGGATATGCAATAATATTCAGGTTAGCCAGAAGTTCCCCCTAAGTTGGATAACCCACATGTAATTCAGCATAAAAATCCCATTGTTTTATCTACCCCCAGCCTTTTCCCCCTTTTGGCATCATCAAAAAGATCAATCCAAATAATCAAACAAAAAGAGATAATGAAACAAGGGTAAATAGAAAATTATCCAACGTACAAACCGAATCCATAACAAACAAACAGAATAGTCTTAAGCATGCAACACAGAGAAAACAAAAACACATAGTTGAAACCGAAGAGATGTTTTTGAGATAGTAGATGTGCAAGGGAAAATAAAGGGAACTGGACGTCGGCTACTCAAGCTAAGTCACTGACTTGATCAGATCATCGAGCGCAACAGACAAGTCATGAACATCAGATTTCAGCGTAGACTGATCACGCAGGAGTTGGCCAACTTTCTCAAGCAAATCCTGATTTTGACGTTGGAGCTCAACTAACATCTTCATAATGTCACCAGGTTGCTCACCTTCCCTTCCCATAGCATGGATGCCCAACTCAGCATCTTCCATCTCATCATCAGAAATCACATCCTTGTCGGCATCCCTTGACACCCATTTATCATCAATCAGTTTGTAGCCCATCTTGCGAACAATGTCAGCATTCAGAAGACGAACGTGATCCACTTCTTTCTCTGCCTCATAAACCTCATGATAAAGAAGCACCTTTTTGACAATGGAGCAGTATGGGAGAGCATGAGTGGGATTATCCTTCATAGAGTCCATGTGGAGAAGCACCAACCGAGCAAAGTTGACAGGTTCCTTGTTGAGAATTTTATCCATGACAAGAATGTCTTGGATCATGGCAGTGCTCCTCTTTTGTTCCCGGGGAATTAGGTTGTTGATCACCCAAGTGAAAAGAACCTTCCTTTCGGCACTCATGAAGTTAGTGGCAAAAGAACCACCATCAACGTCATCGACCTGTGTGACCTTTTTGAGCAACTCAGCAGAATCAGTTTCTTCAGGCCATGCACCTCTATGATATTCAGCAAAACCTTTGTGTGGCACTTTCAGAAGAGTGGCTAACTCCATGCTTGACAAGGTGAATTTCTCACCATGTAACTCATAATGGTCCATGGTCCTCTTCTCCTTGTTCTCTACAGTCAACGACCTGTAGAACTCTTTCACCAACTCCAGATTAAAACTTTCTTCCTCATGAAATAGGTGAGTCCACTCTTGATGAGACAACAACTCAGTAACGCCTTGTAAACCAGTGGAATTGATGAACTCATCGTCCATGATGAGTTCCTTGACAAAATCACGACCAGCCATGTTACTTCCTTCGCTTTTGACATCTTTACTGCCCTTTTTAGGTTTGCCACTCGCAGCAAGTCGTCCACTTGACCGAGTGGCAATCTTTTTACTCTTTTTCGACCTAACAGTTTTCTTAGAGACCACAGAATCTCCACCTTCAGAACCAACTGGCATTGGAGATACTTCCCTTCCTCTCTTTCTAGTAATCTTGGCACTAGACTCCCTAGTCTTAGGTTTTCTAGATTCCTTAGTTATCACCACATCATCCTCATCAGACTTTTCGGACTCAAACAGTTGTCTAGCAATTTCTTCTTTCGATTTTGCCTTAGAAGAAGATGCCACAGATTTGAATAGAGAGAGCTTGGGATCACTAGGAGTACCTTGTTCAGAGTCATCGTGTCCTTCGATGTTGAGAGGCTGAAGCGGTGAATCTAGATTTTCAGTGGAGTCATTCACCTTGCTTGGGTCAACGACCTGTTCTGGGTCATTGACCTGAGTATCAGTTCCCGCCAAAAGCACAGTAGTCGTCTTCTCCGTGACAACAGGTTCAGAAATTTTATCTCCAGACTCCATAGCCTCAATTGACTTCACGACTTCTTGAACATAGTCAAATTTCTCTTGCATGTCTTGAGATTTGGGACTTTCGACTCGATGCAAATTCTCAATCTCAACGTGCTCTTTCTCTGTGGGTTTCGGAGAATTGGGTATAGAGATTTGTGATAGGGCTAGGATTTCTGGGAAGGTTTGAGTGGGAGGGATTTCTTGAGAAATTGGGAGAGGTTCAATTTGATTTGAAGAGGATAAGCCAGTTCTTAGTTTTGAGTGGATTCGGGACCTTCAAGCATCAATGGTGTGGCTGGTTTGTTAGCGGTTTGGATGGCTGCTAAGAGCAGAGCCATGGTTTGAGGATCAACAAATTTCCCGAGTTTTAGGGCTAGGGTTCGTGGGGATTCAGTGCCACGAATGGGGGATGAGGGATTAGGGTTAGGGTTCTGGTGGGACGCCATTGAAAAAGATTGAAGCTTTTTTGTTTCGGAGGAGAGGTTCAGAGAGATGAGAAAGCAAGAGATCGAGAATAATTGCAGGAGAGAGAGCGTACCTTTTTAGAGATAGAGCCTCCGTATTTAAGCTTGGACAGAGTTGGTGTGATGGAAACTAGATCTTCCCAAGATCTTTATTCAATGCAACTGAAAGGGCAAATTTCCTTTTGCAAAAGATCTTCAAATATTCAAAAAGATACCGTTGGGAAAAGGTGATTCTTGTCTTACTCTGAAACTGACGTTCTTAACCTGGTTTACGTCAACCACTTAACCAACAAAAAATTCCAGACAACTGACATTACTCATGCAGTGCATAGTCACTAACCTCACTTGAGTCGCCAACATCCATTGAAAAGAAAATACGCCTGGTGCTTTGGGGTTTTGCACAGGGGTGCCAAAGAGAACCAGGGAAAATAATTTATGTGTATTTGTCAATCAGGTAGATAAGTCTCCGTTTATACCAGAGTATTCAGAAGTAGGCTCATAGAGACTCTCTAACATGATAGGCTAGGGCAGGCTGTAGAGTCAACCATCACTTGAGCTTGTAATGAGGGTTAGGTACATCAGGTTTGGACTCTTTTGGGCTTAAAGAAAGGTTTCAACATGTAATTGATGCATAACTCAAGAAGCAAAGAATGAAGACATAATGATGTGCATGGTTCATGAGTTTGTAACATGGAAACATTCAAATTTAACACCTCAAGATCATAAAACTTTTGAATCATAAATAGATCATCTAATCTAGTCAATCATTGAGGGATAATAGATGGGAAATAGATTAGTTCAGGGAAATCATACCTAGCTCCATGCGGAACTGTACAAAGGGTTCACGATTGAGAGCTTTAGTGAATATGTCAGCACGTTGTTCACCTGTTCGGCAGAAATCCATGGTCACCAACCCTTTCTCGACACAGTCACGAAGAAAGTGATGTCGAATCTCTATGTGCTTGGTTCGTGAATGTTGTACAGGGTTCTTTGAGATGTTGATGGCGCTTGTGTTGTCACAGAGTATAGGTATGCTATCATACTCTAAGCCGAAGTCATGAAGTTGTTGCTTGAGCCAAAGAAGTTGGGTGCAGCACGCAGCAGCGACAATGTACTCAGCTTCTGCAGTAGAGAGTGCAACTGAATTTTGTTTCTTGGACCCCCATGACACAAGACATGGTCCAAGAAATTGAGCCATCCCTGAAGTGCTCTTACGATCAATTTTGTTCCCAGCAAAATCAGCATCCGTGTACCCGACTAGACCAAAATCACATGAGGTTGGGTACCATAGGCATAGGTCATCGGACCCTTTGAGGTACCTTAGAATCCTCTTGACAGCTTTGAGATGCGATTCTCTTGGATCAGACTGAAATCTGGCACATAAGCATACACTAAACATGATGTCTAGTCTGCTTGCCGTGAGGTAGAGTAGGGAACCTATGATACCTCGATACAGAGTCTGATCAACCTTCTTCTCATTTTCATCTTTTCCTAGAGAGGTGATGGGAGAGATAGGTGTGTCAAAGGATTTTGAGTTGTCCAATCCGAACTTCTTGACACACTCCCTGAGATACTTCTGTTGATGCACTCTTGTTCCTTCCATATCTTGAGTGACCTGAAGTCCTAGGAAAAACTTAAGTTCACCAACCATACTCATCTCAAATTCACTGGCCATGAGGTTGGCGAACCTCGTCACAAGTTTTTCATCAGTAGAGCCAAAGATGATGTCGTCCACGTAGACTTGTACAACCAGAGTGTGCTTTCCTTCTTTGAGAAGAAAAAGTGTCTTATCCACCTGTCCTCGAACATATCCATGTTGGAGCAAGAATTGAGAAAGCCTGTCGTACCAAGCTCGAGGTGCTTGCTTCAAACCATAAAGAGCTTTATCAAGTTTAAAAACATGATTTGGGTGAGTGACGTCTTCAAATCCAAGGGTTTGCTCTACGAATACTTCTTCCTTAAGAAATCCATTCAGAAAAGCTGTTTTAACATCCATTTGTTGAAGCTTGAAGCCATGATGAGCTGAATAAGCTATCAAGAGACGAATTGCCTCAAGACGTGCTACAAGAGAAAAAGTCTCATCATAATCTATCCCTTCTTGTTGGTTATATCCCTTAACCAAAAGTCTTGCTTTATTTCTCACGACGTTTCCAGAATCATCAAGCTTATTTCTGAAAACCCAACGTGTTCCAATCACAGTTCTATCTTTGGGTCGTGGAACTAGGTGCCAAACCTTGTTTCTCTCAAATTGATGAAGTTCTTCTTGCATAGCACACACCCAATCTGGATCTTTTAGAGCTTGATCCACATTTTTGGGTTCTAGAACAGAAAGAAAAGCATTGAAAGCACAGAAGTTCTGAAGTGAAGAATGTGTCTGAACACCTTTGGAGTAATCTGAGATGATGTTGGTCACTGGATGAGAATCTTTTTGCTAATAGTTTAACTGAAGCCGAGTGAGGTCAACTACCCCATTGTTGTGATCTTGATCAGTGTTAGGATTTTCAGTCTCTGCAGCTTCTTCGTTTGGATCAGACTCATCAACACCAGATTCTTCAATATTTGTATTATCTTCCAGTGCAGGCATGTCAGGATCATCTACGTCATCCACCTGAGTCGGATTAACGAATTGTTGAACTTGATCATTTTTCTCAAAGCTAACTTCTGATTCTTCACACAGATGAAAACCTAGGTCTCCTTCCTCTTCATCAACAATAGAGCTGCCTCCCATGGTATTCTCATCAAATACAACATGAACACTCTCTTCAACTTTCTTAGTTCTCTTGTTAAACACTTTGTAGGCTTTGCTATGCTGAGAATAGCCTACGAAGGTTCCTTCATCACTCCTAGCATCCATCTTGCCAAGACTATCTTTGCCATTGTTATGTACAAAACACTTACATCCGAACGTACACAGGTGGGCAACGTTGGGTTTTCTTCCTCTCAGAAGCTCATATGGTGTTTTCCCAAGAAGAGGTCGCACCATAGCTCTGTTTAATACATAGCATGCGGCATTGATAGCTTCTCCCCAGAAATTCCTTGGAAGTCCACTTGAAATCAGCAGCGTTCTCGACATGTCTTCCAAAGTCCGATTCTTTCTTTCAACAACTCCGTTCTGTTGAGGGGTTCTTGGGGCTGAGAAGTTATGATTTACTCCGTTTTCTTTGCAGAATTCCAAAAACTGAGCATTCTCAAATTCAGTGACATGATCAGATCGAATAGAGATCAAAGGTACGTCAAGCACCTTCTCTGTAGGCTTAACCCATGTGCTAAATTCTTCAAATACCTGGTCTTTAGAAAACAAGAAAAATACCCAAGTATATCGTGAAAAGTCATCAACAATGACATAAACATATCTATTACCTCCTCGACTTCTCACACGCATTGGCCCACACAGATCCATATGAATTAACTCTAGAGGATTAGAAGTACTTACCTCCCTTTTTGATTGAAACGAAGATCTGACTTGTTTTCCTTTCACACAAGCTTCACACATTTCATGTTTGATTTGATCAATCTTAGGTAATCCACGTACCAGTTCCTGATTGTGAAGTTTGCGAATAAGTTGTAGACTTGCATGGCCAAACCTATTGTGCCAGAGGTTGGCAACGTCTTCAACTACTTGAAAACACAACTTTTCTTCAGGTAAGAGCCAGGGAACAACTTTATAAAGGTTGTTTTCACAGATTCCCTTCAGAAGAGTCTTTCCTGAGCTAACATCAATCACTTGACATCCAAGAGAATCAAAGACAACTTGATAGATATTGTTAGCACAAAGTTGAGAAACACTTAATAGATTGTATCTAAGACCCTTGACATAGCTTACGTTGTTAACACAGAAATTCTTGGAGATTCTTACCTTTCCGATACCCAAAACTTGACCCTTATTGTTGTTACCGAAGGTGATGTTGCTACCTTCTTGTTGATGAAGTGAGATAAATGACTCAAAGCTTCCCGTCATATGAGTTGAACATGCACTGTCGAAGAACCAAGGACCGCTTTCTCTCACTTCATTCTGCAATGTAAAAGTCAGTTTTTACGAACCCAGAGTTGTTTGACAACTCTTTTGGGTTGGGCAACGTAATGATTTAAAGCACATCTTTCAATATAAACTCTCAGGATCTATGGTTGGCTCACGTTCATGAGCTTCCCAAAATCCATTAGATCTGCTATCCTTCATCTTTTTCTTGCATTCATGTTGAAGATGACCTTCTTTTCCACAATACCAGCAAGTTTTATGAGACTTAAGACCGACATATTTGCTATACCCAGGATAGATCGGTTTGTTATTAATACGAGCATGAAAAACAATTTTTGATGGTTTCAAGTTCTTGACTTGTTTCATCCAGATTTTGTGTACTTTCTGGCCTGAAAACCAAGGTCGTCTACCTTTTCCTGGGTTTCCCACATCTGATGTGGAACAACTTGCTTTGTTGTCGCACATAGGTGTTTTACCTTTAGGCTCAGGTGGACACAAGGTTTTCAAGTCTTTAGGCACATAGGAATATCCAAGTCCAGGTCTCGAAGTTACAAAAGTTTTTGCATACTCTTCAGCAGTTTTCTTGGCTGCAAACTCCTCTATCCATTTCTTTTTATTAGACTCATTAATATTCTTTTCTTTTTCAAGGTCATTGACTAACTTAGCATTACCAAGTTTAAGCATAAGATTTTCTCCTTCAAGGTTTGTGACCTTCTTTTCTAGGTCATCCACTTCAGACTTAAGATTATCACAGGATTTGCAAGCAATAGACTCATAAATTAAAGACGTTTTCTCTAACTTAGCACATTTGAGAGACCAACCATGATTATCATCTATTAAGTTAGAGATATTATCTTCTTTTTCTTCAAGTTTCTCACTGAGTTGGGTAACTTGAGTTCCCAACTTCTCAATGATAGCATGCAACTGTTCTTTAAATTTATTGGATAACATAGACAAAAGTTCAGAATTATATACCTCTGTTGGAGCATCTATAGCCATGAGACACATGTCTTCTTGTTGACTTGCTTCATCTTCAACATCAGAATCGTCCCAAGTAGCTAGCAAGGCATTCTTGTCACCTTTTGACTTTCTCCTGACACAGTTTCTTGCAAAGTGTCCTTTTCTCGAACAATGATAACATATCACGTCCTTCATGTCTTTGACAGGTTCAGTTCCTTTAACTTGAGTCTTACTGTTGCGATTCCAAAGCCTTTTCATAGCTCTCGAGATGAATGCAACTTCTTCATCACCGTCAACTTGATCATCATCACCTTGAGCAAGATCGAAGGCCCTTTCGACTTTCAAGGCAATGTTCTTGACCTTGACAGTTTCAAGGCGATCATCTCGCCTTTGCTTAATTCCTCCATACATAGTGAACTTTCCTATGACATCTTCCAAGGTGAATGTTTTAGTCTCACTATTGGTTAACATCGCAGCAGCTGCTTCATTCCATTTTGCATTGAGGCCTTGGATCAACTTGTTGACCTGCTTCCACTGAGGAAGTTTCTCACCAAGAGACTCAAGTTGGCTAACCACAACTTGAAATCTTGAGTGATAGTCACCCAAGGATTCATTCTTTTCTTGACTTACTCCTTCATACTCTCTCTTCAGAGCAATGATGTGATCCTTCTTCACATCATCATTACCTTGGTGAAGCCTTTTGAGAGCATCCCAGATCTTCTTAGCCGTCTTGTACTGGACAACCTTCTTCAAGTCTCCAGGAGTTAGAGCATGGTGTAGAACCTTCTTAGCACGAGCATTCTTCTCCAACTTTTTGTAGTCAGCATCATTATAGTCTTCCTTTTTCTTTTCTCCCTTTCCATCAGCAGTGAGAAAAGTCTTAGGACCCATCTCTATGACTTTCCAGAGTTGTCCATCAAGCGAGCAGATGTGAGTCTCCATTTGTTCGACCCACCAATCGTATTCACCAACCTTGAGCACTGGTGGCTTCCAGAATGAGTCATTGATTGCAGTGTTCGTTGAAGTCATTTTTCCTGTAAAAAGAAGTACTAAAACAAATCTAGAGCCAAAGCTCTGATACCAATTGTAGGATCGTTAGTACGTCTAGGTTGTCGACCTCAACTAAGTCGTCAACCTTTAAGTAAATGCAGCGGAAATGAATTACAAGAAAAACTTACTTGAACACGAAGTTTTTATAGTGGAAACACTTGTTTGATTAACTCAATCAACCAAGTGTGAAAACCACTCCCTTCCAAGTTCTCGCTTGGAAGGATTAAAAGTCGTAGCTTGCTTTATTGATCTTTTGGACTAGTTACATAAACACCCTGGATCTAGACCTACTTCCCAAGCACTCTAGAACTCGTTGTGAACTAAGTAACTACAACCCGCACTTAATCTAACAAAAGCCTACGTCTTCCTCTCGAACTCTCGTTTCTTTCTTAGCACAAAATGGAGTATGAGTTCGTGCTCTATCTAACCTAAAGCCTTAGATTAAATACACACAAACTAGGTCAGATAAAAGAGAATAATATCTTCCAATTCGGTTATGGCAAGATATTATTTCTATTATCTTTACAAAATCATCCTAAGCATATAAAAGGTTTACAATTAATATTGGCTTAGGATGAAGGCATACACGGCTTACAATATAATCTGCATAAGATCTTTCCTAAAACAAGTTTATTCTATCCAAACAACCAAGATCTCACGCGTCTTCAAGATCTCCGAGATCTGCCTTCAACACACGTTGACGACCTGACTGACGTTGGCGACTCCTTTCAAGGACTCGAGGTCGTTCACGTGACAGACGTTTGGAACCATCAAAATCAAAGCCTCCAGCTTTTCTAACAGTTGTTTTTCTCTTTCACACAATGTAGAGTGTGAGTTCCTGCTATCTAAACCTAATCTCTAGGTATTAATTGTCGAAACTAAGATAACTAGAGATATATTATTTTCCAATTCGGTCATGGAAAGATAATATATTTCTAATCATACAAATATCATCCTAAGCAACAAAAGATATTACAACAAGATATGGCTTGGGCTTAAGGCAATATTAGTGTCTTTTCCGAACTGAGAAGATACTATACAAAACTAGAATATCTTGATCAAATCTTCAAGATCTTCTCTGTTTGCCTTTCTTTCACATCGGGGACTTGACTCACGTTGGCGACTTGTTTTGCAGACTAAAAGTCGGCCACGTGACTTGCGTTTGGAACCATCAAAATCAAAACTCGGCTTTTCAAACAAAGAGTTAAGTTGTTTCCACATTTTCCAGCTCCAATAGACATGGGAGTTCCCTTATGGTCATTTAAGATGAAACCATAGGAGAATACTATCGGCATTCAGTTTGTAGAAATCTATTTGTGGTTTCTCCATTTGGCATTTTCCCTTTTTTTCTAAAGTTTGAGGGACCTTTGTTTGGGTTTTATCTTTTCATCATTTCCTTTATTATTATTTTTTTGCATTTATTCATTTTTTAAGTTGTAGCTTGATATATTCCACCACGTCTTCGATTAGTTCGCTCACTGTTTTATGAAAAATGATCTTGTTTCGATGTTGTCATAGGCACCACCAGATCACCGCAAGTTATATGAACTCTTGTTTATTTTGTCTAAAGTTAAATTTTCATGACTATATTCTTATATTAATTTTTTAAATAATGCCACAACCAAAGGCATTTATATTCGGTGCTACTTTCGGTACATTGCAAGGAACTCATTAATCCCTTGACCAAATATCTCGAGTAAAAACTCAATATCTCGTGTTAAAATTCCAAGAATGAATCAACTTTTTAACATGTGAGGCAACTTTTACCCCAATTAAGTGAGTGCACAACTACCAAAAATTTACGTTAATGAAAAATATAGTGTGCAAATAAATAGCCAACTTCATATCAATCACTATGTAAAAATATTATAACTACACGACACTTGAATGATAACAATTTGGACAAAGTTCAAACAAATCTTGACTTTAAAGTTAGTCTCATAAGTAAAATTTAGCTCCAAAAGATGTAAGACGATAAATGGCAAGGTTAATAATTAGCTTTATTACTGCGCCATTGCTGGAGGGATTAATTGGATAATGGATATGATTTATCTTTAATTTGGGAATTAAGTGGGAGATTGAAGGAAGATGATGTCGAAGAAAGCAAAGGAGGAGCAAGGATCGCGGCGTAAAGAGACAGGAATCATGGAGTTGTCGTCTTTTAACGTTGTTTATGGAGTCCTGCTCCCTGCCGGTCGCGTGCTACCATTACCTTGACAGCTGCACTTCTATTATTAATTTTAATGCATTATTTTATTTCTCTCCACAACATTATAATGAAATTCTAATTAATTTGTCTAATTAAGGGTGCACGTATGTCTGATCCCGATTACCTGAAAATAAAATGTATTGAAACATTCATTAAATTCTGAAGTTTAAAAAAAATGAAATCTGATTTGAGTAGCCCCTCGTTCACCTCTTGTTAGCTAGGTACGTAGTAGTATATTTTGATTAATTTGATTCATCTATAACTATATATTAAAGCTATTCCTTTTCGAGCCACCACGTTAATTCTGACCCCACCATAAACTTAAAAATTAATTTTTATTTATATTGATTTAGCTTTTTCATTGACATTCTTTTCTATCTATTTATGTGGGGAAAAAAATTTAATTCGAAATTTAATTAAAAACTAACAAAAATATTCTATCTTTATCTTTTTTATCTAATTACGTAAAAGATTCATCTTAAATTAAATTTTGATAAAAAATTCATTATGTAGATAATTAGTTGCCTAAATTTTGAGCTACCAAGTTGATTTTGGCCCCACCTTACATTTAAAATTAAATTTTATTTATATTAATTAAGTCTATGTCATTAAAAAAATTCTATCTATTTATGTGAAAAATAATTTTTAAAGTCAAAATTTAATTAAAAATAACAAAAATTATTCTATCTTTGTCTTTTTTATCTATTTATGTAAAAAGTTATCTTAAATCAAACTTTGATAAAAAAAAAATTCAGTATCTAGATAAGTACTTACCTAAATTGAGTTTGAAAAAAAATTATATTATATTTTTCTTAATTTTCTTATTAATATATCATTCTTAACATTAAATTTAATCATTTATATTGATTAAAAAAATTATACATTCTACGAGAAATAAATTATTGATATTAAATTTAATATTTATTTTTATTTATTAATATCCTATTTATAATGTCTATAAAATAGTAAATCGTAGTCGTACATGGTACGACGGGTAGAACTAGTTAACATGTCTCAGTGGCGGAGCTCTACAGGGGCAAAAGGCCTTATACCTCAATCCAATTTCTTTCATTATTTATGTTCCTCTTGTTGGGAGTTTTAATTTGATATTCCCTCCGATCCAAAAAAAAATGTCGTTTTAGCAAAAAAATTTACTATTAAGAAATACTTAATGACCTATCAAATTCGGAAATTGTTTGCATGACACACAGTGTCATGACACAATGAATATATTATTATTATTTGAAGAGAGAGAGAAAAGGTGTCTTTAATGCTTTAGCTTTTTATGTTTATTAAATCAGATTTGGACTTTCCATACATATAGGTTCGGATATCTTATTAGGCAGGTTTGAAATATTTATTTAATGGGCTATTTAAATAGGTTTTATAAATGAGCATTTTTTAGATTTAATAATACATATTTTATAAACTAACCAAAATTTATTTTCTGATCCATTAATATGTCCTAAATTTATTATAGGAATTTTTTTTAATGCCCGTGAGATTTCGATTTTTTCTTTTGGTGCCCAAAAAAATTTCTTATTCCTTTTGGTACCCTCTTGATTTTAAAATGTACTTTTTGTAGCCTAAACACACCCAAAACCAAACTTCCATCCATTTTACTAAAACTTCCCCTTGATTTTTTTACCCTTCTTTATTTTTCAATCAGATCCACTCTAGAACTCACACACATGAAGGTGGGCGACAAGGGCGACACACTTGTGGTTTGCGATGACGCAACGACCTGTCGGTGAGGTCGAGGTCGAGAACCCGATGCCGGTGAGGTCGGAATCCGAGTCCGGCGAGGAGTATAACGACCTGCCGGTTATTCTTATAGTGAATAATTTTTTTTTTCTTTATTATTATCCATTTTAAAATACCAATTTATTTATAATCTTACTACGATGCTTAAAAAGTCAAAAAATTAGTAAAATGCCCATTCAATCATAATCTTATTTTTAAAAGATAAAAACCCATTCACTTTGACAAAATACATCAACAAACACCCGAATTTGTACATTTTTATCAATCAATCCACCTGAACTTGTACACCGATCGAAAATTTGTCGAGTTGAGTGGTTTGGATTTGCTGGCATAACATTGAATTATTATTTATTTTTTTCCTATTTTATTCTATCTTTCCTTTTTTCCTTCCTTTTTATTATTTTATGGTCTTTTTTTGTGAATCTGGCCTTATCGGGAAAAAAAAATTGACTTCTTCACCGCCGGTAACACAGAGGAACCAAAATTCGACTTCTACATTGTCGGTATAACAAGGAACCAGAACCAGAGGACGGAACTATGAAGTCAGAGAAGAATTATTCCTTCTTGCAAGAACCAAATCTGGTATCGTCCACCAATTTCGGCGACTTCGATTTCGGCATCTCGAAGAACCGCTACGGCGAGGCAGAGAAGATATGTCGTCAATGAAGAATTCCGTCCACCTAGATCTGAGACCACCAGATCTCGAAGAACCGCCCACCCAGATCTGAGACCACCAGATCTCCGACATCTTCGACCGAGTCCGTCGTTTCAGAGGCGAAGAAGATATGTCGTCGGTGAAGAATTCCGAACTCCCGAGTCCGTCGTTCCTTCCTTTCAGATCTATAATTTTAGACTTTGACGAGGCAAAGAAGATATCTCGCCGGTGAAGAATCCAAATTCTTTCTCCCCGAGGAAATAAGTTTGAGCCCACCTATAATTCATCCCGAAATTTCGTTTTCCCTCTTAAAAAAATATTTCCTCCTATAAGCCCGCCAATAATTTAGCCCAAATTTTATTTTCCCTCTTAAAGTAATATTCTCTCTTATTAAGCCCGCCAAAATTTTTGCACACATTTTACCGATTTTTTAAAAAAGTTGAATAATTTATAAATAAGTAGGATTATAATAAGTTATAAAATTATATTCACACATTTTTAGTGTAATTCTTAATGTCATTTAAAATTCTCGATGATGAAATTAGCAAATATTTTTTTGAAAAACATATTTACAAACAAATTTATGAACCCTTAAACACAACTAATATAACTGAGGCCAATATTGCCAAAACAATAAAACTAGGAAAAGATGAGTTACCAGTCATATTTATCGAAATTATAGGTCCAAAGGAATATAACGTTTTCTTATAAGAATGAACGGTTCTAAAGGAATATAACGATTTATTGTTAGAATGAACGGTTTTAAGGGAATATAACGATTTATTGTTAGAATGAACAATTCTAAAGGAATATAACGTTTTCTTATAAGAATGAACGATTCTAAAGGAATATAACTATTTCTTATAATAATGAACGATTATAAAGGAATGTAACATTTTCTTATAACAATGAACGATTCTAAATGAATATAACGTTTTCTTGTTAGAATGAACGATTCTGAAGGAATGTAACGTTTTCTTATAAGAATGAACGATTACAAAGGAATATAAGTATTTCTTATGAGAATGAACTATTCTAAAGGTATAACGGTTTCTTATACCAATGAACAATTCTAAAGGAATATAACGTTTTCTTGTTAGAATGAACGATTCTAAATGAATATTGTCAACTAAACCCTAAACCCTAAACCCTAAACCCTAAACCCTAAACTCTAAACCCTAACCCTAAACCCTAAACCCTAAAGGAATATAACTATTTCTTATAAGAATGAACGATTCTAAAGAAATATAATGTTTTCTTATAAGAATGAACGATTCCAAAGGAATATAAGTATTTCTTATGAGAATGAACTATTCTAAAGGTATATAACGATTTCTTATAACAATGAACGATTCTAAAGGAATATAATGTTTTCATGTTAGATGAACGATTCTAAATGAATATAACGTTTTATTATAAGAATGAAGTATTCTAAATGAATATAACGATTTCATATAAGAATGAACGGTTCTAACCGAATGTAACGTTTTCTTATAAGAATGAACGATTCTAAAAGAATATAACGTTTTCTTATAAGAATGAACGATTCTAAATGAATATAACATTTTCTTATAAGAACGGTTCTAAAGGAATATAACGTTTTCTTATAAGAATGAACGGTTTTAAAGGAATACAACGATTTATTGTTAGAATGAACGATTGTAAATGAATATAACGATTTCTTATAAGGATGAACGATTCTAATGGAATATAACGTTTTCTTATAAGAATGAATGATTCTAAAGAAATATACCGAATTCTTATAAGAATGAACGATTCTAATGGAATATAACGTTTTCTTATAAGAATGAACGATTTTAAAGGAATATAACGATTTCATATAAATGAATATAACATTTTCTTATAATAATGAACGATTCTAAATAAATATAACGTTTTCTTATAAGAATGAATGGTTCTAAAAGAATATAACGTTTTCTTATAAGAATGAATGATTCTAAATGAATATAGCGATTTCATATAAGAATGAACGAGGGCACGTGCACTAAAACTTTTAATATATTATTTTTTTTAAATATTATTCACTATATTAATTTTAAAATTATTATTTTTGGATAGGTAATTTTTTAAATATGCCACGAGGGCACGTGCACTAAAACTTTTTATATGTAAAATATCTTCTAATTTAGTTGTAAAAAATTTCAATGTAATAAAATATAATTAAGTGATTGGTGTATATTGTATATACTTACACATATGCAATATTTTAACGATTTGGTGTATCATATGTAGGAAATAATTCATCAATATTATTCTACACAATGATTTCTTTATTGCCCAAAATAATTCCCTTATTCCTTCCCATATTAAAATTATTATGATAAAATATAATTTCCTAATTATGTAACAAGTGGAATAAAGTGGTAAATTAGAATGAATCAATCTAGATCGTTGGTTTACATTACGATCTAATGGACCAAAACTGTAATCCATGTCAAATAAGAATGAACCAATCAAATTAAAGAACCCAATCCACAACTTCTTTCCTCTCATCCGTCCATTCCAATAAAGAGAGAAACGAGTTTCATCTTCATAAGTAGTCCTGAGCAAATTTCGAAATACATAGAGATTTGCCAAGTAGAAGTGATGAGCTAGCTTTTTTTTTATCTTCATCAACCTTCTTTGTTAATTTCAATCAATCTTCTTCCCATTTTAGCCCAAATTAACTTGATTAAAGTTATTGCATAAGAGAGGAATGGGAGTAGATAGATCTGGGTCGATTGTTCAAAGTGGAAATCAACAAAGATTGAACACCTTTTTTTAGCCGAATTGAACACCTCTTTAGTCCAAATTCATTGCCTTTGTAATCTAATTTGAACACTAATTATATTAACAAAACCGATTGGAAACTCGATTGTTCATGCGAAACAAGGAACGAGAGCATATTTGGGTCGATTGTGGTTAGGTGGGCACGATGTGGGTGTGGATCTGGATCGATTGTGGTTAGGTGGGCACGATGTGGGAGTGGATCTGGGGTCGACCGGGGTGAAGTGACATGAGCATGTGAGGTAAATGAGGATGATGGTCATGAAGAATTGAAGATAGCCGATGGTTGATGGGAAGAGGAAGAATGGAAGCTGAAATGTCTCTTTTTTGGAAGGGCTAGAGGTTGAAGATGATGGCGAATTAATTATATTTTTTTAATTCTAATTTTGGCCAACTGAGTGACGGAAAGTCAAGTTTTTTGGAAGACATGGTAAGGATGGAACTAAATTAAAAATATAAGGGTACCAAAAGGAAAACAAAATTTTTAGGACACCAAAAGAAAAAGTCTAAATTTTAGGGGTGCCAAAAGTAATTTCCCTAAATCGAAATAGCAATTGGGAGAGTTGGAAAAAATTAATTCTAAAAAATGGGCTTGAATTATGATGTAAAATTGATCCATTAATACAACCCATTAAATTGTATATACAAAGCTGAAATGTGGGTCTATCCGAATCTATAGGCTTGGATACAAATCAGAATTAAAAAAAATTAAACTTAATTAATTAAATTAAATGCAGGCCCACACTTATCTAGTTTTATTATTATTTTAATGGTGTGTCATGACACTGTGTGTCATGGAATCACCCTCCATCAAATTCACTTATCTCTACGTATGCCAAGCTAAAATATTCATTAATTGGCCAATAGGTATTTGGATGACAATTATGTACATGCAAGAGGGGAAGAATTTCCAAAGAGAGCAATAAATTAGAAGACAAATAACCAATGAGAGAAAAGAATTGAAAATATCTATGCAATAAATTTTCATATGAAAGAATGAACAACATTTAAATAGGATCAAATATTAATAGCTTAAAAGTCATTTAATTTGAATCAGATGGAATATATTATAAGTTTATCTGATATGTGAGTAAAAATTATGAACATTTGAAAATTGATCGTATTTAAATGCTTTTTACAAACCATTTACTTAGTCAAAATATTTTTTTTATCTTATACTAAACTTCATATTTTCATATTGTAATTAAACCATAGAGATATGACTCAAAATAATGAGTTATTGGGATGTCATGAATCACACACTTTATTTATTTATTTTTTGTCGAAGGAGAGATGACACTCTCCGTCCCCTCGAGGGGACTTTTATTGATAAGAAAAAAGAGGGTTAAGTAGTAATCAAGCGGGGGATAGCCCGCCCCTTAACATCAAAAGACAACAAAGATAAAACACTATTCGACGAGTCAAGCAATACATGAAAACCTAAACTAAAAGAAAAACAAAGAAAGTAATACTATCAGCAACAGTGTTTGCCTCCCGGTAAATATAACGGAATTGGATAATCCAATCCCTACGAATTAAGCTATGACGTTGAGATACCAGGCGAAAGAGAAGGTGGTAACGATCCACATACCTGCATAAAAATTAAACAAAATCACAAGTTGTGAATCTATTTCTAGACTTTATTTATTAGCACAAGGGCTTCAATTTTAGTTTTAGTTTTTAGTTATAAGCATGTAATAATTATGGAATCAATCTGTTAGAATTCTGAAACATTCTTGTTTTCTTAACCTAATTGTATTCTAAAATATTTTGGTTCCTCCTCAATCAAATATGTTCTCTTTGTTTAAATTTGTAAGTTTTTATTTTTATTATCTTTCTTAATCATGTCTATTAAAATATTTTATTATTGTAAGATAAAGTATGCATGTTTAAGCACTTATTCTAGTTATGCATTTATAATTCTTGCGGTTTTCTTCAAATATTTTTCAATTTTTTGTACTTTTTTAAAATTGAAAAAACATTTGCTATGTTAGAAAAATTCTCTGGCCTCTACAATAATAAGTTGTTGGCTTTGCCCCTGCTACAACTTCATTCGTCTCTTAAAAGAATTTATTTTGATTTGAGTCCTACAATGAGGCGGAGCAACCGACGGGCAAGATACAAGCTAAGAGAAGGCAAGTAGAGGGATCCCCTAGCTAGGGCAACAAAGATCGTATCAGCAAACATTATTAGATGGAGCGACGTCGCTCAACGATCAAGCAGAGGCAAGAATGAAGGTAAAATCTAGTGAACTGGAAATAGGAGGATTGGATCTAAAGTAAAATCAATCAGAGTTGACTGGATTTGCAAAGTCGAGTCAATTTAAAGCAAAGCCCAACTAAAGTCAAAATAAAAGCTAACTTGGTAGAGTGAAAACCCTATCATGCGGCAAGACAAGGGTAGCGAGGCGCGAACTTTAGCAATGTGGTCGCGAGGGGCTATCCAAGGAGCTAGCATTTGTACAATCTAATTATCACCCCAAATCTTAGAAATCAATTAAACATCCAATGATTTCTTGCAAAACAACCTTGTAAGTCAAGGGCAAATCTCTCAGCAATGAATGCCAAGTGTATATCCCTTGTAACAAAAACAAGAGGTGCGGAATAAGGCTCCTACAAAAAGCAAAAAACACGGCAGAAGAGAAAAGCTTGGACCTTGTAGAATCCGTCCTATAAGCACAACTTTCAGCGCTAGTAAGGATGGTAATGGGGCGGATTCGGGGTAGGGAATACCCTCCTTGTTCCATCCCCATTCCCATTTAGAATTTTGATTCTCGTTCCCGTCCCCATTTTCTATTGGGGATTGAAAATTTCCCCCGTCCCCATCCTTGTCGGGTCCTTGAACCCATCGGGGATTCCCCGTCCTTTTTTTTTTTATTTTCCCCATTTAGTACCTCATGGACTTCCACGTTTAATTCTCTATTAGCTTTTCATAAAAAAATCACATGTTTTGTAATTATCTTCTTGAAAAATAAAATTACCCATTTATAATTAGAATTTCAACAAAATGAAAGACAAAATATACTAATTTAATGTAAATAAACTTGTTTTTTAATATAAAATTATACTATACCTACGGATTTTTCCCAACAGATTTCTTAGCGGGGATTTCCCACGAATTTTTTTACCGGGTTCAGGTTCGTGGTGAGAGCGGGACGAGAACTCATCCCCATCCATGATCGGGGAATTTATTTCCTCCCCGTACCCATCCTATATTCATTTAAATTTTCCATTTTTACGATGGAAAAACTCCACACAAAACCGAAAATCTTCTCCCTAATACCATCCCTAGAAGTTAGGTGCCTTGACCATGCAATTATGTTTCTATAAACATGGCTCTGAGCATCTAAAAAACGCACAAACATGATCAAGCCCCTCACTGTAGTGTGCATCGTCCAAATCCCAACCGCCGTCGAATTTTTAAACTTGGAGATTAAGAAAAATAATTACATGCTACTCTTGTGCAATTATATGAAAATGCAACTGAAACTACTACACATTGGCATGATAACTCGCGCATTTATCATCTGCCTATTGATTAATTTTATGAGTCAACTTATCTAAGATTTGTATATGGGTTTCAAGAAAAAACAAATAATTTAAACCCAAGATCTCTATATATATGACGCTAACAAAGTTGACCAAGTTATGATGGTATATAGCAAATAATTGACTAAGCTACTAGAAAAATGTGTTCAATTTAACAAATATCTTAATTAACTCATATAGTCGGTCTAGTGGGGTGAAACATAATCATAAATTTGATTGATGCATATTTAACTTCCATTAGCTTCCTTGAAATGAGGTATATGTTCATTTTTTCGTGTGTTATATGAGTTTGGCAGTTTGATCGATGTTTTTCTCTACATTCATTTGAGATTGTCACAAAAAAAAAGTATAAATGTTTTAATTATATTATCAATTAACAATAAACAAGAGCACCATATGATTAAGCATTCCCTTTTTTAAAGTAATCAATCATTATATGTTCGTAATCATGATGAATACATAAATAATACAATTGTAATTAATTGAAGTCAATGCCAATATCTCAATTTTTTTTGGTATTACCTTTGGCTCGTCTGATTCGATCAGTCGGACACCGCTCTACATCTGGACCGGGTACTCCGTGACCTTATTTTTGGGGAGACCCTCCCAATATCAATTTCTCCGTACATGTTGTCAGTGGGATTCGAACTTCGAATCTCCTGGAGAGCACTTAAGGAGTCTAATACCACTTTACCACTAGACCAACTGAGTATTGGTTCATTCTTACTTGATTTGGAGCTCGAATTTTAGCGAAACGCTGCATTGAAGAGGAACTGCCTTGTCCTACCTATAAAAGCTTGTTTCTCCTGCTTGCTAGGTCATTCGGAGCTTGTTCCGCACCAGAGAGAGAGAGAGAGAGAGAGAGAGAGAGAGAGAGAGAGAGAGAGAGAGAGAGAGAGAGAGAGAGAGAGAGAGAGAGAGTGGGATGTCCAACGGTTGAGCGAGTTAACGACGAATGAGATGTTGTGTTCTGCTCATGGAGATCCGAATGTGACTTCATCAAAGCTTTATCTCATAGCTTCAACATCCTTGATAGGGGGCCGAAACCCTATTTCCACCTTCTTCTACCTTGCTCTACTTGTTGATTTCTATTCTTCGTTGATTCTTCTTGTTCTTCTTCTTACTTCAGATTTGAGATCTTTTGTACTTTATAACCGGTCTTTGAGATCTTTCAAAAACTTAGTGAATTTTATGGTTAGTCTCCCCATATCGAGACTCTGCAGAGTAGGCAAAAGTTGAAATGTGTTACCAATCCTTGTGTTCCTTTGCTTTCATTCTCTTTGATTCTGTTGAGAGTTTGTTCTTTACTTTAGAAGACTCGTTTGTGTCTTTCAAATTGGTATCAAATAAATCTTTAAGATTTGTTCAGTACGTCCTTTTGTCTTCCGTTGTTTTGAAAACCTTAGATTTGTGCTCCTAGGAAGTCACAACGGGCTTTTTAGTTTCTTCCGATACATACCCACTATAAAACCCTACAAGATTAATGTTCTTAGTGGTCTAGGTTATAGATAATATGGTTCTTGAGTTCTTACTCTCGAGCAAGCAGGGGCGGCTAGGCATTGGGGCATGGTTTATAATGCCTTTCGATGGTTAAGTGTGCATTTTCCATAAGTGGAGAAAGTTCGGTGGGTCAATACTAACGTGGAGGGTCCACACATTCGTTCATACACATATACACGTTACGTCCAACACACAAGCTCATGGAGTTCCATCCTAAAACCAATTGGTATAGGAGGATTAATCCAATGATTTATATGTTAGGCTTTTATTCTTCAATTTTTAGATGTGAGAAGCCATTTTGTCTCCACACGCCCCCTCGAGTGCAATTGTTTGGCTCCGCAATACGCTAGTTACACTTGACGTCATGCCTTCATGTCGGCTAGCCTATTAATAAGACCAATGATTGGGACCCAAACCGAACAGGCTCTATGCGCATTAGGCTCAACACACAAGCCCATAGAGTTCCATCTTAAAATCAATTGACAATAGGAGGAATAATCCAAGGATTTATATATTAGGCTTTTATTCTTCAAATTTCAAAATGTGGGAAACTGTTTTGTCTTCACATAAGTTAAGTACCTTTATCGCCTAGACGAGGAGGTGAGCGTCTTAGAGATGAGGCAAAATTAACTTTTTATTTCATTAAAACAATAAAATATATCTTTAAAAATATAAAGAATGTAATTTTTTAGCTTTTTAATTAACATGGTTAGCTTTTAGTTTTTAATCTAACCTAGTATAAATATACAGATTTATTCTATCTTTTTTATTTTTATCTCTCCCTCACATGCCTAATTTATTTCCTTCTCTGCTATTGAAACATTCACTATTTCATGGTTTCTCTAACTTTTGATAATGACAAACTTTGGTGGTTTAATATGTTGTTCCATATAAGCATTTCAGAAAAACTATAAGAACATTGTCAAGAGTGATGGAACATTGGGAAAAACAATGGAGGAAACGAGTGATGATCTAGAAAGACTATTCTAGAAGATACGTGGCTTTCTATTTATGACAATTTATCATATCTTGAGCGAACGATCATTGCGAAGATGTGCGGAGATTTGACATCTAAGCTCGATTCGTTTGGTGCCGAAGTTACCTGGGAACTTGACTTTTCTTGTAACCGTTAAAGCTTAATCTATTAGTGAACTATTGAAATCCTCTGAGAAGGAATCATGGGTAGAGGTTTTTCTTTCTACTACTTGTCGGTTGGTTAAAAAGCTTTCCTCTATAAATACCTTGTTCTTGTCACTACCCAAAGAACATTGCTAGTTCCTTATCTGATTACTAACACGTTACAATCCAACATCCTCTTGCACCCACTCAAGCATATCTCTTATTTAACATACTCTTATGAGATCTAACATATCCAATGTGTGATTTTTCATTATGTAATGAAAATTTATGAGTTATAGAGCATCAAATTAATTTATAATAAAATTTGTAAAAAGGCACACCTAAACCAAACCACATTCAATTTTTAGCCCTATAATAAGGACTCGTTTCTTTCTATACCGATAAATGGGTTGAAATCATGAATCAAGTTGGAATAGGAATTACTCATATACCCTAGTTTTAATAAATCAGGTACATAGTCAAGTGTATTTGGATGATATATAAATCACTCATTTCTCCTTTTTTTAGTCAAAACAAACACTAATATAAATTTAGGTGATTCCAATCCCGATCCCTTATACCGATGATATAGAAATAAACGAGCCCTATGACCCTTTCACCTTTGTTTGCCTAAGTACCTTTTTTTCACAATTTAGTCCATTTATTCGGTTTCGAAAAAATGAATACACCCAACTCCAAGTACTAATCCTAAGCCCCATGTGAGTGAGGAGCGCAAATGACGTTCGAAGAGACCTCGAATCCGGCCATATGTTTTTGGAGCTTCCTCACTGAATAACTGCGCCTTTGCATTAGTTTCCGTTCCTCTTTTCTCCTGCACCACACACGTCCGGGTTCTGTGCTCCATAAAACTTACTTATCCTTACCCTTTAATCCACATTTACTTTCACTAATTTATTCTTTTTTAATTGACCATTAGTTTTACTTGGCTGTTAGACCATCTCCGATAGCTTCCCCAAATCTTTCTCCAAAATGGGGCATCAAATGTCATATTCTCTAAAAATAAATTGCTTCAACTCCAACAGCTTCCCTATTTTGGAGAATATATTTTTATTATTTCTATTTTAAATGATATGAAATCCTCTACAATATTTATTCAATAACTAATTAATTAATTAATATTTTTTGACTAATACGAAAATAAAAATATTTTAGAATCTTAACCTATAAAATGAGATTTTTTTTAAATTTTAATTATAAAAAATAAAATATTTTAGAATTTTAACCTAAACAATACATATTAAATTGTATTTGTTGTTTTATATAAAAATAAATAAAAAATATTTTAAAATCTTAACATAATAAATTATTATTTAGTTAACATATATCGATTTATGCATATCTACATTTTAGAATAATTTTTATTTTACATGTAATCATATATATGTAGCTTAGCATATATAGGTTTATGCATATCTACCACTTTTTTTAAGCAAGTGTATCTATATCTTAAAACAAATTAGAATAAATTAATTTATACATATATCTAGTGTAATACCGGAGATAATAATAAAATAGTCAAATTTAAATGCTCCATTATACCTTGCACAATAAAATTATTTTTACTCCACACATTAAAATAGTAGACATGTTGTCATAAGATAAATATTTTTTTTTTGTTAAAATAGACATAAATGCATGCTCCAAAAATATGGAGAATCCCCTACATTTAGGGAATGAGGGTTGGTTTTTCCTCTTTCACTCCATAATGGAGAATTTGATGGGAAAGCTGTTGGGGTAAATTTTTTGGCTAAATTCTCCAAAAACACACTTCTCAAGAATATAGAAAAGCTGTTGGAGATGGCCTTAATCAACAAAAGGGGATAGGAAGAAGACAAATATGTAAAGGGTTTTTTAAGTAACCCCATGTGATTAACAGACTTCAAATAGTGCCATGCCATGTTATCTTTTTCAATCACTTTATATATAATTTATTATATAACTGATTAATTAATTACTTGTGTCTCGTTTTCCCTTTGTCCTTTTGATCACTTGAGCATGTACCAAAAGGTTCTTAACCACTAAAATCCATTTAAAACTCCTTAACTCAATATGTGATTTTCCTTGATTAACGGCAGCCAAATTTCATGAATACGATACCCTTACCTTAGACAATTTTTTTTCCCTTAAAGACATCCTTATCCTCACCTGACCAACTCTATGATTTGCATGATCCTAATAAATCTATATGAATTACAATTATACAAGTCCAGATTTTATACTCCCTAAATCTGTTCCATAATATATTTCTATCCGATATGATTGACCGATTCGTTTCTAATTTAAATAAAAAAATTGTTTTCATAAATATAATAAGAAAACATTTGTTTAAAAAATCTGCATGTAAGGAGTATACAAAGGGACCATGCAAATGTCACAAATCGGACAATCTAGTGGTAGGAGGCATGCGAGGATGTTGGAAGGTCCAAGTTCAATCCTTATTTCTGTCCCTTAACTTGGGGTGAAAAACTAAGTCTTACAATTCTTCCTTTCATTGAGTTGAGCCGGTTGGCTCAATCTAATTTACATATTTCGTGCGCTTTACCGACTAATTCACGGACCCGAGATTTACCACCAAAGATGAGTCCCTAGATAAAATAAAAAAGGACCATACAATCTAGACTTAATGGATCTGTGTCCTGTATCATAACGCTATAATTATCTATAACAATTCATTAACAATAAACAATCAAAACTTTAAGGCCTCATTTGGTTGCAATTCATGGAAACGTAAACGGAATAGAAATGAATGTAGTTCATTTTAGTGTCATGATACATTGACAAAAAAAATCAACTTGTTTTGCACAACCTCTTACTCCCTCCGTCCCATAAAATAAGGGACATTTCCTTTTCCGACGTCCCAAAAAGAACTACCCATGTAACACCCCCTTCCTACCCTGGAGGTATTACCGCCAGTAACCTCGATTAAGACTAAACCGAAGCTACCCAAGGCTTTAAACTGGCTGAACAAATTAAAACAAACATTACAGCGGAATAAAAACAATTGGTCTTATACAAATCTTAACCCAAAAAGAATAAATAAATAGAACAACCTTCTAGTTGAACAAAATCTTCATCCAGTCTTCCTTAAGCTCTTATTTCTGAAACTCAGCTTCACTTTGAAGTAGTTCAACCATGATCTTCACTCAAGTATAACCATTGAAAACCTTTCTTCAACTTCTGGAGCTTCAAACATCTGAATCCGCCTCTTGAATCAACTTCCAAGAAGAACCTGATGTATCGAATACAACGGTGGACAACAGCCGACCATATAAAAGAAAAGAAAATGGACGGGTTAGTCTAATGAAAGACTAGCAAGCGGAGAATCTAACTTGGTTCTTATGGTTGTAACTAAACATATTGGCATCCAAATCCGAAAAGACTCGGATTTGATCCAACAGTTAGCAGTCTTATAGAGAATAAGAAGGAGACTTGCATAATCAAGAGAGAGAAAACCACCGCTTGTGGTTTCTTTAAGAAGCATAAACAATTGTTGCGAACTCATATTAATCACATAACATCTTGAAAAGTCTCCGTCGACTAATCAGATTGACTTAATCAAAGTTTGATTAAGAATCATTCATAACCGGGAGCAAGAATGGTTATCGAATAGACTAACCATTCGGGTACATTAATGTGCCAAACGCACTTATCTTTATTACTTTCAGAACTTTTCACAAACATGTTGGTAACTTTTAAGCGGCTAAAACCTCAGAGAATCCACATGTACATGGAGACGTCAAGATGAGAGGGATGAAATCCATGATCATTGACGAACACCTAGTACCAATTTGCACTTAGCTAGAGTGCATAAACATCTCTTCCAGCGTTGAGTGAGGTATGAGTCATGACCCGAATGTTGGGATATGATAGTAACGAGCTAAACCTCCCAACATAGACTGTGTTATAAAGAGGTCATCGGAGACTCGGCTCCTACCCCTGAAAAACTAACTTACTTCACAATAATGTCTCAGCATGAGACAACATATAAGGCCACACATAACGGACCTAAATCCAGTTCTAACGCGAAACTGAATAAACAACATGGTCATTATTTCTAACAAATATAACGACCTATCATATTTTATTAATCATACAAGTTGTTCCCAATGCAAATATTAAATGAGATCCAATTCCTCATTTAATAACAATAACGCAAGAGAGAATCGTCCACTTGCCTTATAAGGCGTGCTCGACGTCCTTAGCAATTCCAACAGTAATCTGTATCATCCCTCTAACAAATATAACCAAAGGATTTCTTAGCAACGAGCTCACAGAAACACTTCTTAGTTGTATTCTCAACTCCTACAACTTTCTAATCGATAAACGATTTAATTTCCGAATATCGATATATAATAAATCCTTAGTTATCATGCTTCAAGGAGCCATCTTGGCGGAATTATAACTAATTATCCGCTTCACTTTTGAAATAATTTTCTAAATAAAAATTGTTCATCAGCAACAGTTCTTAAAGATTACCAAATCTCGGATCAAACGGATTAACAACGAATCCTGAGTAATTATCCGAAGTCCTTTACCTGCCAATCGGTATCCAAAACTTGTCTTCGCTATAACGGAAGATCCGGACGTCCGTTTCATGAGCGGTTTGAACCTGTAGGACCGTATCAACGTCAAGATTATAAAAACCATAAATTTAATTAGCAAAGCGGCACCGAAAAGCCCTTACGGTGGCTCCGCAATCAACCCGCTAATTAATTTCGATCGTAAATACCTTCACTCGAGCCCATGGCTCGTTTGGCTCGATCATGGCTCGATCCCCGAGCCTGAGGGTGGCTGGGCGTTGCCCGACAGCGGCCCTCGTGGTGGGTGGTGGTCGGAATAGCTAGCGATCGCCGGCGACGTCGCTTGGCGAGGCTAGAAGAGAAGACCGGCGGTGAAGACGTCCCTCTCCCCGAGCATGTCGTTCCGTCCTTGATTCCTCTCCTTCCATGAACATGGCAGCAGCAGCACCAGCCCAAGATGAAGAAGAAGATAGGTAGAAGGTGAAGAAGAAGATGGAGGAGCTATGGTGGACGGATGGGGCAGAGAAGGCGGCCGGCGGTGAAGAAGCTTTCTCCCGAGACCGTTGTCCGTCTAATTCTCTCTCGTTCAACTTTGACGAGGCAGAAGAAGATATGTCTTGAGAAAGCACGAGCCCCCTCTCTATCTCTTTAGTTCCTTACATACTAAGGCAAAGAGGATAAAGATAAGAATTTCCCGTCTCGAAACGGGACTCGCGTTAAAGCGGTAAAATTTTGTACCTCGGGTGGAAAAACTTACTAAACGAAAAACGTCCCGTAAATTATGTAGACCAATAAAATCAATTTTCCATGATTTTATCTTGCTACCTTCAATTTTTAAGGCTTTCGTTTCGTATTTTAAATCCCTTCCGGTACATAATTAAAAAGACGGCTTATCCAATAAATATTCTTTTTCCACTGAAAAATCCTAGAATTCACACCGATCCATAAAATCATTTCTTTGTGATTTTAGGATATCACCAACAATTTTCTAGGATTTAATCTTCAACAAAATTATTGGATTAAGCGTTAAAACGGACCAAAAAGGTTAAAAGGATATCCGAGAAAAATTCAAAAATATCCTCAAAAACCGCAGTTATTACATTAGTACCCCCTTAAAAATGGTTTCGTCCTCGAAACCAAGGAGAACTCAGATCACAAGGAAGGATAGCACAAACATACACACACAACCACTACAAACCTATACAGAAGTTTGTAGTACCCCCTTAAAAAAAACATAATGTTACTTCTGCACCAAGCACAATCAACCATTGCTTAGTTACCAAACTTCTTCTTTACAACGTTCATTAACTTTGGAAAATGACCCTACATTTCCCGTCTAGTTTCTCCAGTCTTTTCTTTACCTCCATTTATAGGCCAAGGTAACCAAACTGGCGTTTTCTCTTATCTACGGATAGAATGCACTGAAGGTGGCAATCTCAACCGATAAATAAACTTACCAGTTCTTTTCAGTATTTCAACAGATTCAACATAGCGAACATTTACGTTGCCTCGCATTCCTCAGCGGAATATGCCTTTCAAGGCGAATATTAGAACAAAAATGTTGTTCTTTACAATGAACTTAACATGCTCTCGTTTCAGCACCACACACAACTGTTGTCGCTTTTGAGTAGTTAGCACCTTTAATCGTGTTAGTGCGATATCAGCTGTTGTTTTCTTGGCCAAATCTGGCCCATGAAGAACCTTGTCACCATTGTCATTCCAACAAATTGACAACCAACACTTCCAACCTTACCAAGCCTCAAAAAGAGTCATTTTCTTTATCGTGAACTCAAAATTCTTGTATGTGAAATCACTCAAACTCAAGCTGCCATTCCAACTCGTGTGGAATCCAGAATACATGTCCTCGAGAGTTTGAATTTGTTTCTTTGCATTGTTCATCACTTCGATGAAGGAAGCTTGCGCTAAAATTCAATTCACTCCACGAAGCTTGATGTTACTTCTTTCAAAACTTTGACATGAACCACCTATCTCAATCCGAGATAAAAGTCTTTGGAGTTTTATGAAGATTAAAACTTCATGCATGAACACCTCAGCTAACTTATGTACTCTTTAAGTCATCTTAAATGCATTAAAAAGAACACTCTAGGTGAGTTTCTTAACAACCTCCATATTGCATCCTTCTTTCATTAAGTCTTGAACGACTAATGACAAGAATCCATTGTAACATCTTCCCACTTCCATTCTGAAACAGGAAGAGACTATAACATTCTATCTGGTCTTCTATGCTCAATCAGGAATTCCAGACAACCCAAGCATATCAAAACGAATTTGGTGACATTTCGCTTCATGTCAATCCATCAAAAGTTTTATCTTAAAAACCTTATACATTTACTTGTTCCAGGATGAACCAATTAAGCAAATAATTATGCTTCCTTTGCAATAAGCTTTCAAAGCTCATCAACAACAGATACTCATGAACAGTTTTGAAACCAAGCAATCCATAATCTTGAATAACAAATCCCGGGTTTTACCTTCTTGATCTTCTCCATTGATCTTAAATAATATTACATTCCCATACTACTTTTCCTTGATCTGGTCATCAGATTTTAAATAAAATCCTAGGGCATTCACATAACCTTGTTGTCATCCAAACCAAACTTGTAGTCCTTCTCAAATTATTTTCCTTACAAGGATTACTTGAAATCCTTACTCAATTTCCTTTCTTGGGATAAAATCTCGGTATTACTTTAACCAAAAATATGAGATTTATCCAACACATGACAAGACAATAACCTATCTTGTCAATCCTTTACATCCTTTTCTCAACCAAAACTCAGCTTGGGCATACTGACATCCAAAAGTAGTTATTTCTCTCAACTACTTCAAACTACACTCTTACGCATTACTATACCAACATATTGGACAATAATACCTTTAGTCCAATAATTTCCAACAAAATTGTCTCCATTGACAATTTTCAGTCTTTTTCATCAAAGAACTGTTTAGACTTCATTTAACATTCTGACTTGTTGAGTAACCTAACTCGTAGGATTAAAAACATATCCTCACGTGTCCACTCTCTATATCCAACAACTTATCATGCTGAGATTGAATATCAATACTAATTCACATATCCAGACTCCAGACCCATTGGAGTTCTGCTTAAAGTCCTCACTTGAGTATCTTATCTCAGAGAGATTTAAGTTTTCAAGACACTATGAAAACAAATAACAACTAATGGAGAAATTACTAGTATATCCTTTATTCCAAAGAAAGGATTACTACAATATCATTCCTTAGAAAGGGTTCCATCCAAGAGTCCATATCAACTTACTTTCAAGGACAATTCCGCTTAAAAGATAATGACTTCCTTAGGTCATGAAGTCAAACAAGAAGAACTATTAGCAAACTGCTTAGATGATTCCACTAGTCGTTGATTGAAAACAATCCCAAACTTTTAGAGAAGTATGGAATTACTCCAGACTCTCCAAAGATCATCCAAGACTTGTAAAGAATCTTACCAAATTTCTTTACTTATAATCGAACTGTTTTGGGAAGTTTGACCATACTCTTTAAATGGTATAGGGTACCAAGGATATACTAACTCAAAAGAGTTTTACAAGATCCTAGATATAACAATTGCTATAATGCAAAAGAAAGCTTGCATCTTTTCATCTCAACCAACTACACCTGCAAAACTCATATAATTGCAAAGCTTATATGATTGCCAAATCATACTAGAAACTATTCTTTAAAACCCAAGGAATTATGTGATCTTATTCCACCATGTGATCAGGATGGGGAGATAAAATAAACATAATCCTTTACTGCATTCTCATAGGAATAAGACATGTAATCTTGCCTTACCATGTGATCAAGATGGAAGACAAGACACATTCTTACTCACCACCATGAAAACCGTAGAAAAATTTATTCATGAATCCTTTATAACAAACTACCATTACTTTTAGAAATTCATACTTGAATCCTATAAAGTCCAAAGAATTTTCTCAAAAGAGAAAATCATGAAACGATCTCAAATATCCTTAAATCATAACAGCTTGACACGAACTCGACATAGATTACTAACATACTTGCTCTAACTTTGAATACTGTGGAAACAAAGATTAGCTACTCTCTTGAAGAAATTTGGCGCGTCAAGCCAATGCACCAATTAAAATTACTGACCTTATCTTAATGATGCTACTAACGCTTTGCCCTAGTTCTGTGCTGACACTTGCACATTAGCTGACTTTACCAACTTGACAAATGTTTTGAATCAAAACCGAGTCTCAAAGGAGCTAAGATACTCCAATTCACTTCTGAGCCCCACATTTTCCCTCGAATGTGACACTTCATTCCCTTCTCAAGGTAGAACTTGATGACATACCTTGACTTTTCTTAATTAGATATACTGCTAGACTTTTCTATAGTCCATAACATTGAGTAATCTCTGCCTGATTTAACTTGGTCCTAGCCCAACTTAACTTCACAGGTTCAATAAAAGAGTTGATCACTCCAATCCACTTACTTGCAAACCTTAGGAAAAATGTGGTTTCAACCACTTCTTATCCATGGAAGATTGTTCGAAGGTCGTTCTCAACTTGTATGTCTACCTTGACATACTACTTTAAAGTTATGCAAATATGATCCATTGACAGAATTCAATACTTGAGTTCATCCATTCACAAGACAACGAACCTTCTGCAAGTGAATCTTCATATAAATTCTGATATCCAAAAGTAAACTATCAAACTCTTCTAATGAGTTTAAGGATTTTCAATCCTCTTATAACTTAATCTTCTCGATATAAAAAAAATGAACTTTCAAACTATGCATCTAGTTCAAAAGATTCAATCCTTATATCTCTCTACATATAAGGAAATTCCTTTAATTTCCAATCTCTTTTAGCAGAAGAATGCACATGATCAAACAAGGTATTCTTAAACCTTTCTCAACTCAACATTGGTGAACCAACTAAACTTCTCCATCATTCCCTTGTCTTCTTGCTTAACCATAAGGAGAAGACATGTACCTTTTCATTAACTTAACATCAAACCACATTGCAAAGGAAGAGTTTATGGTTAGGAAACTTGCCGACAGCTTAACAGTCTCACCAGTTCCACCTTAGGCTTTGGATTCGACTGATATAAAATCTTCAAAATCTTAACACAACTGAAATTATCCTTTCAGCGATAAGGTCTAAGCCTTATTGACCACAATATTGAATGATTGATATTTTTCTCCCAACCGATTAAAATATCAAAGACGAACATGCCCAAAATCATTCCTTGAATGATCTTCTCAAAACTAAACTTTATTATTTCCATCCTTGAAGAAACATAAGCCAATACCAATGGCAATTTAGAAAATCTTATTGTTGATTCCATTATTGGTCAATTATAGACCTCAAGTCTCTTCTCATTATCCCAAGCTAGGTATCATACAACGAAATTCCCATAACGTTGTCACATAGGTTAATCATCAGGATATCAACAACTCAGTGTCATCAATTAACACTTGCACTAGTAGTTAATTCAACATAAACACATCATCGATGAACTTCTTCTTGTTCAATCCTTTTTAACCAATCAACCTTATTCACAACAACTGTGATGATTGACCACTTGTTCACAACTTAAACTAAACCAGCATTCTTCCTTTCTTTCTTACTATAACCATAAGAAATTCACATTCCATTCAGAATTCTCAATCCTCTTAACTCAAAGGATAACAACATATATGAAAATCTGAGTTCGAAGACTATCAGATTCAAAATTGAACTGCATCTTCCAATAGTTTAACAATTCAATTGATCCAACACTTGAGCACTTCAAAGCTCTTTAACTTCCCACTGGGCAAAGAAAAGTACAGAATATCCATGATTCTATACCATAAAGTCACAAACACAATTGTTGAAGAAAGTTTCCAAAGACAATCCTTTTCTTTTCAGGATTCTTTTACATCACTTCATGATCCATACTGATCTTTTTAGAATCACTCAAGGCTCATAATATTCACCAAATCTTACCATTGAGAAGTAGAGGTTCCAACTCCAAACTTCTATTGATACTCGAATTTCAAAATTCAGAAATTCCTATAAGAATATACTCTCGAAACTCTTACACTTATGACTTCAAAGTCAAACAAACTCACTTTGAAAATTCCTTTTTAAAGACAACACTTGAATTTTCACATATCAAGAGAAGAAATTAACAATTTCTTTCACATACCTTTGAATCATGACCTTTTTAAATGACATTCATAACTTGAAATCTTCCATCATATGAGCTTAACATAGGAAACCTTCAAACTAGGAAGTCTTTATGGAGTACAATATTTAACTTCAAAATTTCACAATGAGTTTCCTAATAACATGGAGGAAAGATGAGGGTACACCTAATTCAGACTCTCAAGAGAAAATAGGAATTCATTGAGAACTTGGTCTAGAACCGGTTCAACTTTAGGAATCTTCACCTAATCTTACTTTGGATCCTTCTCGGAATCCATTCCCATCTCCAGGGAATCAAATGTCCACTATAGGACCTTTTTCCACATAAACCATTACAAACTTATTACCTCATGTTCTCCAATTCCCTTTCCTCTTTCTATCTCTTTCACGAGTCTGACCTTCAATCTTAACCACTTTCCGTAAATGGTTCTAAGACAACACCAATATAGAATTCTCCATAATTCTATATGGAAGATGAAAGTCTTAAGCAAGACTTAGGAACTTTTAGCTCTGATACCACTTCTGTAACACCCCCTTCCTACCTTGGAGGTATTACCGCCAGTAACCTCGATTAAGACTAAACCGAAGCTACCCAAGACTTTAAACTGACTGAACAAACTAAAACAAACATTACAGCGGAATAAAAACAATTGGTCTTATACAAATCTTAACCCAAAAAGAATAAATAAATAGAACAACCTTCTAGTTGAACAAAATCTTCATCCAGTCTTCCTTAAGCTCTTATTTCTGAAACTCAGCTTCACTTTGAAGTAGTTCAACCATGATCTTCACTCAAGTATAACCATTGAAAACCTTTCTTCAACTTCTGGAGCTTCAAACATCTGAATCCGCCTCTTGAATCAACTTCCAAGAAGAACCTGATGTATCGAATACAACGGTGGACAACAGCCGACCATATAAAAGAAAAGAAAATGGACGGGTTAGTCTAATGAAAGACTAGCAAGCGGAGAATCTAACTTGGTTCTTATGGTTGTAACTAAACATATTGGCATCCAAATCCGAAAAGACTCGGATTTGATCCAACATTTAGCAGTCTTATAGAGAATAAGAAGGAGACTTGCATAATCAAGAGAGAGAAAACCACCGCTTGTGGTTTCTTTAAGAAGCATAAACAATTGTTGGGAACTCATATTAATCACATAACATCTTGAAAAGTCTCCGTCGACTAATCAGATTGACTTAATCAAAGTTTGATTAAGAATCATTCATAACCGGGAGCAAGAATGGTTATCGAATAGACTAACCATTCGGGTACATTAATGTGCCAAACATGTTGGTAACTTTTAAGCGGCTAAAACCGCAGAGAATCCACCTGTACATGGAGACGTCAAGATGAGAGGGATGAAATCCATGATCATTGACGAACACCTAGTACCAATTTGCACTTAGCTAGAGTGCATAAACACCTCTTCCAGCGTTGAGTGAGGTATGAGTCATGACCCGAATGTTGGGATATGATAGTAACGAGCTAAACCTCCCAACATAGACTGTGTTATAAAGAGGTCATCGGAGACTCGGCTCCTACCCCTGAAAAACTAACTTACTTCACAATAATGTCTCAGCATGAGACAACATATAAGGCCACACATAACGGACCTAAATCCAGTTCTAACGCGAAACTGAATAAACAACATGGTCATTATTTCTAACAAATATAACGACCTATCATATTTTATTAATCATACAAGTTGTTCCCAACGCAAATATTAAATGAGATCCAATTCCTCATTTAATAACAATAACGCAAGAGAGAATCGTCCACTTGCCTTATAAGGCGTGCTCGACGTCCTTAGCAATTCCAACAGTAATCTGTATCATCCCTCTAACAAATATAACCAAAGGATTTCTTAGCAACGAGCTCACAGAAACACTTCTTAGTTGTATTCTCAACTCCTACAACTTTCTAATCGATAAACGATTTAATTTCCGAATATCGATATATAATAAATCCTTAGTTATCATGCTTCAAGGAGCCATCTTGGCGGAATTATAACTAATTATCCGCTTCACTTTTGAAACAATTTTCTAAATAAAAATTGTTCATCAGCAACAGTTCTTAAAGATTACCAAATCTCGGATCAAACGGATTAACAACGAATCCTGAGTAATTATCCGAAGTCCTTTACCTGCCAATCGGTATCCAAAACTTGTCTTCGCTATAACGGAAGATCCGGACGTCCGTTTCATGAGCGGTTTGAACCTGTAGGACCGTATCAACGTCAAGATTATAAAAACCATAAATTTAATTAGCAAAGCGGCACCGAAAAGCCCTTACGGTGGCTCCGCAATCAACCCGCTAATTAATTTCGATCGTAAATACCTTCACTCGAGCCCATGGCTCGTTTGGCTCGATCATGGCTCGATCCCCGAGCCCGAGGGTGGCTGGGAGTTGCCCGACAGCGGCCCTCGTGGTGGGTGGTGGTCGGAATAGCTAGCGATCGCCGGCGACGTCGCTTGGCGAGGCTAGAAGAGAAGACCGGCGGTGAAGACGTCCCTCTCCCCGAGCATGTCGTTCCGTCCTTGATTCCTCTCCTTCCATGAACATGGCAGCAGCAGCACCAGCCCAAGATGAAGAAGAAGATAGGTAGAAGGTGAAGAAGAAGATGGAGGAGCTATGGTGGACGGATGGGGCAGAGAAGGCGGCCGGCGGTGAAGAAGCTTTCTCCCGAGACCGTTGTCCGTCTAATTCTCTCTCGTTCAACTTTGACGAGGCAGAAGAAGATATGTCTTGAGAAAGCACGAGCCCCCTCTCTATCTCTTTAGTTCCTTACATACTAAGGCAAAGAGGATAAAGATAAGAATTTCCCGTCTCGAAACGGGACTCGCGTTAAAGCGGTAAAATTTTGTACCTCGGGTGGAAAAACTTACTAAACGAAAAACGTCCCGTAAATTATGTAGACCAATAAAATCAATTTTCCATGATTTTATCTTGCTACCTTCAATTTTTAAGGCTTTCGTTTCGTATTTTAAATCCCTTCCGGTACATAATTAAAAAGACGGCTTATCCAATAAATATTCTTTTTCCACTGAAAAATCCTAGAATTCACACCGATCCATAAAATCATTTCTTTGTGATTTTAGGATATCACCAACAATTTTCTAGGATTTAATCTTCAACAAAATTATTGGATTAAGCGTTAAAACGGACCAAAAAGGTTAAAAGGATATCCGAGAAAAATTCAAAAATATCCTCAAAAACCACAATTATTACAACCCATTTCATTTATTTCCATATATCAATAAAACTATTTCTTTTTTTACCCTCATTATAACACTAAAATACCTAAACTGCCCTCATTATAACATTAAAAGCCCTACACTACCCTCTCTTTTTCTAGCCTTTTATACTCATTCTCTCCCATCCTGATTAAACGCTCCTCTCTTACTCTCCATTAACCCTAGCCGCTCTCTCCTCTCTCTCTCTCTCTCACGAAGAACCCTAAATTGCGCCTCTCTTAATCACGAACTACCCATTTCGATCTCTTCGCTCTCTTCGATTCTTCCCCGTCTCTGGATCTTGACGCTTTCTTGCTTCCAATCTCTGGATCTTCGATCTCCATCAATTGAGATCTTGAGTTCGTCCCTCAATCTCCAGCACCATTCTGGTTTTCAATCTCCATCAATTGGATCTTGAGTTCGTTCCTCGATCTCAATCTCCATTCTGGTTTTCGATCTGAGTTGTTAGCGTCGTCCCAAATCCGGATCTCGAGCCTTGATCGAGCTTTGTTGAGCCGACTCCTTTGTCCCTTGTTTACAATGAGCTTGGATTCCGCCGAGCGTTTGTTTGCTCAAGATTCCGAGGCCGACTCCAGGGCCAAATCTGATCCTGACAACTGGGTTTGCTCGGAAGGTAGTGCTTGTATATGGGCTCCAGATTGCCAATACATGCATTGCCACACATCTCCTGGCGAATCCTTGGAGAACATTGAGTTTCCTCCTAGCGCCGAGCTTCATGATGAGGGTGTTGTCGACCAACCTCCTTCAAAGTCCCTTGATGATGGCAAATTTGTCCCCTCTGGATTCGAGTGAATGTGATTGCTAAGTCCTCTATCCCTCTTACTCTGCCTTGATTGATTGCATGTTTGTTGTGGATCTTCTACATGATGGTTCATTTCGATCTTGCATGTTGTGACCTTGAATTTGCATGCTAAGTCCCCTCTGGATCCGATTGAATGTGCATGCTAAGTCCTTTGATTTTTACTTCTCTGCCTTGATTGATTGTTGAGCCGTTCCTTGATGCTTTTGTGACCTTGAATGTGTCTCTGGATCTTGCATGTTTGTTGTGCAATGCTGGGGGTAATCCGTGTGACTTGAATGTTGAGTTGTCATTGCTTCCTCACTTAAGTCCCATGATCTAATTTCAGTTTTTTGGCAATCCCAGGCTACTTCATTGCTTAATTGTGATTGGTTGTGGAGTAAATTATGGTTGGTTGCATGACTGTTTGGAGGTGAGATGTTGATGGAAATTGATGCTTTGGAATGAAATTGCATGTTTCTCCTGTTGACTTGAATGCTAAATCGATGATGAAGTCTACCTGACCTAAGATGCAAAACCTATAATATTAATTGACTTATCAATGTGCCATAGGAAACCAACCTAAATGTGACTGAATGAGGCCCACTGGTATGTTAGTGTTGTCATTAATGATTGTGTATGTGATAGTTGGGGACTATGAGATTATATGAATATGTAATCAATTATGTAACTTTGTAAGATACTTAGACACAACTTCATTAGCATGTTGACAACACTAATGTGCTTGAGCCACCAGTTTTTTTAGACTGATTGAGGCCTATTGGTGTGTTTGGGCTGTCAATTTGGGTTTGTATCAATGATGAATGGGGACAACCTAAGATTAATACCAATATTTTTGAATACATACATTACTTTTATACCATCTACATTTACAAAATAACCAAGCGTTACAGTTTTTAGCTTCACAAAAAATTTGTTTCAAAATGAAACATACAAAATGTCATGCACTTCTGCTCCTTATTTGTTCTTCTAATCTATGTAATCATGCTCCTCTTCACCTTGAGTTCAGTGTTCTAAAAATCGGGTTGGGCGGCCGCCTAGGCGGCGTCTAGGCGCTCGGCAACGACCGACCGTCCCGTTTTGGCCCTAATCGGGTTTATGGGCGGATTTCTTGGCTAGTTAGTTGTTCAAGGAGGCATCTTTGATGAAAATTGCTCTAGGCAATATAAAAGGAAAAATGAACAAAGAAGAGTATATATTCATGTCGGAGGTGCGGTGGAAGTGGGGGGAGATGTGGTAGTCGAAGAGGGAGGTGAATGAGGGAGAAGTCAGCACGGCGTACCGATCTGGGGCGTAAAAGTGGGAAGGGATGACGTGGGAGAGAATTGATTTGAATGGACTTCAAATTCCCACGCTTGAGACCAATTTCGTGCTCCAATGCCTTACTGGTTTTCAACTATGAGATTGCGTTGCATGCCTCGTTCACTATTAATAAATGAATGAAGAAGACGTGTGATATTTCCTAGGGTTTTTATGGGCATTTGGGCCTATTTTATTAATGGACTTGTTATTATTAGTGTCTTCTATGTCTATTTTTTATGAATGGGTTCCAATGCCTTGTTAATGGGTCGATTGTCTCTACTTTTCAATACTAGAGATTAATGAATGGGCAAGTTAATTCATTAAATCTCCACCTAGATGTCCGCCTAGGCGCCCGCCTACCGTCTAGGCGCTAGGCGCCCCCCCCCCCCCTCCTGCCAAGCTCCTGCCTAGCGTTTTTTAGAACATGCTTGAGTTGCATCTTGGCCTGCATTTGATGTGCCTACCTCTTCTATATTGACTTGTTGCCCACCATGAACAATGTCCCATGCTGTCATGATTGCATGCATTGGTGCTTGAACTTGGCTATGTAGAAGTCCTTGTCTTGCTAGTCTTTTCTTCCCAACATGTGGGATGTCATAATCATTACCTCCATTGTATTTCAAAACCTCATTCATGCAATATTGAAGAGTCATCCACATATCACTTAAGGTCTTTGGTTCCAGCTCATAATAAGCATTATAAACAGCATCTAGCATGTCATCAACATCTTTTGGCATTTTTTTGTGCATTAAGGATTGGATGCTTCTAAAAAAACCCAAATCCAAAATGTTTAAGTCAGGACTATTAGGAGGTTGTTTCACTAAAATGAAAGTAAAACCTTCTTGTTGATATACTTGTTGCCATGCTTCATCTTCTTGTGTGATATGAACCTTGGCATTGTCTTGTTGAATGTAAATGACTTGATGTTGCCCATCTTCTTGTGGCCATTTTGCCTTAATTGCTGGAACAATTTGTTGTATAAGCATGTCTCTTGTCACTGATCTGTTGATTGATTCCACTAATTTGGTCACAAGTGTCTCCTTTTGCCTGTTTTTGGATGATCTCTTTGTTGGCTCCTTGTATGCAAATGGGAAAATCCTTATTTTCCCATCAAATGTACACTCTCCCTATGCATTGAATCTCGGCCTTGCTACTGCAGTTGTAAACATGACTTTTGGGATGAATTTTGATGAGTTTGCAGACCTGTATTTCCATTTCTCATTTTGATCTAGACAGACTCTTTGTGTCTTTTTGGTGAGATTGAACCACTTTTCATCTATGTGCACATAATCATACATGGCTTTGTACTCTGTCTTTGATTCTGGTGTATCCCCTGGTATCATGCTTAGAATCCACTCCAATCTTGTCAACTTGTTTGCTGGTTTCAAACCTGGATGCAATGAGTTTGTGTGTGGCTTGATGGCTCCTCTATTGATCATTTTGTGAATGGTGCTTTTAGAAACTGTTATGCTTGTTGATATGTTTGTTGCTAAGTCCCTTATGCATGTCCTCTCTCCCATATTCAGTGTTGTAATGGCTGTTGATGGCACATGAATTTTTTTTCACCCTGACATGTGATAATTTGTTGACATATTGTATCTTTGATTATTCTCCCTCTATGTCTTTGCTTTGCCCCATATCTTGCCAATGCTCTTCCTTGAAACATTGAATTCTTGTGCAGCTGCATTTATTGCCCCATGACTAGGGATTGTCAGATTGGTAAATTGGGGTAATGGGGTTTTTATTTTTTATTTTTGATAAGGAAAGGAATTAGGGAGGTCTTAGCGACCTCCCTAGGGCATCTTGACGGATGAGGGAACGAAAGCCCAAATCAGTTGCAAGTGGAACGGAAGATACACAACGGAAGAAGCCAGCGATGTAATCAGCCATAGCATTGCACTCACGATAGATGTGAGCAATACTCTAATCCTGGAACTGAGCCAACAAATAATGGATATCCGCACGTAGTACTTCAATTTCCCACGGGCAGCGCTGGTCACCTAGAATGGCCTTGACCAGTTGCAAGCTATCGCCTTCAATCTGAATCCGGGGAATACCACGATGAATGGCCTTGAGAAGTCCCTGGCGTAAGGCGATGGTCTCGGAGATCAGAACAGACTGTCGACCTATCAGTCCTCCATTAAAAGAGATGGGGAAGCCGTTGGAGTCCCTAAGCATGAACCCGAAAGTAGCCACACCATCTGCACACACTACACCGTCGAAGTTGAGTTTAATGTAGTTTTCCTTGGGTTTTTCCCATTTGGTATTTTCCTTTTAGTTCTTTCACGACCCTTGTTAATTTGTGGGTCGGTGGGATCTGGTACCCCGACAAGTTTCCATTCTCTGATTTGCTTTTGGATGAATTCGCTTAAGTTGCAGGCATTATTTAGGTTTGTTCCATTGTCGTTGTCAAACACTCTCTTATTTCTAGAGTACCAAATACACCACCATGTGCTAGTAAGGATTTCCATTTTCTCTTTGTTTGTTCTTGCCCTGAACTCTTCCGGGACCCGGTGAGGTTTTTTGTCAACAGGGGAGACTTGGTCGACAGTCCTCCGTAGTTTAGGTCTTATGGTGTTCAGTGTTTCCTTTGTAAGGGGGCATGATAGTAGAATGTGATTTGTGTCTTCAACTTGATTATTACATGCAGTACAACCATGTGGAACCGGGATATGGTTATCAACAAGTCTTGATTTGGTTGGCAAACCATTTCTCGCCACCTTCCAAAGGAATTTCTTCATTTTGGGTGGAACGTTGAGTTTGTTAATCCATTCTAGGTTGATTTTAGGTTCGCTTTTGTTGAGGTTAATCCACTGCATGGTTGAGTGGGTAGAATACCAACCATTTTTGCTTGGTTGCCAGTAAAGTCTGTCCTGGATTTTGTTAACCGGGTTAATGATTTTGGCTATGTTGTTTAGGTCTTTAGGTTTAACAACCTCACTCAATTTTTTGATGTTCCATGAGTTGTCCCCACGTAGGTACGAGACGACTCGTTCATCCTAGTTAATGTGGGTCTCAACTCCAGTTTTGGGTTGAATAGAGATGTAATCGATCCAGTTATCTTTCCAGAATCGAATGGTTTTCCCATCCCCTACTTTCCAGATGAGACCGGTTGCAAAAAGGTCTCTAAGGCCCATTAGTTTGGACCACTGCCATGATGTGTTGTGTTTTTTCTTACAATTTAGGATGTTTTCTATTTTGAGGTATTTCTCTGTAACTATTTTGACCCAAAGGTTATTTGGTTCCGCCAAGATTTTCCATAGCAATTTCATCCGAAGTGCTTGGTTCATGTCTTCCGCCTTTGCAATTCCAACCCCACCATGCGCAGGGGGGCGACAGATGGAATTCTAGTTGATGAGAGAGGCTTGTAGTTGTTTTCTTTGTTCCAGAAAAAGTTTTTATTGATTTGGTCCAATTCTTTTAGAGTTGTCTGGGGTAGCATGAATGACTGCATTATATAGTTTGGTTGTGCCGAGAGGTTTTCTTTGATTAGGGTTTTTCGTCCCTCGAGTGATAGAGTGTTTGCTTTCCATTTTGATAGTTGAGCTGGTTCGCATAATTAGTGGTTTGAACGTGTTTTGTGTTACTTTCCCATTAATTATCGGACATCCTAGATATTTGTCTAGTGATACAGTATTCGTAATCTGGAGAAGTTGTTTAATTTGTTCTTTCTTGTTGTTATTAGTGTTTTTTGTAACTTGGAATGTGGATTTATGAAAATAAATAAATAAAAAATTGCTGGCAATTTAAATGAAACAGAGTCGTTTCATACGTCTTCCCCAATCCTCATTTTAGATCTGCCAGAGATAGCCAAGCCCGAGTGCCGCCGACCAGACCTCGTCCCCGATTGAGTTCCGCCCGCCCCAGCCTGCCCCTCAACCAGTCTGCTCCGCCTTCTGCTCCCCTTACATCCCTACTAAAAATTCCGGCGATGGGGGGCGACTGCCCACCCATGCCCCCCCTAAATACGCCACTGCTGCCCACACCCAAAATCACCATTATGTCTTCCTTGCATCTGCTCCCTCTTTTTGCACATGGTTTTCCTCTCAAGGACGAATTTCCCCTCGTCCATGTCTCTCAATCAAAATTTTACAAAATAGATTAAATAGTTGGTTTAATTTTCGATCAACGCAAGCAAGTGTTGTGGGTTATAGATGTTAACTCCATTTCTTGATGATTAGTACATGATTAATTGTTTTATTGAGTTTGATTTGAGAATCCCCAAATTGGCATCAAAAACCTAATTTCTAATCTGATTGTATTTAAGTCCCTAGTTATATATGGCGGTGGCGTGGGTTGACGGCAGTGATGTGGTCTCAAGGTTGCTCGGAAAAATTGTGGAAGCTGGTTGGATTGAAGGAGATAAATTATAAACAATAAGGGCACATAAAACCCTCGACCAACAAGAATGAAAAGTTTTCATTATCCAAACGTATGCTATCTATTTAATACGGAGTATATTATAAATAAAAAATTGTTTTATAAATCATAAACACGTGCAATCCAAGCGAACTCTTCATTTCAATTTCTGATTGAATCAAACAAGCTCCTAAAACTATCTACATATATATATCCACTAGAACACGGTCAGCTTCTTTACCCAAAAAATGACGACCTCTTACCGATCTACAACCTTTACACTTTCTATTTTGTTCAAAATATTGGAGAATTTCATAACCCTAAACCCCATTGCAAAAAAACATCTCAGAGAATTTCAGAACCTAAACCATTGCAAATCACCAAACCCTAGAAATACTCCCTCTAAAGGAATTCAAAACCAACCCCCAGCCCAACTCACCGGGATGAACGCTGCCGCCACCGCTCCCTCTTTTGCGGCGGCGGCTGCCGCCATTGTCCCTCTTAGGACCTCCTTCGCAGCAACCCCTTCATCTTTCATAACATCAACGACGCCGGACTCTGGAGCGCCGTCTCCGGTGGTACACCGGGGGGAGAAATGCGTACCAAGCCCCGTGGATCAACCTCCAAGCCGCCGGGTTATGCTGGGGCGGCGGGTTGGGCCGAAGAGCTCGCGGAACAGCTCCCCACGGTGGTGGAGTCCGCCGGAGTCGAGGATTGATCGGGAGAAGTCTCCGGGGGTCGGCTATTCTTCGCGAGCTTGAGTTTTTCAATCGTTTTCTACACAGTGTCCCTACTGTATTAAATAGACGTGCATGCCCTTATAATCAATGAGGATTGGACATGTTCAAGGGTTCATAAGGTAGTCCACTCCCTGATCCAGATTTCTTGATTGGTCCACGTAACAACTAAGTAAATAAAATAAAATAAAAATATTTTCTTTATTTTCATTTACCTCCTTTTTCGTCATCTCTTTCTTATTTGTATCTTCATGCATCTTCAATTGTTCTATCTCCGCTACCGCAAGTGAGATAACCGTTATTGTGTGAGCCTTCCGCAATCAGGATACGCGTTCGATCCCATCCCAAATATCTGTCGGAGGCTTCTCACATTGTCGGAGGCGGGTTGCGGGCTGTTTATTTTTAAGAGTGTTTTGGTGCATAAACCCTTTTTTAAGGCGAAATCCACCCAAATAAATTTTACAATTTATATGGTTTATTTTGCTAATGTAATTTGGGCCTAAAGCCCATATGAATCCCACATATCAGCCCAAATTAGAAGATAGATGGCGGGCCAAATATTATCCTCATATATTTTTTGAAAAGGAAAAAATATTACTTTTTTGGTCAAAAGGGAAAAAATTTATTATTATTATCCTTATATTTTTTTTTGATAAGGTAACAATTCGGAATACAAAACAGACTTAAGAAAATGGCAGTCGTGAACGGCTAAGAGAGTCAAAAACAAGCAAGAATAGCTATAAAAAGTACAAATCTCCGAAAAATAAGAACTCGGAAGAGTTTGAGATCAGGGTGAGTAAAACACTAAAAGATTAGGGCCGCATGCATCAAGTCGACCCCTCATGGTCGTGTGAAAAGTACAATTGACGTTCCCTCCACCGAGATGAATCATCTTCATAAATCTCAAAGCACTAATCGATATGGCCTAATACAACTCTGTCTAATGTCAAACTCAAGTCCAACTCCTTGGAAAAATAATACATAAAATAAACCTCGAGTTAACTTGCAAGAAAAAAAAAGTCAAACTTGCCTCACAAATTTTACTTTCAACGCAAGTAGAAATAACACTTGTTCATCAAGTAAAAAATACTTTGTCTCACAAGTAAATAAAACTTGTACGCAAGTAAAGATGTCGTACTCAAGTAACCACGGACTTACCTTAAAACTCTTTTTTATTTTTTCTTGCCTTGCAATGCAAGGATTTCTTTTCACAAAAAATCTCTTTATTCTTTCTTTTTATTGTGTTTTCTTATCCTTATATGTTTGCTTTATACCGCTATATTAGACCTGTCTAAATGCGGGTCGGCCCGTCCGGCCCACCCAACCCGCCCACAAATAATAATGGGCTTGGACAAATACTTAGTCCCTTTAGGCCCGGCCCTGCCCGTCCATATTTAAAATGGGTTGGGCTTGGACTGACTATTTGAACCATGCGGGTCGGTTGGTCCGGCCCGGCCCGTATATTTTCTATTGTATTAAAAAAATAGAGTTAGATAAATATATATATATATATAATTTTCTTTATGTATTGATTGATTTTGTTTAAGTATTATAATTTTATTAGTGATTGTCGCATGTTAGTATGTGGAGTTTGATTTGTTGATTAATTTACTCTCGTTCTCTGTTTATTGATTTTTCTAATTGAAAACGTTTTTTGTATATAATTAAATACTAGTCTTCCACATTCATTTTGTTGACTAAAATTGTGAATTCTATATATTAATTTAATGTTTTGTTCATTAACTGCATATTCTTTTCATTTTTGAACTTTGTAGCCAATTTAGTGATAAAATAAAGAAAGAAAGAAAATAGATCACGGGCTGGCCCGTTGGACAGCCCGACCCGCAAACTTGGGCAGGTATGGACAACATTCTTAGCCCATATGTGCGGATCGGGCCTATATGGACAAAAATTAGAATTTAGCCCGACCCAAGCCCGTATTTGGACAGGTCTACGCTATACCGACTATGAAATATTTATTTGATAAATTTTTCTAACATAAATAGTAGGAGAATTGATGTTCAAAAAAGTTTAAATAGACATGTTCTTACTCCGTATATTTATTATAATAGTGAGGTGCCCCTTCTTACGGACGGGGAATTGATAATATAGTCTCTTACCACTCGACTCTTTCCACCATCAATGTCAATCTTGTTTTCTCCATAATATGAAACGGATAAATTAAATCAAATCAAAGAACCTATAAACGCACCACTTTTCTCTTATGAACAATAATTTGTTAAATGCCTAAAACTTATAATCTCCTTCCTTCTCTTATACTTTTTCTCCTTTCCCTCCGAAACTTTCCCCTCTCTCGACTCCCATGATGAAGCTTCCAATCTTTTGCTCTATTTAGAAGCCATAATAAGATGTGCATTTTTTATTTGTGTTGAGTCGACTCCTTGTTGCCTGGTGATGAGCTGTTTGTTGTGGATTAAATACATTCTCTGCATCCTGCTGCATTGATGACTATAGCTCTTCATGAAGGTCAAATAGAGGAGAATCTTCTCCCATGTCCCCACCACCTGCTGGCTGGTTAAGATCAAAAGTCGACTTGGAATCTTTGTCATTAATGTCAAGAGGGTGTGCATGTAAATCCAAATCTGAAGGCATGAGGATTAGCAATGATGCTTGTTGTTTATGGAGGATGCTTAAAGGCAAATGAAGATGGAAAGTGTGAAAGATGAAGCATTAAGTCCCCTTTTTGTACAATTAAGTAGGGCTGGGACTTTGGACCCGAAGAACCGAACCACGCGGTTCGGTTCCTAAAAATAAACAGGCTAAAAAAATCGGTTCGATTATTGCACAAATTTCGGGTTCGGTTTTTAAAAAAAATTTAAAAAACCGAAATTTTGAGAATACCCGTATTTTTTAATTTTTAAAATACCTCCAATACGCACCTCCCCAATACGCAGGCTCTAGCAGTTCGCAAACCTAGCAATTCGCACTAGCAGTTTGCACCTCCCCGTTGCCTCCCTGTCGTTCCCGAGCCCTAGCAGAGCCCTCGTCGGCCGCCTGCCTTTGGTCGCCGGTCTCCCCTCTTCGGCTCCGACTTCCCGTCCTCACGCCTCAGAGCCCTCGTCGGCCGCCAACTCCTTGCGAGTCCTCACGCCGCCAGCCTTCGTCCAACTCATCACACCGCCGGCCTTCGTCGGAAGTCCTCACGCCTCCGCTGCCTCCTCCAGGTACACACCTCTCTTAGATTTACAGTTTGAATTTCTCGGATCAAAGCAACACTAGATAGAATACTCTCTCAGATCTCCGATTGATTTTTCTCAGGTCACCAATTACCGCCAGGCTCAAGGCTGAGCACCTCCACACCACCACTGCTAGTAGGCGACTTCGCCGAATCACCCAGCTATTGTCGACCCGGCATTGACTGGTAAGTACAAGTTTCTCCCCCTCTGTTCGGCTGAATCATATAACCCGGATTTTTAACATTGATTCTCATGCCTTGAGATTAATTTGTGGTGATTCGATCAATTAATATAAGTTTCCATTTACCCTGAGGTGAAGCTTAATTTGGGTTGAGAAGTTGGTAATTTGCTGAATTCGTTCTTGATTGCATTTGCGCTTGCTTTGACTGATTTTGTATATTGCTGAATATACTCTACAAAACTCATCTCATTGGATGTTGTAGTTTGTTTTTGAACGATGGTGACTTATTGGGATTTATGCAGTTTCAATTTGGTTAGGTTGTTTGGAATTCAAACCTTGTTGCAACTGTTTTAGTGTACTGTTTTTGCCTAATATTTCTTATATGTTTTAGCTTGTGGCAACTGTTTTAGTGTACCTTGTTGCAAACCTTGTTGGAATTCAAACCTTTTTAATTTTGTTCTGCTCAGTTTTTAGCTTCTGAATTTTTTACTTATAGCCCTTGATTGTAATAGGAACTGAACCAAATTTAGGAACAGAATAAACCAAAAAAAGGAGTGTGACTAAGTTCAGTTAACCGAATTAACCGAAGTTAGGAACCGAATAAAGTTCGGGTACGGTTATTACGGTTCCTCACTAAAATTCGTAGGAACCGAACCGAACTAAAAAAAAATACCCTGCGGGTAGGCTAAAAAAAACTCAAGAACCGAAGTATCCCAGCCCTACAATTAAGGTTGTATTATTGAGGGATAAAAGTGTCCATAAATTGGTGCAATCCGTGTGACTTTGAATGATGGATTGTGATTGGGTGTAAAGTGAACTCTCATTTGTATTTGTGCTGAGTTGGCAATCTAGGTCTATTTTATTCCTTATTTGTGATTGGTTGAGCTGTAAAAGCAGTTTAATCTCTACTGCAAATCAGAAGCATTTACTGCTTTTTTTTTCTTAAAAATAGTGCATTAAGGCATTTGTCCCTTATATTTTGGGACAAAGGGAGTATCTATTGTAAAAGGGGACTTGATTCACCTCAATCATTCCTCCACCAAGGGGGTGGGTAACAAATTGGTGGAATCACTCACTTCTATCTCACTTTTACAATGGACAAGTTGTTGGATAAACCAAATGGGACGTTTCGTTTCCGTTTAAGTTTACGTTTCCATATATCACGACAAACCAAACGGGACCTAGTCTTTAACAATTCTTTTCATCTTTCCGGTTAAAATTGGACTGAAACAAGATTAAAGCCAATATTCAAAGATGGGCCAATGGGCTAAATATTTGTGGCTGATTATAAATGTGAAATGGCCCATCAAAACCAACAAATATCTAAAGCCCAATTTCGTTCTCCAAAAAAAGCTCGACACCTTCCTACTGAACGGGGGTTTCAACTTTCAATACCCGTCGCCAACTTTTTCTCTTCGACAATGGCTTCTCGAATCCTTACACAACTTCTGAGAAGGCAGGCTTCTTCGCCGGCGTTCCCTAGCCGATCTTTCTCTTCGTTCGGCTCCACCGCGCCGATCACCGTCACTCTTTTCCCCGGCGATGGAATTGGCCCCGAGATTGCCGAGGCCGTCAAAGAGGTGGCGTATAATCTCCATTTATCATACGAACTCAGCTTTCTCTTCATTGCCATTCCATTTCCTTCTTATTATTAATCGAGCATGCGATGACAATTCTGTTGTGATTTGATTGATTCGTTTTTCAAATCTTCATATCTGTTCGTTCTCCTCGATCTTCTTGTATGAGAATTCTATTGTTGCTATATTGTTCCTTGGAGTTAAATGATATGCTATATATGTGATAAATTGCTGCTTAGGTATTGCATTAAGGAGAGAGTTGAATGAAATTCAAAGCATTGTAATAATCCTCAGTTTGATTAATTTGGAATAAAAGTCATCCTTGTTACTTGATTTAGGTGTTTAAATCCGCAGAAGTGCCAATTGAATGGGAGGAACACTATGTTGGGACTGAGGTTGATCCCAGAACACAGAGCTTTCTAACATATGAAAGTCTAGAATCTGTGCGCAGGAACCGGGCGGGGCTAAAAGGGCCAATGGCTACTCCTATTGGAAAAGGTCATCGTTCTTTGAACCTCACCTTGAGGAAGGAGCTAAATTTGTATGCTAATGTTAGACCTTGTTATAGTCTTCCTGGCTATAAGACCCGGTATGATAATGTAGACCTTGTCACTATTCGTGAAAACACTGAAGGGGAGTACAGTGGACTTGAACATCAAGTAAGTTTTGTGGTGTATGAAATATGATGGTTTGAGCTGTTTATAATCTGCAAGATTGATTTTGTTGATTGGTATGGACGTTAGGTGGTGAAAGGCGTGGTTGAAAGTTTGAAGATTATCACTCGTCAAGCAAGTTTAAGAGTTGCTGAGTATGCGTTTCACTACGCAAAGGTCCATGGAAGAGACCGGGTTTCTGCTATACATAAAGCCAACATCATGCAGAAAACCGACGGTCTTTTTCTCAAGGTTTTGTTTTTTCTTACAGTGAAAGAGTCGTGCTAAGTATTGATTTATGTTGGGGTAATCCTAGTTGATTTGTTTATGGTTATCTGGATTTTCCTGCTTCATACTTTTGTTTCATTGCTTGTAGTGCTGCCGGGAGGTTGCAGAGAAGTACTCTGATATCAAATATGAGGAAGTTGTTATTGACAATTGTTGTATGATGGTATGCTCTGATTTGCTTTTGTTAGTACTTTTCATGAAACATTACTTTGTCTTATAGCAACTGGCAGTTAAATGATTGAGCGTTGGAATCATGAAAAGCATTAAAAAAACAAAGCTGCTATGTAAAATAATTTTTGTATTCAAAGGCTACATTCAAAGCCTGTTATCGAATGAGCCCATCCGCTTCCAAATTAGGGTAAGGAAACATCAGATCATACATCTTATGGGTCAAGATGTTGTTGCTTATCCAGATGAAGTACAAGTGGTTGTGTATTTGTGTCATACTCTTCAATCTTCCTTCTTGTGTCTTGTCTTCAATTTTCTTATTCTGGAGAATTCTCCCGCTATGTCCCCATTGTAGTCACCGGATGATTTTCCGAGTAGATAGATCAGATCCGGATGCGGCTTCTTCCAGTGGAAAGCCAGGAGGTAAGGAAATTACTTAAGGCATTGAAGAATATGAAAACTTGACTAACATGATGGTATCTCGGTGTGGAAGAGCTGGTCCTCGATATGGAAAGATGGGCCGATTCTTTATGCCTTCTCGCCTGCCTTGAAGATGAACCAGCCACCACCACCACTCGTGGTTCACGTCTTTCGAAGTCAATTTTCTTATTCTTGCTATAAAAAAAATAATAATTCTGGACTACCGTCCAAATACAAGATGATATTGTATTAAAATAGCAAAGCTACTAATCCTACTATGCATATTCTACCCTGTGTTAACTTGTCTTTCATGGATAGTAACTTAGTTTTCAACTAGTTGTAAGGCATGTTGTATAGTTGCATATTCTAGCCCAGATTTGCTGTTCAGGTGTAATCATGGTTTATTTGCCAAGATAGTAACAATCACCTGTGCATGTGTTGTACCACTAGTTGTAAGGTGTGTTGTGGTCTTTTGTTGAGCATTAATATTTTCCTAAAACTTAACCGCATAGGAGGACTCCAAAACATCATGTATACCAATTCTGAGAACCTAAGTTCACTTCATCAGGAGGAAGAGTGTCAATAGGATTACAATTGAGACCTGACATTGACTCTATGCTTTCCATTGGCAGCTGGTGAAGAACCCTGCACTCTTTGACGTGTTAGTTATGCCTAACCTTTATGGGGACATTATCAGTGACCTGTGTGCTGGCTTGATTGGAGGTCTAGGCTTAACGCCAAGGTATCATCTTTATGGTTTCAGTTCACTTTTTATAAACACTATTGTTTCTTACCTGCGTTAATTTAGCATTAATTTCTGTATGTAACCTTTCTTATGCAGTTGCAATATTGGTGAAGGAGGCATTGCTCTAGCAGAGGCTGTGCATGGTTCAGCTCCTGATATTGCTGGGAAGGTTAGCCAACATTTTCTTCATTATTATTTTTATACTTGTCACACTTTTAAGTTTGTAGATCGAACACTCCCTCTCTCCATCACCATCCAAAAGAAATTCCTTGTTAAAAGGATTTGGCAACATCCTCATTTTTATGAAAGAGAGGAATTTTACATCAAATCGAAGACACAAAGACTCAAAGAGGATATGCTGCCATGTAATTAAGCAAAATGTCAAATTTTATTTTCCCACTAGATTGATAATGGTGTAGACAGTTGAAGGTTTACCAACATAATAGGACCATAATGAGACAAGTAAAAAATACAATAGTGCAGTGCATCCATCAGACTGAACTTTTCATAAAATAATCCCGTTACCCTGCTCTAATTAAATATCCCGATTAGATGGCAGAATATCACAATGAAACTAGAGCTTTTTTTTCTATATTTGTTATGCTCAAGCTGCATAGAGAATCAGAGATTGTAGAGCACTTGCAAGTGATGAGACATATAAATTAGCACAATCATTGCTGGTATATTTGAAATGTTATATTTTTTTGGTAGATATTTGAAATGTTATATGAAAGAGAAGATTTGCAATAGAGCCCAAGTATTTGGGAAAGCTAAAAAGAATGCTTGCCAATTTTGAAGCTTAAAAGAATAATTTACATTTAATGATTAATATCTCTATGAATGCCAGACTCTCTTTGATTATTGCGTCTCTTTTGCTTGACTTGTTTCTGTTTTAATTCTATTTGCATTCTTGTAGAACATGGCAAATCCAACTGCTTTGCTATTGAGCTCTGTGATGATGCTCCGTCACTTGGAGTTCCATGACAAAGCAGAACGCATCCAGAACGCCATTATAAACACAATTGCAGAGGGCAAGTACAGAACTGTTGATCTTGGTGGCAAATCATCCACAACTGAATTTACTAAAGCTGTCTGTGATCATCTCTGAAGTATGCATCCTTCATTCACAGCTTGATTATTGCTATTGGAGCTCCAGTTTTTCAGAAAGAGGGACAGGTGATACGTAACTTTATTACAACATTTTTTAACTAATTTGTCGATATTATTTATGCAAAGGTAATTTAGCTATATTTATTGATTTAACTGAGCACACGTATAGAGAAGGTCATTCTCTTTGGCGTTATACATTTTTTTGTAGATCATTGCTGCACATATGCAATGCAATAATGTCATCTTATATGATACCTTTCTTCATACCCGGATTTCAATTTTTTTTATCATTTTTTCTTGTTCTTGCAATTGTGATGGTTGTGAATGTTTTGTCTCAATTTGAAGAGTATTTAACTAGTGGGCACGGGATACCTTTTAGTGGATGCTTCTGTGTACCTGTTGGATCATATGATGTTTCATTGCATTGGATCGCAAGTTCCATAATATTACCACCTACTACTAGTTAATGACCGGCATTTCCCGGGAACTTTTTAAATAAAAATTTTAATATATTATTTAAATATGATATATGTATTATAATTTATATAATAAAAATAATATTATAAAAAAGTAAGTTAATTATAATAATATGTTTTATTATTCAAATGTATATAAATATTATTCGTAAAAGTAGTAATTGTAATATTTACTTAACTCGTTGTGTTGATCGAACTCGTATAAAAATTGCAACGAATTGACTCAATTGACTCATAAATTTTAACGACATCACTCGTGCTCATCCGAACTTGAAATGATCGAACCTAAACCTGACTGAACTGACTCGATTAACTGGTTTTATGCTAAGGAATAATTAATTAATTATTTATTTATTAAGGAATCCGTAATATACAAAATCAACATATTTATAAATAAAAAATTAATATATTATAAAACAAAGCATATCGACATTAATTAAAAAAATCATATTTATTAATAGAAAAATATTATAAAAAATAAAAATGCTTATGCATAAAAAATTTAAAGAGTTGTCAATGAAAAATTAATAAAAGAAAATCTAGAAGTTAATACCATTAAGAACATGGTCCACTAAAAACAAAGTTAATACTCCGCATTATAAAAACGCTTTCATGGATGACAGAACATTGGACACACTCACACACATTCTTCTACCCGGCGCCTCTCTCTCTCCCTCGCTGAAAAAGCTCCATTAAAATTCTTCTTCCCATCTAAGTATATAGCTTTATGGTAAGGACACTTAAATGGCGAGAAGGGCTCACACCACCGAGATTGCATGTATAGCCTGCGACGATCTCACTGAAGCTGGCTTGTCGAAAACCCTAATCTTCATTGCGCTCTTGACACCCATTCAATTGCCCTAGCCAATAAATCCCTAATTCTAATCCTCGGCTTGTCAGATGACCCTTTCAGCAATTCTCGGATCAAGATCGTCCCCAATTTGTCCCCGATCGATGCCGAGTACATCACTGCTATCGAATGGCTGATTTTGGATGATGTCCGTGTTCTTGCCGCTGGGACTTCTTCTGGGTATCTGTTGATTTTTTCCTTAGATGGCGATTTGATGCATGGAAAGGTATTTTTCTCCCTTACTCTTCCCCCAAATTCTTTTGTGTTGTCATATCAGAATCAGAATTGTAGGGTGCTTAGAATTTTCAGCATATCTTGTTGCATGAAATTGTAAATGAGGGCAATCACACCTGAATAAATTGATTGGATGTTTAGATGGTTGAAATTTTGGATACTTGAGTGTTATTAGAAGGTGCCCTTGTTGCATTATCTACATTTGGTGATTGGATCTGAATGTCATAGTTGGTGGTGCTTGCTCTATTAGCTAGGTTCACTTGGTACAAAAGGTTGAGATTGAAACTCATGAGTGTAGTTGAAGCCATATGCAAATTTCTCTTCCACATTTTGGTCTTAATGGATTGTTTTTAAAAATTGGAAGCTTGAATAACAATCTCTCTTCCACATTTTGCTCAATGTCTTATACTGCAAAGAGTACAGTCAGGTTCATGGTGAACCAAGAGAACTCAGCCTGCAAACCAGGGCAAGGTAGTATTAAGGAAAATTCCAAACCGAATATCAATGCCAATCTTGTTTATGAGAAATGAGCAGATCAGATGTCTTCCTCATAGCGTTGAGTTAGATAGGAATTACAAATTCCAACTTGGCATTACTTTGCTGCCTTACTCACTTCTACTATTTTACATTCTTGGCTGGCTTGCTTCTAAAGCTTGCCTTATGAGTGTAGTGTAGATGATTGGATCTGAATGTCATAGCTAATGGTGCTTGCTCTATTAGCTAGGATCACTTTGTACAAAACCACAAAGGTATTCAAACTCATGAGTGTAGTGTAGATGAATTAGTATTTTTATTCAATGTATGATGCAACTACGAAGCATCAACTGTTACACCATCACCCACAAGGTGGCAAAGCCTTGAAAGTTGAAACATGCATTTTGGCTATATAGGTAGACAGATAGCATTGCCCTTCTCACTTTCTCATCTTCGCCAATCGCCACCTCTACATCTCCTCTTCTCTAAAATTTAACAAGAGTCAGATTACTGAAAACCACCAGCTTAATTACAAATTATCGCAAACCACCCTTATAACAATGGAGTCCGTTAAAATTGAAACATCCAAAGCCCATTTTTAGCCTGAGCCTGCTTTAACATGAGTTCGACAACACCCCTCACATTCTGCTCGGAGCGGAATTACACTGGATTGTAAGTAAATAGTTCCAATATACTAGGATTTAGCGACGATTTAATTGTAAGTTATTGTAATGTAAACTTGTCTTCAATTTCTTCTAATACTCCTTTCTTCTGGTCCTGAAGATGATAATAAGCATATCATGAGGATCATTATAGATTTTAACCTCCCCAATATCCCCAATACACATCTTAGCCATGAAATTAGCAGCTTGTGAAATTAGCAGCTTGATTACTTTGCCTAACAATATGCTTCACCTGAACCTTCCAATCTCCTCCCCACAGAAGATCCCTGCAAATAGCAATAATGTCCCAGTGATGAGTCGGTCGAGCAGCTTGAGACGTGACAGCTTCATCTAACTCCACCTCCAGTAACTTAATATTCATCTCTTTAGCAATTTTGAGACCCTGTAGCAGCCCGATTAATTCAGCTCTTATAGTCGAGTCTCCATAAGCCTTTAGACAGAATCCTTTCATGAACTGACCCTCATGATCGTGAATCAATCCCCCAGCTCCAACCTGATTCGTCCCATCAATGTAGGAGCCATAAGAATTCAGTTTACACCAGCCCTCACTTGGAGATTTCCAGAAGGTTAGATTCACATCTCCATAGAGCTTCTCCCTTGAAAGAAGGGTATCTAAGTACACTCATTTGCCCGCAACACAATGAATTCATGTTTTGGACCATTAACAGACCTCATGCTTCCAAAAACCTTCTCATTTCTCCATTTCCACATCCACCACACATTATAGGCAAATGTAGCTACTTATGTAGGAGGACAACGAGGATCTAACTCCACCTCCATTTGTAATGTTCTGCGGTTCGCGCTCTTGTATTTGTACGCCTACTTATGTAGGAGGAATGGTGATCAACCGGTCGCAGACCAGGAACCGGGCAACCTTCTAAGCACTGTCTTGGAGGACAACGAGGGCATCGATGCCATTGAATGCTCGATCTGCCTGCAAGAAGTCGTCGCTGGAAATGTTGTGAAGGTATTGTCTCTGTGCAAGCATCTTTTCCACTCGAATTGTGTAGATCAGTAGCTCCGCCAACGACCAACTTGATCTCTCTGTCGCCCACCCCCAGACAGAACGTCGATAGAGAAGGCAAGTTGGCCGTTGGCCTAGCCACTAATATACACAGTTTGAGTGGAAAAGATGCTTGCACAGAGACAATACCTTCACAACATTTCCAGCGACGACTTCTTGCAGACAGATCGAGCATTCAGTGGCATCGATGCCCTCATATGGGTGATACCAGCCATTTGTAATTATCCGCGGTTCACGCTCTTGTATTTGTACGCCTACTTATGTAGGAGGAATGGTGATCAACCAGTCGCACACCAGGATCCGGGCAGCCTTCCAAGCACTGTCTTGGAGGACAACGAGGGCATCAATGCCACTGAATGCTCAATTTGTTTGGAAGAATTCGTCGCTGGAAACGTTGTGAAGACACTGCCTTAGTGCAAACATCTGTTTCATGCTAATTGCATAGGCCAGTGGCTCCACCAACGACCAAACAGTCCTCTTTGTCGCCGTTGTGTCTGGGGAGACCCGCAAGTGGTTTAAGTTATAGGTCTAAGCATTTGTTTCGTGTGATGGCTTTGTGTCCTCTAAGTTATAGGTTGAATAAAGCACACAAAGCCATCACACGAAACAAACGCTTAGACCTATAATTTAGACCACTTGCGGGTCTCCCCAGACACAACGGTGACAAAGAGGACAGCTTGGTCGTTGGTGGAGCCACTAGTTAGCATGAAACAGATGCTTGCACTGAGGCAGTGTCTTCACAACGTTTCCAGCGACGAATGCTTCCGAACAAATTGAGCATTCAGTGGCATCGATGCCCTCGTTGTCCTCCAAGACAGTATGCTCGGATCCTGGTGTGCGACTGTTTGATAACCCCTGCTCCTCCTACATATGTAGGCGTACAAATACAAGAGCACAAACCCCAGAACAATACAAATGGCCGGTATCACCCATATGAGGAAGAAGGGCACACCCTTGCAATAACAAGTTTCTTAGTCGAAAAAAAAATCACCCATATGAAATTATAATTTGAAATGATTCTATCTTTGACGACTTGTTTCTAAGAAGAAATTGAAGAAAGACGAGTACTTAGATACCCCTACATTTGCCTATGGAGTGTGGTGGATGTGGAAATCAGAAGGTGTCTAATGCATAAGGTCTGTTAATGGTCCAAAGCATGAATTCATTGTGCTGTGGGCAAATGAGTACTAGGTACCCTTTTTTTTAGGGAGAAGCTCTATGGAGATGGGAATCTCACCTGCTGGAAATCTCCAAGTGAGGCCTGGTGTAAACTGAACTCTAATGGTTCCTACATTAATGGAACTAGGGTTGGTTATGGACTTACACCAACCGACCCGCGAATAAAAATGGATTACCCAATCCACCCATCTCCCCTGAAACCTTTCACCCATATCCGACCCACCCGTCACCCGCAAATTCTTAAATTACAATAAAAACTTATAAAATTTCAAAGTTAATGCAAACATTCTGCTTATTAAAGTAATATCCTAATGTTAACTACATAAGTTTTTGAGATAGTAAAGGTAAAAATTAATGCAAACATAACTTAACAATAGGAGAGTGAAAATGCATGGAGTTGGAACTATCCATCTCTAAGTGACTCTTTTCATGAGAGGAATTGGTGTTCGAGACCTTGTCCCTTACTCGGGCAGACTCAACAGTAGCGCTCGTCTCCTTCTTTGAGAAGCGAACACAAAAGGGTGCTCGCTCATTAGGGATATAGGTTATACTTATTCTTCTAATATTTTAATATAAAATTCCAAACATTTTTAAGAAAAGCCCAAAATCTCAAACTTTCTTTTAGATAAAAATCAAACTTAAATTTGGAAAAGTCTTATACGGGCGAAACGGTTGATGGGTGACGGACTGATGGGTCGGGTGAAACGGGTGTAACATTTCATCCATATCCGACCCGTCAACCGTTTCACACGTCACTCGACTCACCCGTCATCCGCTTTTTTACGGTTGTTCATCCGTATAATTGGGTCGGGTGAACTGGGTGGGTCGGTCACCCGCGGATAATGTCCAGCCTTGGATGGCACGAATCAGGTTGGAGCTGGGGATTGATTCGCAATCATGAGGGCCAGTTCATGAAAGGATTTTGTCTAAAGGCTTATGGAGATTCGGCTATAAGAGTTGATTTAATTGGGCTGCTACAGGGCCTCAAAATTGCTAAAGAGATGAACATTAAGTTACTGGAGGTGGAGTTAGATGCTTTGGAGGTGGTTGAAGCTGTCACGTCTCAAGCTGCTCGGGCGACTCATCACTGGGACATTATTGCTATTTGCAGGGATCTTATGTGGGGAAGAGATTGGAAGGTTCAGATGAAGCATATTGTTAGGCAAAGTATTAGCGATGATTTTACTTGTGCTCTCAACCGTCTTAGACCTGGTATAGAATCTCCATTTTCACAGTGAATAGCCAAGTGATAGAGTTAGATTGATCAAATAGCCCACAACAGCTACTATTATCTAAGTTTCTACCTTTCAACTAAGACACCTAATTATGGATACAATTTGTGTAGGGATATTTTTCATGAACAATTATTAGAATAAAGTTCTGTTAGAAGACGGAAGGTTGAGTTTTGATGGTTCCAGAGTCAGTGACCCTATGTTTGCAAGTCAGGTCGGCGACTTGGCAAAGTCACTGACATGAACAGTTGGCGAAGCAATTTATTTATGGAAGGAACGCACAGATCATGCGCGTTCAACTGAAGACAGCTGTGTTGGTTTATTTTAGGAGAAGATCATCAAAAGAATGCTAAAATCAAGATGAAGATAATTTGTTTCTCCTAGAATATTTTAGTGTGCGTATGATTATATATTTGGAAAGATTTGTAAACGATTGAGTGAATATTGTTTTCCTAATCGAATGGAAAATAATATTCATGAGATCTCTCTTACCTTAGTTTAAATACTCTTGTGTTTTAGACTAATGGTAAGCGTCTGAGCATAATTTTACAATCGTGTGTAAGAAAGGAAGAGCAGACTTGTGCGAGAGATTCGTACAAGTGGTGAGTCAAGAGATCTTAGGCATAGCGTGAGATTGAGAGTGTGAGTGCAAAGGTAGAGCGTGGTTCAAGGGTGTGGGATTCATTCTTGTACACGGGAGAGCTTTGTAATCACTCAAGAAATCAATAGAGCGAGTCTAAGGACTCTTGAAATCCGACCAAGTGATAAACTTGGAAGGGAGTGGTTTTTCTCTAAGTAAACTAGTTGGTTTACGAAGAGTTTTCACTATACATCGCTTGTCAGTGACTGTTGAAAAACGTTTATTTTACTGTGTGATTATTCCGCTGCTTTGTTACTCAAAGTCGACGACTTAGTAGGAGTCGTCGACTCGTCCTAGTACTAACGATCCTACAATTGGTATCAGAGCTTAGGCTCTAGATTGTGTTTTAGTACTATTATTGCAGGAAAATGACGTCCACCAACACCTCTGTGAATGACTCTTTCTGGAAGCCTCCAATCCTCAAGGTTGGAGAGTATAACTGGTGGGTTGAACAGATGAAGACCCATATCTGCTCGCTTGATGGTCAGCTTTGGAAAGTGATTGAACTAGGTCCAGAAACTTTTCTTGGAAAAGATGGAAAGACTGAAAAGACCACAGCCGAGTACGATGATGTTGATTTCAAGAAGCTCGAGAAAAATGCTAGAGCAAAGAAAGTGCTTCATCATGCTCTCACTGATGGTGACCTCAAAAAGGTCATCGGATACAAGACGGCAAAAGAAATCTGGGATGCTCTTAAAAGACTTCATCAAGGCAACGATGATGTAAAGAATGACAAAATTATCAGTCTCGAAGCAGAGTATGACAATATTTTTTAAGCAAAAGGAGAATCTCTTCGTGACTATCATTCCAGATTCCAGACGATTGTGAATCAACTCGAGTTTCTTGGTGAAGAGATTCCTCAATGGAAACTCACAAACAAGTTGATCTCAGGGTTGAACAAGAACTGGGATAGTATTGCTGCGTCTCTCCTAACTCAAAAGGAGACCAAGTCATTGACCCTAGAGGATCTTGTAGGACAACTTACCATGTATGGAGGCATTCAACAAAGAAGAGTTGAAAGACTGGACTCGGAGAAAGTAAAAAACATTGCTCTCAAAGTTGAGAGAGCCTTTGACTTAGCTCAGGGAGACGATGACACTGATGGAGTAGATGAAGATGTGGCTCTCATCTCTAAAGCTATGAAAAGATTGTGGATTCGAAACAAAGCTCCCTTGAAGACTCCAGAATCAACTAAAGAAGGGAAGGATATGAAGGATGTCATTTGCTATCAATGTCAGGGTAAAGGACACTTTGCCAAACATTGTCCAAAAAGAAAAAGTGGTGAAGCTGGTAAAGGCATGATGGCAACTTGGGAAATGTCTGACGATGATGATGAGGTGGCACCAGCAAGAGGGAAATGTTGCATGGCCATTGAAGATAAGTCTTCCCAAGAGGTAAATGACTCTGAACTTACTTCATTTTTAGCCAAAAAATCCAGAGAACAGCTGGTTGCTATCATCGAAAAGCTTGGAACTCAGGTCACTGAGTTAAGAGAAAAATTAGAGGAAAATGAAGAAACAATCTCCAATCTCTTCGATGATAACAAACTCTGGTCCTCTAAAGCAATTGAACTTGAAAAAACTTCATCTCCAAAATCAGTAACTTGTGAATTATGCTCAAATTCAGAGAATCAAGTCACTGACTTGCAAAAACAAGTCAATGACCTGGAAAAACAAGTCACTGATCTAGAAGGTGAAAGACTTATGCTTAGGCTAGGAAATGCTAAGTTATCTAAAGAACTTGATGATTCAAAGGCTGATGATGAGACTAAAAGAAAGAAATTGCTAGATGAGTATGTTGTTGAAAAGGCTCAAGAGGTCAGAAATGACTATAAAAAGAAGTTTGTGAAGGAGGTAGACAGATCTGGAATTGGTTTTGTTCGTGCACCCAATACTCAGGGTACCAAGGCTGCTCCCCTTTTGTCTAAAGGTAAAACCCCTATGTATAGTGACAATGCAAGTTGTTCTACACATGTGGTGGCTAAGCCTGACAAAGGGAAGCAACAGTGATATCCTGATCAAAAGGTGCACAACAAATGGCAAAAACAAGTCCAGAACTCAGCTCCGTCATAAATTAATTTTCAATCTCGCATCAACAACAAACCCATCTATCCGGGCTATAGCAAATATGTTGCCCTAAAGTCTCATAGAACATGTTGGTATTGTGGCAAGCCTGGTCACTATCAACATCATTGTCACAAAAAAGCAAGAGATGATGAAAATACAAGGTCACAGACTCAGAGTGCTAGTCATGACATATCCAGTGTCACTGACTGTCCTCCAGAGTCTGTGTGTGCAAGTTGTGACAAATGTTGGTCAAAAACTGTTTATGTTGCCAAACCCAGAGAAGTCAAACAACTCTGGGTTCGTAAGAACTAATCTTTTCAATGCAGCTTGAAGTGGGTGACCAACAGCCCTGGTTTATTGATAGTGCTCAACTCATATGTCGAGAAACCCCAGGGATTTCATCTCACTTCAAGAATACAAGGGAGGTAAGATTACCTTCGGCAACAACAGTAAAGGTGGTATCTCAGGTATTGGTACGGTAAGATTCTCTGATAAGCTAACCATAGACAATGTGAATTTAGTTGATAATCTTAGTTTCAAGTTACTGAGTGTTTCCCAAATCTGTGTTAATGGAAAATATCAAGTTGTCTTTGATAAGATTGGGTGTCAGGTACAAGAGATTAGCTCAGGCAAAATTCTTCTGAGAGGGGTATGTGAAAACAATCTATATAAGGTGGACCCCTGTTTTGAGCCTGAAGAGAAACTGTGTCTTAGAACAGTTTCAGATGTCGCCGACCTCTGGCACAAAAGGTTTGGTCATGAAAGCTTTCAACTTCTTGACAAACTTCATAAGCAAGAACTGGTTAGAGGACTGCCCAAGATTGATTCAAACAAGCATGATGTTTGTGAAACTTGTATGAGAGGTAAGCAAGTAAGATCATCATTCAAATCCAAAAAGGAAGTAAGTACCACTAAACCTTTAGAGCTCATTCACATTGATTTATGTGGTCCCATGCGAGTCCAAAGTCGAGGGGGAAATAGCTATATTTTTGTCATTGTTGATGACTTTTCACGGTATACTTGGAATATTTTTCTATCTTCAAAAGATCAGGTCTTTGAAGAATTCGAAGCATGGGTGAAGGTGGTTGAGAAAAAGCTTGGAGTTTCTCTAGTGTCAGTTAGATCAGATCATGGAACAGAATTTGACAACTCTGAGTTTCTATCCTTTTGCAAGAAAAATGGCATAAGTCACAACTTCTCAGCGCCAAGAACTCCTCAACAAAATGGCGTGGTTGAAAGAAAGAATCGTGCCTTGGAAAACATGTCAAGAACCATGCTTATCTCAAGTGGTCTTCCAAGGAATTTTTGGGGTGAAGCCATAAATGCATCTTGCTATGTGATGAATAGAGTTATGCTTTGACCACTTCTTGAAAAAACTCCATATGAGTTGCTTAGAGGAATTAAGTCCAGTGTCGCCCACTTGCGCACTTTTGGATGTAAATGTTATGTTCACAACAACGGCAAAGATAGTTTGGGAAAATTTCATCCAAGAAGTGATGTTGGCACTTTTGTAGGATATTCTCCTCATAGCAAAGCCTACAAAGTGTTCAACAAAAGGACAAGGAGGATTGAAGAAAGTGTTCATGTGGTGTTTGATGAGAACACTATGGGAGGATCGATGATTGAGGATCTTGATGATGGTGACCAAGGATACAATCTGGTTCAAGACGACTCTCTTCCAGTTTCCACAAAAGAGTCAACAATCAGTGACAATTCTGAAGTCACCGACTCAGAAAATACAGGGGGCAGGAGTCAAAGTCAAAATTCAAGCTACATTGAGTCTGATAATGAGAAAACTCTTGAAAGAAGCTCAAGCATGGAGAACTCAGAAGAAGATTCAGAGAAGACGCATCAGACTCAAGTCAGCGACCTCACAGAAATACAGATCCAAAATTATCAACAGAAAAGTGCTCATCCTGTCACCAACATCCTCACTGATTTCTCCAAGGGTGTGCAAACCAGATCTTCTTTGAACAATTTCTTTGCTTTCATCTCAATGTTGGAACCTAAAAATGTTGAACAAGCATTGAAAGATTCGGATTGGGTTAGTGCCATTCAAGAAGAACTTCATCAATTTGAAAGGAATCAGGTATGGCATCTGGTTCCAAGGCGAAAAGACAGATCAGTGATTGGAACACGATGGGTGTTCAGAAACAAGCTGGATGATGAAGGAAATGTGGTCAGAAATAAAGCAAGGCTAGTAGTTAAGGGATACAATCAGCAGGAGGGCATTGACTATGATGAAACGTTTGCTCCAGTAGCTCGTCTTGAGGCTATTCGATTACTCATTGTTTATTCTGCTCATCATGGTTTCAAGTTACAACAAATGGATGTCAAGACTGCATTCTTGAATGGATTTTTAAAGGAAGAAGTGTATGTTGAACAAACTCCGGGTTTTAAAGATGTCACCCACCCGGATCACGTCTACAAACTGGACAAAGCACTCTATGGATTAAAGCAAGCCCCACGTGCTTGGTATGATTGGTTGTCTCAGTTCTTGATTCAACATGGGTATGTTCGTGGTGAAGTAGACAAGACTCTCTTCTTGCTGAAAGAGAGAGGACACACATTTGTTGTTCAGGTCTATGTCGATGACATCATCTTTGGCTCAACAGATGATAAGTTGGTTAAGAAGTTCGCTGACCTCATGTCCAGTGAGTTTGAAATGAGTATGGTCGGCGAACTCAAGTTCTTCTTAGGACTTCAAGTTGTTCAAAATGAGGATGGGACACGAGTACATCAACAAAAGTATCTTAGAGAATGTGTTAAGAAGTTCGGTCTGGAGAATGCTAAACCGTTTGATACTCCCATGTCGCCGACTACCTCACTTGGAAAAGATGACAAAGATCCAGAAGTCAATGCTACTATGTATCGGGGTATGATTGGTTCATTGCTCTATCTTACTGCAAGCCGACCAGATATTGTGTTTGGAGTCTGTCTATGTGCTAGGTTTCAAGTCGATCCAAGAGAGTCCCATTTGAAAGCTGTTAAAAGAATCATTCGGTATCTTAAGGGGACTGACAATCTGTGTTTATGGTATCCAAGAGGATTTGATTTTGAGCTTGTCGGATACACAGATACTGACTTTGCTGGAAACAGGGTTGATAGAAAAAGCACTTCAGGGATGGCTCAATTTCTTGGACCTTGTCTTGTCTCATGGGGATCTGAAAAGCAAAATTATGTGGCTCTATCAACAGCAGAAGCAGAGTATATCGCGGCTGCAGCTTGTTGTTCACAACTTTTGTGGATCAAGCAACAAATCAGTGACTATGGTGTGAAATGTGAGTCAGTGCCCATACTATGTGACAACACCAGTGCCATCAACATCTCAAAGAATCTGGTGCAACATTCTAAGACAAAACACATTGAGATAAGGCATCACATTCTTCGAGATTGTGTAGAAAAGGGCATGGTCACTATGGAATTCTGTAGAACAAGTGATCAAAGAGCGGAGATCTTCACAAAGGCCTTGAATCGTGAACCTTTTGAACAACTCCGCATGGAATTAGGTATGATCTCTCTTCAATGATCTGTTTCCCTACATGAATTCCCTCAATGATTGGCTAAAATTGATTGCTATGCATAAGTCTTGAAATCATGCTTTTATGGTATAATTCTTAAACATTCTTGATAGACATCATATTTAGGAAACCCATGCATTTGACTGTCGATGACTTTCATCATATTCTGTATATGTGCAACCTTTTTGAGCTCTTTGTTTAGCCCAAAAGAATCAACCTGATGATCCTAACCCTCACTACAAGCCCAAATGATGGTTGGTTCTAATGTTTGTCCCTGACCTATCATGGTTTGAGAGTCTCTATGAGCCCATTTTGAATTTCTCTATAAAACGGAGACTTATCATCATGATCGACAAATCCTCAACAATAAAATTTTACTTGGTTCTCTTTGGCACCCCTGTGCAAACCCATCACCAAGTAAGCTCTTAAAAGAGTAAGTCATGAGTGGACAAAAGTCACGGATATACGAAAGAAGCCGTTTTGAGGTAGAAGTCGTCGACGTGCTCAAGGTCAGTGACTACAATTTCTGGCGCTAGAAAAGGATCATGGCTTAACAGTATCTTTTGAAATTGGAAAGTGTACTTCAAAAGGGAGGAAAAAGAAGATCTTGTGATTTGACAACTTCCTTAATGATGGAAGTGGATTCCTTTATTATGCCTCAACCGTCAAACTAAAAAGTTACGCTCTTCTAAAATCCTTCTCTTTCTCTCGACTTCTTCTCTCTCTCTCGAACCCAAAACCCTCAAACCTTCATCTTTCTCCAACGGCGTCTCCATCCAACTCCGACATCCCTGCTTCTCCCAAGACCAAAATCGACAGTCCTGAATCGGCAAAGAAGAAAATTCTCGCTCTCTTTGGTGATGATTTTCTTCGAGCTCTTCTTTCTGGAGAATCGTCTTCCTCCACTGTCCCACCAACCGCCATGGAACCTCCATCCCAAAACCTCATTCCTCCACAGAACCAAGATCTAAGCCCTTCTCTTCCAAAATCAACTCCCTCATCACCCGTTACCACCGAAAAACCCCAAAATCTCCTTCCTCAAATCGAAACCGAAACCCTAACCACTTCACCAGAGTCTGGAAAAATGCGCCAAACGGCGCAACCAATGGTTTTTTCAGAAACTGGTGAATCCTCCTTACCCAAATCCCCAAACCCAGAGATTGTAGAGGAAGAGAGAGCGAAGACTCCGATTATGGAGTCGATGGAGTTTGAGGAAACAGAGACTGTTGTCGGGTCATTTGGAGAAGAGAAAGAAGAAGAGGCTGCTGAAAAGGAGAACCAACGGCTATCTCCTCAAGGGAAGGCTGTCAATGACTTCTCGAAAGTCATTGACCTTGATGCTGATGCTGAGAATGCTGACAAGGTGGCTGACAAGGATCCCTCTCGAAAGGAATCAAAAGACAACTCTGAAGAAGGTACTCCCTCTGATCCCATCTTGGTTTCCAAGAAACCCATTTATGGTGAATCTGTTAAGAAAAATCTGGAAAAAGACCTCTTTGGAGATGACTCTGAGTTGCTCAAGGACGAAGAGATAGAAATGCCTCCTCCCTTTCGTCCTAAAACTAGATCTACTAGTGCTAGAGCCTCGGCAATGGCTCTTAAAGCCAAAAAGGGCAAGGGGTTGGAAACCCCTGAGGCTGCCTCAGAGGGAGGTGACTCTTCCTTTTCTGAGAAAGTCACTAGGAAGAAAAGGGGAAGATCTCCTAAGTCTGCTGTTGGGTCCAGTAAAAAGAGTAAGAAAACAAGTGTGAGCATTGATATGTCGTCTAGAGATTTCACTAAGGATCTACTGTAGGATGAAAATTTCATGAAGGAGTTCAAACTGACCAAGGTCCTTGACTGGTTGAAAAAACAGAAGTGGGAGAAGTTAATCCAAGGGGAACATGACTACAATCCATTGATGGTTAAGATCTTTTATGAAACCCTGGTCATTGAAGATACAGGGAACATGACCATAGGTAGGTACACCATAGACAAGAAGACGTATTCCTTTACAAGCAAGGATGTCAGTGACATTCTGGAGATTCCTCATGAAGGTTTTGCTGAGTACTACAAAGGAGGTTGACCTGAAGGGGTTGATGACCGTGAGATCATCAAAACTGTCACTGACAGTGATGATAACTTCACGAGCCCTTACCTGGTCAACAAGATGGGAATAGAGAAGAAGGTAATGTTCAATTACCTCATCAGCAACCTACTGTCAAGGGAGCTTAAGAGGAACGCTGCTTCTATTCAAGATCTGCTAGTCATGGACAAGATAATCAGAGGAAAGAAGATTAACATGCCACGTCTGATGATGCTTCACATGAAGCATGTGCTTGAAAATGCCAAGCATGCTCTTCCTTACGGAATGCTGATTGCTCTGCTGATGTATGAGCACAAGGTCTATGTGGACAGTCATGCTGATGTCCTCAATACTAGAGTTCTCAACAAGGAGATGATCAGAAAGTTTGGCTGGTACTGGGTTGATGGTCAGTGGGTACTGAAGTCATCTGATGTCAGTGACAAAGGGAATCAAGAAGAAGGACCAAAATCTGCTCCGGTGAATGATGAGTTGAAGGAGATCAGGGAGCAGAACATGATTCTGAAGGGGATGATGGAAAAACTTCAGAATATGGTCGGCAACGCACTGTCAAAGTTGGATGCATTAGATGAGAGGCTCAATGACTTTGGAGCCTGATGTCAGTGACTGTCGTGCACTCATGACCTTCTCTATCCCTTTCTTTTTTTTTCCTTGCCATATTATTCCTCCACTCTTAAAAGACCTCTTTAGTTCAATTTGGTTGTAACGTACTTCTGGATTGTGTGTGTCTGCATCGTACTCTTATTTTGCCATGGTGGATGACTATTTATGACTGTTTTGATATTATGCTTTACGTTTCTATATTTGCCTCTGCTTTCTTTTCTTATTTTAGCAGTCTTTTTGATGATGCCAAAAGGGGGAATTAACCGGGGAAATAGATTTATTAGGGGGATCAAAATACTGAAAACATGTGGTTACTAAGCTTAGGGGGAACTTTTATGGCTTTTGTGTTTTGCTCTATCTACTATACTGTTTTGTATGCTGGATATTTTGTTTATCAGAACAGGTTGTTTGTCACCATCAAAAAGGGGGAATTTGTTAGAAGACGGAAGGTTGAGTTTTGATGGTTCCAGAGTCAGTGACCCTATGTTTGCAAGTCAAGTCGGCGACTTGGCAAAGTCACTGACATGAACAGCTGGCGAAGCAATTTATTTATGGAAGGAACGCACAGATCATGCGCGTTCAACTGAAGACAACTGTGTTGGTTTATTTTAGGAGAAGATCATCAAAAGAATGCTAAAATCAAGATGAAGATAATTTGTTTCTCCTAGAATATTTTAGTGTGCGTATGATTATATATTTGGAAAGATTTGTAAACGATTGAGTGAATATTGTTTTCCTAATCGAATGGAAAATAATATTCATGAGATCTCTCTTACCTTAGTTTAAATACTCTTGTGTTTTAGACTAATGGTAAGCGTCTGAGCATAATTTTACAATCGTGTGTAAGAAAGGAAGAGCAGACTTGTGCGAGAGATTCGTACAAGTGGTGAGTCAAGAGATCTTAGGCATAGCGTGAGATTGAGAGTGTGAGTGCAAAGGTAGAGCGTGGTTCAAGGGTGTGGGATTCATTCTTGTACACGGAAGAGCTTTGTAATCACTCAAGAAATCAATAGAGCGAGTCTAAGGACTCTTAAAATCCGACCAAGTGATAAACTTGGAAGGGAGTGGTTTTTCTCTAAGTAAACTAGTTGGTTTACGAAGAGTTTTCACTATACATCGCTTGTCAGTGACTGTTGGTAAACGTTTATTTTACTGTGTGATTATTCCGCTGCTTTGTTACTCAAAGTCGACGACTTCGTAGGAGTCGCCGACTCGTCCTAGTACTAACGATCCTACAAGTTCCATACTTGATAATGGAAACTATAGAATCACAAACTAACCTTCCACAAGGATACCCATATAAGAAGAGCTTCAGTCCTAGTGTTAGCGTACTTGTCTACTTGAGCTTCCTAGCTTCCAATTCACCCATTGCAAATGACTTTATTGCCCTCGCTTAGAATCTGATCACATATATCCTCAACATCAAAAAAAAATGACTTTTAATAATACGAAGTATCCACTTTAAACCATTAATAATATGAACTTTAAAAATCACAAGCAGCAATACGAACTATTACGATATTAACCCAAATCAATACAAAAGCAATACGAACTATTACGATATTAACCCAAATCAATACAAAATAATTTTCCGGTAGCTTATTCGATCAGATTGCTGACGTGGGGGACGGAATACACATGTGGCTAAATATTTATGTACACCTCATTTTTTTCCTTTTCTAAATTCCAAATCATTTGTTTCTAAAAACAACTAAAAAATACACGCCTATACTTTGAAAGTCGAACTCGTGATCTCCGAAACTCTAACCCATACACGCACCATTGGGATAGGATCGTTTGACGTACTCTTCCCAAAGAAATAAAATAAAAGCTCAAAAACTAGAATACAGATTGTCACAGCAAGCGCAAATGCCAAACGACCATTATTCATGGACAATGAACCCAAATAGTAGTTACTGGGTGAAAATGAGTAGGCAATTAAGTTGAATATAGTATCATAGTACACGAAGATGGCAATTAGGGAAACAAGTAAACAATTCTATAGGAAAGAGTTGTTGCGGTAGATTCAACTATTCAAGGACCTTCCACTCACAGTAATATCAAAATTACCACCTCAGTTTCCCCAATTTTTAATCAGATCAATCTAGCTTTATTGGCAATAAAATGTTTATTCTCCAAGACCTTTAAAAACACCCTAATACAGGTTTCAGAATTCGCCAGGTTCAGAACTCGGCGGCAAGGGAGGTCGGATCGAAACTTCTTTTTTTTGTTGGAAAAAGAAAACGGATCGAAACTTCTTAGCGGTATAGGATTTGGATTGACGAGTGATTTTTCGCTTCGAATAGGCCGGCCATTAGGATTTTTTTTTAATTTTTTTTATTTCTTTTGAGGAGAGTCATCAAAACAGTCTTATTCTAGTGGTTCGTTGATGGGTTAGAGGTTTGGAGATTAGGAGTTCGAATCTTCACAGGGGGGGCAACAGTTTTCTCATTTTTAAAAATTAGTTGGAATTTAGAAAAGGAACAAAAAAAAGAGGTGTAAATAAATATTTTGCCACGTCAGCAATCTGATCGAATATGCTACCGGAAAATTATGCCACGTGTGTATTCCGTCCGCCACGTCAGTAATTTGATCGAATAAACTACCGGAAAATTATTTTGTACTGTTTTGGGTTAATATCGTAATAATTCGTATTGTTGTTGATTATTTTTAAAGTTCATATTATTATTGGTTCAAAGTGGATACTTCATATTATTAAAATCATTTTTTCAAAAAAAAAACTCAATCTCATACCCAAAACAACCCACAACTACTAAACCCAATTCCTATATTTGTGCAGTCATGAAAACGAAATTTTGAATTAAAACACTCACTTGGGCAATTTCCCATCGGCAACCCTCTCTGAATTCCTGTAAAAATAAATAAATTAGAAGACGAAACTCAAAATTGGGCAAAAGAAAAAACCTTTCAAAAACCGAAAATTAATTCAGCGATGAAGAGTACCCAATTGACATGGAGGCGGTGATTCTTCGGTGCGCGGGGGCAAACGAGCTGTTTGGAATTGAAGAGTGGATAGAGAAAGTGAGAGATGTGCCCACCAGCCGTGGATTATCCAAGCTCTGATCAAGCAAGAAGAAGCTGGGAGAAGGAGATGGAGAACCGAACCCAGGAATTCTTCGAGTTCTTGATCCATGGAGTTGTGTGAATTGTGCTGATGGTAGTCTGTAGAGAGAATTTGCAGCCATTGTTTGTCGTTGTAACTTGCGAAATCAAAACATTAGTAGAAAAAAAAAACCAATTGAACTATTGGGCCTATTGGGCTAATATTTCTGGGCCTAAAAAAACTATGAACCACAACACCACAACTAGTATTGGGCTTTCAACGGTAATCTCAAAAGCGGATCAATTCAATTTAAAGCGACTATAACCAAAACTTGGACATTAGTAGGGTTGGCAATTACCCTCGGGTGACTGATCCACTTGTTTAACCCGATCTAAATAAATGGACGAAAACTCAAACAAAGCGGATGATGGACGGTTTGGGTAACGATTGAAACGGGTAACGAGGTCGGATAAGGGTGAGAGTTTGTCACCTGAATAAACCACCTCATCACCCGTTTAACATGCTTTAAATCTATACACACAGAATCTCATCCTCCTCTTTGATTTAGCCCTTAGTCTATATTCCCGTTTATTTACATGAATATTTCTTTATTGAATTATGGTTTTGTGTTTCCGTTGGCAATTTACTTATTAAATCGTTATCTTTATATGTCTTTATGGATTTGTGTTTTTGTTTATTTATATCATATGTATTTACAATTTACTTGTGGAATCATACTCTTTGTAGCAGTTTTACGGGTGAACCGACCCGAATAATCCACAGGTGACGTGTGATTTGGGTGACATGTGGAACATCCCACAGGTGACAGGTGGATCGGATGATGTTTTTTTTTTTTTACTTAAGGGTCGAGTGGTGGAAATTAGACTCCACTCACCCATAACCCGGCCCATTAACAACCCTACACATTAGTATTAAAAGGTTTATAATAACTATAAGTATAATGTAAGTTTGCTTTACTGGTTTTTTTTTCTCCAAAAGAGTATCTTTATACACACACTAGTGTATTGCAATTTGCAAGTAACAAATCACATTCGGCAATTTGTATTTTCAACGTACCCCTAAATAAAATTTTGCTTCTCATGTGAACGCAATAAAATGTTACATTAAAGTGTTAACTCCATTTCTATTTTACGCCACATGTGATGTTTTTGATAATGTATTATAAAGTGTAATAGGTTATCATAGTCTTGGTCGTAGGCTTCCAAGAATTAGCTAATAATGGTATTCCAAATCTTTTGACATGCCTCAATATCTACAAGACTACGACCCACTTATATACATATACACACACCCATGTGAAAATACTGCACATTTTGCTAGCAGAATGCATGTGGTGGGATTTGGCCAAATTTTGCTATACTTTCTTCAATTGGGTTTTACCATCAAATCAAAACTACATGTTTGCACATGGATTTTACGAGCTTTGACTACTACTCATCAATAAAAAGCCTATTGGATAACGATGCTCGAATGTTGTTACATCAATAATTAAAAACCCTATTGATTACTCAATAGACAATAGACATGTCAATCGAGTAGGTCACTTTGGGTTCGGGTCGTTACTAATCACAGATTAATCAGGTCGGGGCGAGCCAATAGATCAAAAATATCAATTTTTATTATTATTATTAAAATAATATTTTAAATAACTAATAATATTCAATAATGAAATATTATTTTAATAATAATAGTATATTATTTCAATATATATATATATATATTCTACAAATAGAATAAATTGGGAGAATCCAACGGGTTTCGGATTTCAATCCTATCGGATTGGGTCAATCGCGTTCGAGTCTTTCTTTAACCCACTGATTTTTGAGTCGGGTTTCAGCCCTAAAATTTCGGGTTGGGTCGGGTCGGGTCAAGTTTTGACAACTCTACGACTCATCAATCTAGAATTCTTATAATGTTTCTTTAGGATGTATTATAAGACTACTTGATTTAGAAACTAAACTTAAAGAAATAATAATCGTTTTTTTTTAAATTTCACCTATAGTGATCGATTGGTAATTAGTAATTACAGTTATTGTTGTTTGGAAGTTTAAATCATCTTTAAGCAGAGTAAAGTGCAAGTCCCGTTAATATACAATGATTTCATTTATCTTTGAACTCGAACATTGAAGATTAAGTGATTGATCTGATACATATCGTTTGATATGCATGATTGATAGAGTTTATTAGATTGAATAATCATCGGTCTTTATTTATTTTTTTCAATGGTTGAATGAACAATCCAATCATTTTAAACTTTAAAGGGCAAAAGGCCGGCAAGTAATAAGAACACAAATTAGTTGGTTGATCAATTTATCAGTTCGATCCATAACCACATGTATAATTGATGTGTACCTGCCCTAGCCCTAGGGTCCCGAGACCGTGGCGACCCCCTTGGGCTAATCCGCGGCTCCGTAGGACTCGTGCCAAGTCCCGTGGTCCGCCTCACCAACGGCACCACGGCCCCGAACGCTCGAGTTGTCCCAGCGCCGGGCCAACCCGGCGTCGACACATGAAGTCCTTGTGCGTCACGCCTCGGATGTGCCGCGCCCCAGTCGGTACCGAGCCCCATGCCTCAATACCGACCACCATGTCCGCGCCGGGCCAACCCGGCGTCGCGACTTGAGGTTCTTGCCTCGTCCTGGCGCGCCGACGCCCTTGTCGCGTCGCGCCAGCCCTTGTCACGACCTTGTCGCGACACTCGCGACTAGGCCACCGTGACCACTATCCGTTTTTACCATATTTAGTATTATTTCCTTTCCGAACCTTTCTATTTATGTCATTTCTATTATTGTTTTGATTTATGGGCTTGGGCCTAACGTTGGGCCACTTGCATGTGTAACCCTAGTTAGCCCCCACGCCTCCTTAGGGTTTTCTAGGAGCTCCTCTATAAATAGGAGCCTCCTCTCATTGTTTTGCTTACGCTTGAATTAAACTACCGTTATGCTGTCGAGTTTACTCCAGATTGTTTGTTAAGGCGTCAACCAATTTCTCTTCTCATCCCATATTCATCAGTTCTCCCTCAAAAGAGAGCACCTTCTCATCCTTTCAATTCTCTTCTCACCAAAGTCTAGTCGATTCGACTCTAAAATCTATCCAACCGTGTGTGAGACGACCATTTACGAGTCCATCTTAGATCCTCTCGTGAATCTTCCAACGGGGTTCACATCAATAATGTAGTTGCAACATAAAGTGCATAAGATGGATTGCAACACAAGGAATGATCATTGCCTACATGTTACGCATTCAGAACTTACCGGCATACTATTCTTGATATAAATTCAAACAACTACAATTCTATGGAATTCAATTTAACAAATTAATCAAACCAGATTAACTAATTAAACTAGATGTATAATGAGACATTGATTTAATTAAATCAAGAAATTAATCTAACCTTGTCTAATCGATCTACATTCAAATTTCATCTCTAAAAAAAACCATTTCAACAAGACTGATCAAATGAAATCATCTAGCTAGCCGGATGAGTTTTTTTTTTTCAGTATAAAGCAAAACTTTTTTGGTAAAATTGTTAATCACCAAACCTTTTCAATCTCTCCATACATATCAATGAGAATCGAGTTCTAATCTTCTCAATATTTTTTTAACGACTTTAGCAAAGTAAACTGTTGCACACCAGCTAATTACGGACCTATAATACCTATTGTATTTTGCATGTGTAGTGGGCCAACGTTGAACTCAATTGTTGCGGTTACAACCGGGCATATATTTTGTAGCCTTCATAGGCCATGTAGATTAAACGTGATAAAATTTACTAAATGGTCCCAAATTGTAAATATGTAATCGTCACCTATATATCCCACTAACACTTTAGAAGCATGATTTGATATATAGAAATGGGCAGGCACTCAAGAAATAAAAAAAAAAACTTGAGAAATTCCACCTATTTTGTGGTCCTACTCTGAAATCTCCCACACATTTGGGATATAACTTAGGATACCCATATATGTGCATTTTTGGAATTAAGGTAAAACAAAGGCCAAGAAAACGAAATAAGTGCAAAATCCATTTTTCCATTTTCCCCACCAACAAAAGATCCTCAGTGTCCCCACAGGGGCACCGGCAAAGCCACGGTGCGATTTTGGCGGGAGCATGGTCAAATCTCACGACTACTTTTCTTTCCCGCCTTGAAAAATCAGCGCCAAATTGCCGTTTCTTTCTCCCACTCTACTACGACGTGTCAACATTTAAATCCGCGTTTCCCGGATAAAATCCGAATTCAAACCCCCCAAATATAACTGTTTGTTTAACGGTGGCCCCCTCCTTCGAGCCCAGTCCTTTTAACCGGTCGCTACGTAGAGGATTTTTTCAACTAATTTCGGCGGGAATTAATATATCCCATATTCAACTATGAAAGTGACATTTCCTGTCGAGTTTGACGATTCTAGCGTCGACAAGGATTTCATAATATTTTAACCATTAAAATTAATATTTAATCATTAGTTATAATATTTTATTGCAATTTTAGCTAATTTATCAGTGATTTAGTTATATCTGTAATAATAATACGTAGTAGTAGTAGTTTTTTTAAGCGAAACCAGCAAAAACGTGCTGTGGGCGGAGGAGGCTTCATGCATGGCGTTCATGACTTCATGTGAGCGCGCCGTGGGAGCAACGGTCCATGAAGTGGGCCCCACCTGTTCGAATTCTGGAAAATTCGTACGTTGCTCGAGTTGTTTACTGACACGTGTCATGCCACCGGGGACGACGGTTAACAGAAAATCCTACGTGTGGGCTCCACACCACGACCGTACGAGCATTAATTAGGGGGGGAACTTGGAGAAGGGAGGAGGAAGACACTGGTTGGGTTGTGCATGAGCTGTCCCCCATCGATTAAGTGGAGTCACGTGCTCTACGCGCTGCTGCCCGTACCTTCCCCCCGACAAATTTACCCCAATTAATAATAACATATGGTGGTGAATAGTTTAAAACATTAATATTGTTATTTTATACTGTTACCAATAGTTTTACTGCGCATATGATGCCTTTAAATGCTGAGGTCAGTAGAAATGTGATTTACACGTCACTCGACCTACTTTTATTACGGAGTTCATTTTTGAAATTGATTTTTTTGTTATTTTATTCCGCCCAGGTTGAGGAGTCGTCTGTTGTTCTTTCGTTTATTTGGAGAGTCACCCTCTAATTTGTGTTCCCATGTATGTGGATTAGTGTTTCAAACATGAATATTTTTCTATTTTTGCTCTCTCTAAAGTCAAACTTTAACATCAACATCACCTTGTCCTATTGTTAGCTTCTGATTGTCTTCAACTTATCCGATTATCGATTGTTTCGGTCTCTCAGTCTATTAGTCATATCATACGGAGACACATGGTTTTTCACATCTAAAGTATGAAAGATAATTGTCTATCATACAAGTACTTGGTTAATACTCCTATTGTCAATTGGTTTTAAGATGAAATCTCGTGAGCTTATGTGCTAAACCCGTAATTTACTTATGTGCACGGGCGGATGTGTAGACCCCGCGTCATTATTGGTCCACCAGACTTTAACATGGTATCAGAGCCTATTTGGTTTGGGTCTAAACCCCTAGTCTATTAATAGACTAGTCGTCCTTGCAACTAGCATATTGTACAGGGTCAGACAGTTACACTTGAGAGGACGTGTGGAGACCAGGGGCGGAGGCACATTGTGACGAGTGGGGATTGTAGCCCCCACTCAATTTTAAAAAAAAATTAATTTTTTTTAAATTGAGTTGAACATATTTAGATTGGTTCGATTTGATTTCGGTTTTATTGGTTTAAGATGGATAGAATATTCTCTTTTTTTGAAAATTTTGAAACGAACTAAAATTGAAATTTGGAAAATCCAAGCCAAAAACCAAAACGATATCGATTTTGGTTCGGTTCAGTCATTTTGGTTATTTGGGTTTGAATTGATCCATGCTCAGCCCTTTAATAATTCATATTATTATAACTGTAATTTTATATTATATATAATTTACCAGGAAAAACAAAACAAAACAAAATGATTTCTGGCCTTCATCAATTCCACCTACGATTTTTTTTCCTGTAGCCAGGAATTTGACCTAGAAAAATTTAGCTCTCACTGGATCAAATTCCTGGCTACGCCACTGGTGGAGACAATTGGTTTTAGGATGGAACCCTATGACATATTGTGCGGGGCCAGACAATTACACTTGAGGGGACGTGTGGAGAAAAGTGATTTTAGGATTGAACCCCATGATATACCACATAAGGGATGGAACCCCATGGCCTTATGTGTTAGGCCAATAATGCGCTTATGCGCATTATTGGCGGATGTGTAGACCTCCATGTCATTATTCGCCCACCAGACTTTAACATATTTGGTACACCGAATTATTTTCCTTAAATCATCTATTAGTCGTCCCTCTTAAGCATAAGTTGAAAGATAAAAATAGGGGCATTCATACACTCAAACAAAATACACTTGATGGATTAAAAGAAAACTAAAATTCATCCATATAATGATAATAACTAAATTTAATTAAAATACACCAAAAATGATATAAAGGCTATATCTATTTTAAAGACACGATGAAATAACCAATTATTTGGTGTTGAATGTTGCTCGTATCTGTTGTATTATTTTCAAATAGTGCAAATATTGTTATTAGTTGGACTAATTATATACATTTATTTCTAGTATCACCTATATGCTTTTTTTTACGAGGGACCTACCTTTGGTGGTAACCCCGGATCCGTGAACTAGCCGACAAAGCGCACGAACCAGGTAAACCGACTTGCACCGACCAGCTTGACCTAGTGATAAGAAGAATGGTGAGACTTGGTTTTTCACCCAAGTGTAGAGGCGAAGGCAAGAATCAAACCTGAGACCTCCCAACACCCCCCATGTTTCTTACCACTAGGCCACCCCGTGTGGGGCACCTATATACTTTTTCCTTCTTAGGTAGGTTTCGATATTATTGAGATATTGCACTTGGTTGTTTCTTCTTGTTTTTCTCTTATGTTAGGTGGTCTCAGAACTAAGTGATATATTTTATACTAACTGGCATATGTCATATTTAGGTTGGTTTCTAGTTCTTACAACATGGATAGACCCTCATTACCAAACATATTCCTCGAAAAAGCAATTTTGTGGCAGATTTGATTGCGAAGCTACATCACGATTGTAGTGTCAATCAGATTCTAAACCATGGAGGGATCCTAATCCTCATCCATAAGGATACCCTGGGTCGACCTAGTCTGTCTAATTTTTACCTATTAAAAAAAATAAGGAGTCGGTGTTTTACTTATGATCGATCAAGTTTGTCAATAGTATGAATCGGTGTTTTACTTATGATCGATCAAGTTTGTCAATAGTATGAGTTTTAAAATTTAGATTAAAATATATGTAAATTGAAATTGAAGTATTTTTTTTGAAGGGTTTAAATTGAATTGTATTATTACATAAAATAATAATAAAATATTGCAAATAATTGATTATTCAATTTTGCATATAATTCGTCAAGCTTCAACCCCATTTTAGTCCCCCCGCCTTATCATTATTCCTTTTATCTTTTAAGTTAGGAAAAATTGCTATAAATATTCCAACCTTTCATTCAGTTGCACACTCTACCCCGACCTTTTCGAATTTCACAAAATATCCTATAATTTGGTGATAGTTGTGCACTCTATCCTCGAAGTGTCCACATTTTAGGTAAATTTGTGTATTGACTCCTCACCTTTTCATTTTATGACAAAAATACCCAACTCTTGTACATATAATTTTTAAAAACTATAATACTTGTCCTTATAAGGATTAAAACATTCAAAATTAATCATTTTAGATCTCTTTTTGTTCTAAATCAATTGTAGTGGAAATTAATTTAAAACAATTTTCTTTATATAAAAATATATTTGACTAAGATTAATAACATTTTGGGTAAGGTACAAAGTAATAACATAGCCTTATAGATTTACTTTTCTCATTTATATGAAAATAATGTTATTACTTTTATTATTTAGCTAATATAAATTCTCCACTTCATAATTAACCACATAAATCTATAACCATAACTTTGACTTTACAAGTAGTTCATCTTAATACTTTTTGTCCATTATTATTTTTGAAATAATTTTAACAAAAATTAATAAGAATTTTTATAAACTTATTTTTTATAAGAGTTTGAAAACTTTGAGTTATTACATAATAATCGAGTCCAACTTTTGTTTGTCCAAAAAAATTATGAATATTCTTAATGCCATGTTCAGGTTTCTATTTTTTTTAATAATTGAGTTTTTATTTTTCCATTTACTAAAAAGGAGATTTAGATTTTATGTTTAATTTAATAATTTTTATTTAATTATTTTATGCCATTATGTATAAATAAACAAGCAAGAACATAAGTTCTACACGACCTTGTTAACTAAGTTGGACAAGGTATAACATAAGTTTTTAAACTTTCAATAAAAAGGGTCATGGATTTTTTCTTTCTTTTATCTAAATTTATTTCAAAAATAATAATAAAAAAAGTATTAAAATGAGCTACTTTGTAAAGTAAAAGTAATGTATTAATTATTTATGTGGTTAATTATAAAGGTGAGAAGCCTTATAACATAAGTTTTATAAAAAGGTTATGAAATCTTTTTTACTTGTGTTGAACTTTAAAAAATAAAATAAAAAGAGTATTAAGATGAACTACTTTATAAAGTAAAAGTTATGGTTTAATGATTTATGTGGTTGTTATAAAGGTGAGATTTATATCAGTAAATAATAAAAGTAATTATATTATTTTTTTATAAATGAGAAAATTAAACCTATAAGGCTATGTTATAAATGAAAATTTTTGTTTGTACATGGATTGGACATTTATTGTCACAAAATGAAAAGGCGAGGGGCTAATTCATAATTTTACCCAAAGTGTGGACACTTCGTGGGTAGAGTGCGCAACTAACCCCAAAGTATAAGATATTTTGTGAAATTTGGATAGGTCGGGGTAGAGTGCGCAACTGAATGAAAGGTTGGGATATTTGGAGCAATTTTTCTTTTAAGTTATCACCCTCTTTTTTCGTTTGTGTTATGAAAAGATTTATAAAACAAGACCATTTGAATATTTGGAAAGAACACTTAAACAAACTTTAGGAGAGCTTTTAGATTAATAGAAGAGAGGGAGGGAGAGTAAGAACTTTAAAGAATGTATTTCTTACTCTACTTTGGTGCAAGTTTTACAATGGAGAATGGTCATATTTATAGGCCAAAGGTGAGGTAAAACTTAGGTGAATCTCCATGATTCATGCATGGAAATAAGGAGGTGAAGAAGGTGAATAATTCACCTTGTACAATTTACCTCCAATCATACATTTTACAATTGTTCATCTACATGATATGTATGATACAAGCAAGTGAGATAGGTGAGGTTAACTTGTGCACATATACATTCATTCATAACATTGCCCCTTGAATATTCACCTTCTTTTGATGTTGTAGGATATGGGTAGACGTTTCCTCATTAAAAACCTTGTCAGGAAAAACCCAGTGGGATAAAAACCTGAACGAAGGAAAAAAGAGTGCAACCATTGATCCCATTGTACGCCTTGATGCTGCCTCATTAAAAACCTTGTCAAGAAAAACCCAGTGGGATAAAATCTTGATCTATGGGAAAAAGAGTGCAGCGCGTACGATGCTCCCCCTGACTTCAACGTATGTCTCGAAGTCTGCACATTCCAATTTTGGATACTAATTCTCCAAATTTCTTGGGGATTAAAGACTTTGTAACAAGTCAGCCAAATTGTCATTTGACCGAATTTGTTGGATGTCCACTTCACAAGCTTCGTCCAATTCATGAGTGGAGAAGAATTTTGGAGATATGTGCTTTGTGCGGTCTCTTTTGATGTAGCCCTTCTTCATTTGAGCAACGCATGCTAAGTTATCCTCATATAATATTGTTGGATCATCAGTGATGAGCCTCATTCCACTTTCTTTCTGGATGAATTGAATCATTGCTCGAAGGGACACACATTCTCTTCCTGCCTCGTATAAAGCAATCAATTTCGCTTGATTTGATGATGGCAGTCACGGTCTGCTTTGTTGATCTCCAAGAGATAGCAGTGCCTCCATATGTGAACACATAACCATTTTGCGATTTGGCTTTGTGTGGATCAGAGAAGTACTCTGCATCTGCATATCCAATTAAGGTCGTATCCCTTTGGTTACGATAATACAACCCAAGATCATGCGTGCCTCAGAGATAGCAGAATATGTGTTTGATCCCGTTCCAGTGCCTCCTTGTGGATGCATTGCTATACCTAGACAACAAATTTACTACAAACGCAATTGTTAGTTAAGTACATTAAAGCACCAATTGCACTTAAATATGGCACCTTAGGGCCAAGTACTTCTTCATCCTCTTCTCGGGGACGAAATTGATCCTTTTCTACATTGATGGATTGAACTTCCATCGGAGAGCTCAAAGGGTGTGCTTTCTCCATGTAAAATCTTTTAAGAACTTTCTCATTGTAATTAGACTGATGGATAAAGATTTCATCCCTTAAGTGCTCAATTAGTAAGCCAAGACAAAGCTTTGTTTGCCCGAGATCTTTCATCTCGAATTCTTTCATCAAATATTTTGCAGTATCTTGAAGTTCATTTCAAGTTCCGATGATGTTTAAATCGTCAACATAAACTGCGATAATAGAGAATCCCTTTTCGGATCGCTTGATGAAAACACATGGACAAACGATGTCGTTCTTGTATCCCTCTTTCATAAGGTATTCACTTAGGCGGTTGTATCACATTCGCCCAGATTGTTTTAATACATACAATGACCTCCTCAATTTTATGGAAAATATTTCTCGAGGTCCACAATTATTGGCCACATGCAGCTTGTGTCCTTCTGGGACTCTCATGTAGATATCTGTATCAAGTTATCCATATAAATATGTTGTAACGACATCCATGAGGCGCATTTGTAACTTTTCGAAGACAATCAGGCCAATTAGGAATCTCAATGTAGTTGCATCAACTACCGGAGAGTATGTTTCTTCATAATCAATTCCATGGATCTGAGAAAAACCTTGTGCAACAAGCCTTGCTTTATATCTTACAATTTCGTTTTTCTCATTTCGTTTGCGTACGAAGACCCATTTATAGCCGACCGGTTTCACACCATTTGGTGTACGAACTACTGGTCCAAAGACCTCTCGCTTTTCAAGCGATTTTAGTTTTGCCTGAATAACCTCTTTCCATTTTGGCCAATCTTTTCTTCGTCGACATTCATCGACTAATTTTGGCTCAAAATCATCATCTTCAATTACAACATTACTAGCCACTGAGTAGGCAAATACGTCATCGACAATTACATCTAGGGCTGAGCAAATGGATATATCCGATCCGATCCGATCCGGTATACCGGATATCCGGTAATTTTTTTCCTTAAAACATCGATCCGTATCCGATACCTTAATTGCCGGATATCCGGTAAGAAGTATCCCTTTGGAACGGATATCCGGAAGCGGATATCCGAACTATCCGTTTTGAAAAATATTTCTATTATTTTTTATTTAGGCCCAATTAATATGCATGATTGACAGATATCGGAACCGGATATCCGCCGATCCGTTTAAATTTTAAGAGAAAGTTTACATGGTTAAGGAGAATTGAACACTTGATGAGTTGAAATTTTACAAATTACTCATTAAAACGTCTATGCTACTTAGTATTAATGTGTATTTTTCAAAAAATATATATAGTAACCGCTATATCGGATACCCGGTTGCTTCAAAACCCCGATCCGTATCCGGTCCGGATATCCGGAAAAAAAATGCCGGATCGGATACGGATAAAAAACTTGCGATCCATTCAGATCCGGATTTTATCGGATCGGATAGGCCGGATCGCGGATCGGATCAACGGATCGGGTATTTTTTGCTCACCCCTAACACCTTTTCGATTCCATTGTGTGCCTATGGACACATAGTTTATGGAAATCTCAAAATTGTCAATATCATTATTCTTGTCTAGAATATCACCCTCTGTTGAGGTGTTACCAATTTCAATATTTTTGCCTTTATCATCATTCTCATGATCCATTGCGGATCCTCCTTTTATACCTTTTTGGCTCCTTGCATTTCGAGGTTTCAAATCTTTTGAACCTAACGGTCTACCACGCTTTCGACGTGTCGTAGACTCACTTGCGATAGATGCATTTGGCAATCCATTGGGTATTTCAATTCTTGCAGGAGTATTTGCTGCTGGTATATGTGATTTAGTTACCTTCTTTGTATCAGTAAATGCATTTGGTAACTGATTTGCAACATTTTGCAAATGAATAATCCGTTGAACTTCTTGTTCAAACATTTTTGTTCTTGGATCAAGTTGGGATAATGCGGTTGCATTTCATGTGATTTCTTTCACATGTGGGTCCCCATTTTTCTTTTCTTCCCCCGAGGCTGAGAATGTATTTTCATCAAAATGTTAATCAGCAAATCTTGATGTAAATAAATCACCAATTGTTGGTTCAAGATATTTGATTATCGAGGGAGACTCAAAACCAGCATAAATTCCCAATCTCATTTGGGGTCCCATCTTTGTGCGTTGAGGTAGAGCAATAGGAACATAAACTGCACATCCAAATATTTTTAGATGTGAAATATTTGGCAACCTTATCGAATTAAGGTTGCTGCATGTAATATTGCATGTCCCCATGCCAAAGGTGGTAATTTTGATTTCATCAATAATGGTGTGGCAATTAATTGCAATAGCTTTATCAATGACTATGCGAGACCATTTTGTGTGTGAACATGAGCCACTGGATGCTCTATATCAAGCCCAATTGACATACAATAGTCATTGAAAGTTTGAGATCTAAATTCTCTTGCATTATCAAGCCGGATTTTCTTTATTGTATAATCGAGAAATTGGGCCCTCAATCGGATTATTTAGGCAAGGAGTTTAACAAATGCAACATTTCTTGTTGGTAGTAGGCTTACATGTGACCAACGTGTAGATGCATCAATTAGCACCATAAAGTATTGAAATGGTCCACATGGTAGAGTAATTGACCCACATATATCTCCTTGGATTCTTTCTAGGAATACAGGATTCTCACTTGCATTCTTGTTTTTAGAAGGCTTGATAATTAGCTTTCCAAGTGAGCAAGCAGTGCAATTAAAATCACTAGACGGAAGAACCTTAATGTTCTTAAATGTATGTCTGAGTGAGCTCTTTATGATTTTGTGCATCATTACTGCTCCTGGATGACCCAATCGGTCATGCCTTAATGTGAATGCAGCTTGGTCATATGACGTTTTGTTAAATGCTGCATTGACCTCAAACGGATAAATGTATGTATAATATAATCCGGAGGTCTGTGTTGGCATCCTTTCGAGAATCTGTTTATGGCCAGATTCATGTTTTATGATGCACAAATATTCTCTCCCATTTTCATTCATGGTTAATTTCCATATGAAACCCATTTAGACACACATCTTTAAAGCTTAGTAAATTCCTTCGAGATTTACCCGAATATAGTGCGTCATTTATTACTAGTTTTGTTCCCTTTGGAAGTAGAATGACAGCTCTTCTAGAGCCTTCCATGAGTTTTGACACACCAGATATTGTAGTGACATTGCCTTTAAAGGCTCTTAATTGGGTAAAGTATTCTTTACTCCTCAAGATGGTGCGTGTTGTTGCACTGTCTAAAAGACATTGCTCCTTCCCATCGGGTTTCACTTTAGGTGAGTCCATGTTTTGCTATAAATATAAAGAAAGGAAGAATTAAGGCATTAATAAAAGCTTCATATATTATACAAGGATAGTTATATTATACAAGTTCTATTATACAAAGATCTATTACAAGGTCCTACTAGATAGAGGTTAAAGCATGAGAGATAAAAGACGTTACAAGTATTATACAGTAACATGGGAGATAGTAGAGATACTTAGGGATTTGTGCTTTTCATTTAAGTCCCTAAGGCATAACCATCATCATTCGCAAGGTTGAGAAAGTCATTGACATTCAGACTAGCCACAAGTGACCTATCCACATCTTTATTATCGATTTAGTTGGTCTCGGTAGCCCTTTCTTTATTCTTTTCAACTTGGTATAGCTTCACTAGGTGTGGAGCTATGCAACATACCTTTGACCAGTGATTAGTCATTCCACATCTATAGCATGTTGATTTGGATTTCTGGGAGGATCCTGATGGACCCGTCTGAACCTTTTGGTTCACACCCCCCTTATAGCCATTGGTCTCACGGTGATTATTGTTGGTGATTTGTGTCAAGTCATCAAATCCCTATAAAGAGCATGTTGAAGTTAATAAGTCATATTGGTAATGTCGATAGAGAAATTGACATATATGACTTTCAATGATGTGTTTAGAGAGTTGTCATGTTTGAAATGATCCAAAAGGAATTGCCCACCAACACCGAGGTATGGAACCTCGTGTGCCACGACGCTAGGCAAGGGCGCGCCTCGGAGGTGGCGTCGCTCGGAGTCGGCACGGTGCAACGGCACCGTACAAGGGCGTGGCGCGGCGAGGACTCGGTCTTGAGGATTCGAGGCTCGGTTGGTGAGGCGCACCTTGTGATTGAACTTGAGGTTCAAGTCACGACATGTAGAGGCGCGCCTAGGGTGGTGCAATGGCACGACAAGGCTGCGATGAGGCTAGCGATGCACCTACGAGGCTGCGGTGGAGCTTGCGGCGCGCTTAGGGCATTGGCCCATGGCGCCGAGCACTAGTAGTGACGCTAAGGTAAGTATTTGAGCTTTGTAATTGAGTCTTATGGCTTTGTGCATATTCTAACAAAGTTAGGAAGCTTAACTTTAGCTTGGAGAATGCTTCAAGCAAGAACCAAAGCTTAAGTTTAGTTTGACGCATGGCTATGTATGCTAGAAAGGAGTTTAGAAGCTTCATACTAGTGTAGAGTAAGCTCTAGGAGCTTGAACAAGCTCTAGACTCATTGTATAAGCTTTATAAGAAGCTCATGTAGCTAGGAACTAGCTCATGGAAGCTCAATCTAGCTCACACTAGCTCAAGTTAGCTCAACGAGCTAGAAAGTTAGCTCAACTAGCTCAAACGCAGCTCAAGCCAGCTCAACTAGCTGGATGCTAGCTCAACTAGCTAAGGGGTAGTGACACTACCTAGGTGACCTATCTAGGTACCTAGCTATGCTAGCTAGGTATGGGGCTAGGTGGGCTGACCCATGGGGTGCGCCTATGGGCTGTTGGGCCGCAAGCATGCGCGCGTGGCATGGGCCTTATGCCTTGCGCTTTGGGCCGTGTAATTGGGCCTTTTGGATTGATTTTTGGGCTTCTCTCTTGGACCATTATAGGCTGGATTTAAAAGCCTTTTGGAGTCCAAGGGGGGCTGTATTTGGACGCCCAAGGATGACAATGAGAGAGGAAGAGAAGTTGCAACAACTTCCTCCTAAAATCACTCTTGACCATCCACTTGTGCAACCGATTGGTAACCGCCTCCAAGGCAGTTTTGGGCAGGTTTTCTCACGCCTATATACGGGTGAAATGTCGGCCATTTGAGGCATGGAATACATGAGAAAAATCAGAACCTTGTCCCTAAGAAATCGGTGAGGAAAACACACGAGAATCTAGGATATCTTGTCGGTGTTTTGAGTGCAAACACACGAGTGTTTCAAGTACGAGTGTGGCATCATGGATCGACTTTCTACAACAAGGAATGAACCTCAAATTGAAGTGCAAGTGTCGTTCATCCAAGTGAAGGAGGAACCACGCACATCAACGGATGATGACTTCGTTCAAGTCAAGATCGAAGAGGAATCAATGGACTCGAATAAGGTACGCTTGTTCTCAATGGATGTGTCTTGCCAACACTTCTATTAGTTCGTTTGTTACGTTTTATCTCGCAGCGGTATTGCACAACCCTTTGCATGGAATAGGGGCAATATACGTTGTAGGAAAGCGGGATCTCATCCCGTGACTCGTAGCCTTTATCCAAGTCAAGTAACTTATTAAGATGTAGAGGGGGTCGATGGTGATTGCCTTTTGGCCTACACCCACGAGACTACTCTTCAATTGGTCTACACGTATTGCCTTAATTATCATTTGGATCTACAAGGGTCGACTTTCCTTCAACTTCAACAATGTGAACATGTTTTATGATTGCATGCAACCCTAAAATACCAACAATTATCGTGGCTTTTGTTGTAAACTCGGCCACGCCCATGGCCACCACGATTACCATGGCCACCACGACTCCCATAGTTACCATGACCTCGTCCACACCCATTGTTACGGCGTGATTGCTGCCCACGTTCATTGTCGTTTCTATCATGAACGCTTTGTTCATATCATTTGCTTTTGGGGCAACTGTTGAGCCAGTATGCCTGAAGTTGTGGTTTTTTATTAGGAGCTCATTATTCTTTTCAGCAACCAACAGTACTTTCAACAAGTCAGAATATGTTTTGAAATTTCTTTCTCTATACTGTTGTTGCAACAATATATTTAAAGCATGCATAGTGGAGAAAGTTTTCTCCAACATTTCTTGTTGAGTGATCGTTTGATCACACAGTCTCAACTGAGAAGTGATCCTTTGGATAGCACTATTATACTCAGTGATGGACTTAAAGTCCTGAAACCTTATAGTGTTTCATTCATGTGTTGCTTGTGGGAGCAAAACTTTATTTTGATGAGCATAGCGCTCATTCAGGCTCTCCCACAATTCTCTAGGATCCTCCACAAATAAGAACTCATTTTTGAGACTCTCATGAATGTGGTGGCGGAGGAACACAATGGCTTTTGCCTTTTCTTGTGGTGTGGCACTGTTGTTTGCCACAATTGTTTCCTCAAGGCTATTTGCCTTGAGGTGAGCCATGACATCAACCCTCCATTCGAGGTATTTCTGGCCTGACAAATCAAGGATGTCAAACTCCCTTTTAGTGATGTTTGCCATTAGTTGCTACATATAAAGATATGCAAAACAAAGGTTGACATAATCAATATTATAATGCATGAGTCGTGTATGGGACGATTGAAGGACATGTCATATCAAACAATAAATATATGCATGTAGATGATACATTCAAAATTCATAAAAGAAGAGTCAGAGAAGTAGCCAAACAATATATAGGCATAGACAATATCGTAAGACAAAAGTAAGAGAGCATATAAAATGAAACAAAAGTATATAGTGGGGATTTTGAAATCTTTAAAGTCCTTAAAGTTCGGGGTCCTTAAGGTTCTTAGAGTCCGAGGTCTTTAAAGTCCTTAGAGTCCGAGGTCCTTAAAGTCCTTAGAGTTCGAGGTCCTTAAAGTCCTTAGTCCGAAAAAACCGTAGGGTTCATAAGTTCATTATAAAGTCCGGTTCCCTTCATCCCCTTTTTTCACCTTTTCACTTCCAACCTTATCTCCTTCCTCCACTTCCATATTCGACCGCCTTTACCAAATTTTTCTTTCGACATTCTCCATGGCTGACGACGAGATTATGCGTCATCTTAGAGCCGGTAATAGGAGATTTATGATTGAGCTTTTCATATGCCTTGTTCTTATTGTGATTACCAACATCATGCTCATATTCATTTTGGTTAAAACTTACTTCCAATCCAAGCGGTGAAAGTGAAGTTTTTCGGAGGTGAAATCGGGATAAACTTCAAAAGAGGTAAGGAAATCTAAAATTTTGTTTGTATCTTGTACACATCCAAAAGCATGATTAATTTTTGGTAAGAAATCATTTCAAATCTAGGAAGAAAACGAGTTCTGATGTAGAAGATCCCAAATCAGACAACTACAAAGCATAGTCCTCAAAACGATTTTAGGAAATAAACTTCTTGCATGATTAAGATTAGGAAGAGATAGAGTTTGTACCTTGGTGATTAGTGAAGCTCAATTGGTAATTAGAGACTCGTGCTGATAACGTGTTATGAAAGGATTTATAAAACAAGACCACTTGAATATTTGGAAAGAACACTTAAACAAACTTTAGGAGAACTTTTAGGTTATTAGAAGAAAGGGAGGGAGAGTAAGAACTTTAGATAGTGTATTTCTTACTCTACTTTGGTGCAAGTTTTACAATGGAGAATGATCATATTTATAGGCCAAAGGTGAGGTAAAACTTAGGTGAATCTCCATGATTCATACATGAAAATAAAGAGGTGAAAAAGGTGAATAATTCACCTTGTACAGTTTACCTCCAATCATACATTATATAATTATTCATCTACATAATGATATGTATGATACAATTAAGTGAGATAACTTGTCCACATATACATTCATTCATAACCGTTTGTCCTTTTACTTTTTTTTTTAATCATTTTTGGTATTATATTTTGAATACATGTGGCTTCCACACAATTGTTTTTAGAATTTCAACTTGCGTGTGTAAAGCTAATTGGATAATATATACTTATATATTATACACGTTTAATTTTTCTTTCGCACATATAATTTTTTATGAAACTAACCCACTCAAGTGATAAGATACCCCCTCCAAGGCATTAATTAAACAAAATTAATGTTCATCCTTACTCTAATATATTGTACGAAATATTTCATTCACCTTGGTAAAATATCCTCGATTAAACAGTATATAAGCGGCCAATACTATACACATGCATGGAAAGTTTCATTTATTTTAATATCGTATAATTATACGATTAATAAAGAAGATACTTATAGAATAGTGCACATCTATAATCAAGAGTGGTAGTATTTATTTTAAAAACGGTTTTTCTATCGGGCATAGGTTAAGAATACTAATATGAGAAACTAAAACCCTAATAAGAAACTAATAAACCCTATTGAAAAAATAATTAAATCTAATAAACCCTATTGAAAAAATAATTAAATCTCAATAAATACAATAACAAGATAAATTACCATTTTTAGTCTCTTAATCTATGCCCTTAGGGCATAGGTTAGAAAAATCGTTTTAAAAAAGCACACTTTCCATAAGATAAGACAAGAATATATATGTTCATCGAGAATAAGGAGCACATTCATGTAATTAGAGAATCTCCGAGCATCAAAAAAGGCAAAATTTCGGTTGGAATCAAATTATCGCTCTTTTGGGAGAATGTCTTTGGTAATGAATCACGAAACGATAATTCAATATTCTCATTAAAAAACCATTATTAGTTCAATATGCTCTTTTTTTCTTCTAGAAGCTTTAAAATAAAGAAAAAGCTAGCACACTAGTAATCAAATTGACACACATCTTCAACATTGTAGATTTTTTTTTTCTTTTCACATAATTTGTTTAATTTACTTTAATAATTGCGCTCATACACATATTATATTTTTCAAAACAATGAATAACATGAGACTAAAAATCTAAAAAAAATATAGGAGTAATGTATAGTGTGTACAACGTGACCTAAACACATGCGCTAGTGTGAGTAGTGGCCCGTTTGCAATGGAGTCGGATCCAAGCAAAGCCTGCTTTCTACGTGTCACCTTAGCTGGACACTTGAATCAACCAAAACGGGACCACGTGTCAAATCTTCATTGGACTATGAGACATAGTAGTAAGGCCACATGTGGCCCACTGTTTTCGCCTTCGTGCCTTTCAAAATTAAATCTGATCTTAATAATAAATGAAAGTAATGGAAAAAAGATCTTAATTTCCTACCGGGAAAGTAAAATTTACAGCGGTGAAGGTAGTAATAAGATAATTTTCCATATTTTACTCCGATATTTATCTTTGTTTCTTTTTTTTTCCGGTTACGTTTTATACGGAGAGAGAGAAGAAATCGTATTTTTGCCTTTAATAGTCTGAAGAGGTGGATAAAGTTGAAAGAAAAAGTGCGTGGGTATAAATTGGAGGAGTTCGCCCCTTGGAGTCTACGAGACAAAGGAGAGAAGCAAGCGAGCGTGCTTTTTCCGGTATCCTGGCTGAGAAATTTAGAAATTAGGGAAAGCGAAAAGCGAGACGAATTGCGCGGTTTCAGGCCAGCAAGAAGGCTCTTGATTCGGTGTGGAAGAAGTTTTCAGAGAAGAAGAAGAAGAGAAATCGTTGTTTTGCTCTGAGATTTTCTCCGGCCGGCGCCGTTGACGGAAAGTTTAGCCGGTGGTTGATTGTTGCTGATTTGCTTAATATTTCTGGTTTAGAGTGTTTAGAAGGAAGTAGGAAGGTTGAAGAGAACGATGGAGTGGATTCCTTCTAACGAATTGGAGAAGATTATTTCCAGGCTGACAATACCTAGGTACGATTTCTCTTGTTTCTATGGTTAGAGGTTTGATTATCTCGTCAAATTTACGCATTGATCTAGTCAATTGTTCTACTATTTTTGAGGATTTGCCGCCTTTTACTTCTTTTCTGAAGAGATTTCAACGAGAGCTTTCCTAGGCTCCTCCTATAGATTCTTGTTTCCAGTGTGTTTGTTCTTCCGAAAGATTTTTTTTATGATATTTTGGCTTTCAAATACTTAACGATCATCCCAATTTAGCCGACTGTGTCAATTTATTCGTCCTGAAACTTTGGTTATACATCTGGTTTTACTTCCAGATGAATCGATTTCTCAGAAACTTGTTCTTGCTTACGGCTTTCTTCTTTTGTCCTCCATGTATTTTATCTCCAAAAAGCACACTCGTATTTTTGCCTTTGTTACGCTACTTCCACCGACCTACTCTAATCACGCTCCAATTTCGAATTTCAAAATTTTGGACAAAAATTAAATTTTGCACAATAACTTTCTCTCTCTTTCTTTTCTCACTCATTCCCTATTGTTTACTGTTCTTTCCGCAGAGTTGTGATCGACAATGGAGTTTGCCCCAATTCGACAGTAGTGAAGGTAGATTCCGTGTTCTTGTGACCTAATAAGTTGATTTTCGGTTTGTATTCTTTGTTTTGACATTTCCCTATTTCCTTCTGTTAGGTTGATAGTGCGAGAAAGCATGGGATTCTTCTAGAAGCGATTCAGGTGCTCACAGATCTGAACCTCAGCATCAAGAAAGCTTACATTTCCTCCGATGGAAGGTGGTTCATGGATGGTGAGTGCTATTCCCCTAATAAATCTTTTGACGGTTTCCTTGACCGGATTAACAGTAACCGCTTAGCATTTACTAACCGACGCTATGATCTGCAGTTTTTCATGTAACGGATTTAAACGGGAACAGATTGGCTGACAAAAGCGTTATAAGCTACATGGAGGAGGTAATTAATTGCAAGAACTCTCTATCTTCAATTCGCCATTAACTTTGCTTGCCTATTCTGTAACGGTTACCTAACCCTATTAATCAATCCAATTCTTCAATTTCTCCTGTGCAGTCACTCGGATCTATCCACGACACAAAACCCGTTGGGCTTGAAGGGCTTACCGCATTGGAATTAACAGGGACTGATAGAATAGGCCTATTGTCAGAGGTGTTTGCTGTTCTGTCAAATTTACACTGTAATGTCGTTGATTCGAAAGTATGGACTCACAATGGGCGGATTGCAGCCCTGATTTATGTAAAGAATTTCAATTCTGGATGCCCAATTAAGGATGCTGAGAGGATTGCCACCATTTTAGCTAGATTGAGACCTGTTCTTAAGGGTGACAATGATATCAGAAGTGTTCAGACTACGGTTTCTGCTGGAGTCACTCATGCCGAAAGGAGGCTACACCAGATGATGTTTGCTGACCGTGATTATGAGAGATCAAGCACTGGTGGGGTAGTATTCGATCCCCCTGTTATCACAGTTCAGAATTGGATTGAGTGGGGGTATTCTGTTGTAAATATTCAGTGCAAGGATCGAATTAAGCTTCTGTTTGATGTTGTTTGTACGCTGACCGATATGGATTATGTTGTTTTCCATGGAACAGTCAACACAGAAGGAAATCGAGCTTATCTGGTATGTATTGCCTTTTGCACCTGATACTATAACTGATACAAATTAAGTTTAATGTGTCATCAACTCCTTTTCGTGTCATTAAATGTGCAGGAATTCTATATCAGGCACAAAGACGGTAGTCCCATTAGCTCTGAGGCAGAGAAGCAACGAGTTGTGCAGTGTTTGCAAGCTGCCATTGAGAGAAGAGCCTCACAGGTATAACTATAACCTCCTATTTGTCAATGTTTCCACTTTATAATGCCTCAAATTCTAACTTTGTTATCATAATGCTGAACAGGGTGTAAGACTTGAACTACAAACTGGGGATCGCCCATTCCTTTTAGCTGATGTAACAAGAACGTTTCGTGAGAATGGGCTAAATGTGACAAGAGCAGAGATCTCAACAAGTGGTGATTCAGCAACCAACATATTCTATGTGACTGATTCAGAGGGATTCCTCCCGGATAACAAAACCATTGAATCCGTTAGGGAGAAGATCGGCTTGGGGAATCTGAAGGTGAAGGAGCTACCTTCAATCCACCACAAGAAGGCAGACGACGAAAAGGATGAAGAAGGCAGCAGTATTGGCGGGACCATGTTACTATCATTGGCAAGCATTTTGAGGAGGAATCTATACAATCTGGGTTTGATCAGATCATATTCTTAAAAAAAGACAGCTAGAGAGAGGGCCAGGTGACATATCCTTTGTCCCTTTGTTTAATTAAGCACATATTCTTTGCTTATAGAACAAGGGCACATCTCACCTACTTGTAGATACTATGGAATTTGTGGGTGTGGAAAGAATTTATTTGCTAGAGAGATAGGATTGAGAAAGGTAAAAAAGTAGAAGAAAAGATTAGCACATGCAGAATTTGGTAGGTACATGGGTTTGTTTGGTTTGGTGGTGATGGGGGCCAGTGAATCAAATTCTGAAAGTGGAGGGAAAACTTGCAAGGAGAGGGAAAAGATTGTTTGGTAAAGATAGCGTAAATATTACTATGTTTATATTTGGGGGCCTGTTTTATAGTCTGAAGGGTTAAGTGAAAAGCTAGAAAAGGATGTGAAGATTAGGTCGGAATTGGCACCAGATCTCATTGTCTCTACCTTTGTACATATAAATTCCACTTTAATATAATCAATTTGGTTGACTTTGATATCTATTCTAAAGAAAGTTAGAATTGTTCTTTTCCCATGTATGAGGCTGTCACATTGGACTAGTTGCGTGTCCACACAGTATTTTAGTTGCCCAAAATTAGAACATATATTCATATTCTACCGCCCATTTATTAACAATTAACAACGTCTCTGGGAGGATACATCATACATCAATCAATCATATTATTTTTTAAAAATAAGGTTAGTACCATTGGGAAGCTAGCATGCAATCTGTTGAAGTAGTAGAAACATAATGGAATGCCTCTCTTAACGCTCGTCACAATTGTGACATGTTATCTGATACTATATATATATGTTAATGAAAACCAGAAAAGTAAACTGTATTGTTTAATGTATGTGATGCATTGATGTCTCATCTCTAAATGGCTGACAATTGTGCAAATGATGCAATTTAAATATATGTAAGATTGAAAATTTCAGTCGGTGCAATAAATATATACATTTTTATCTAGAAAACAGCCGTCGTTGATCGGTTAATTTGTGTCTTAAAAGAAGTAAAAAATCGCATAACATTATGCTCGAACATTATGAGACTAAATGCTGCAATAAAATTAAAAGGTAGAAAAATATACATGAGAAAAATTGCTCAGTTTGATGTATTATTTTGTTTGGTTGAATCAAATTGGTCAGTGTCTTACCAGTTACCAATACATACAGATGGAGTTGTGCGTCAGTGCATGTATCACGTCACGTACTTAAATCTGCATTAGTTGAGTTGTAGACATCCAACTAAACTTACCCCAACTAGTAGTACGTAGTGCATTGAACTTCTTTAAACGTCCTTGTAAAACGTGACAAGTGCATGTTGGGACAAATTAAAAAACAACAATTTGAAATATTTTTGATCAAGTTCTTTAAGAAAGACTTAGACAATAGACAACCATAGATAAGGGTTTACTCAACGCATGGCCATGATTTCACACAAGTCGCAATTTTATAACCTACTCATTGGAAAAGTGTTTGATGGGTGTGATACAATTCGCCTATGCATGACACTTGATATAAAACAAATACTACATTTATCGAAAGAATTATATTGGAATAGCTTTGACTAGTGCCCGGGCCCCAACCCGACCAATATTAGAAAATTAAGCATGGATGGATTAAGACTCCGTTTGATATTTGGTTTCAACTTTCAACCATGGAAATATAAACGAAAAAGGAACGAATATAACTTACTTATATTTTATAATATATTGACAGTAAAATCTATCTTAATTAGAGACTAATATTTATGGGTCTAGAAAAAGAAGGTAAATGGTTTGATGAAGACACTCTAATAAACTATAGCTTAGCTTAATTGGAGTATTTATTTCATTAAGAAAGAATTCGAAAAATAAAAAATTCTTGGTGGATTGAGAAATCGAAACGTAATTTAATAGCTGGACAAATCGACATGATTATTAATCAAAGTGTGTTATCACTTTTTTGTTGAAATTTGTGAACTTGGTGAGCTCAAAACAATACATGAGCGATCAAAAATTAATTTACTATTTATTTATTTAGATAATTCCAGGTAGGTTAAAAATGCTCACTAGCATAGCCCGTGATCAATATTGTGAGCCGGACCCCATTATTCAACTAGCTTATGCCGTGTCAAATTATCATACTATTAACTCTTTGTTTTTTTATGAGAATGTGAAAAACTGGTGGTGCACTGAGGTTGATGCTATGGAAGCTTTAGACATGTTGAAAAAGGAGCTTTTGAAATGGAATAAAAAGGTTTTTGGTAACATTCATCAGAGGAAGCAACGCTTGATGGAAGATCTGGACAGAATTCAAAAGAGTCTTGCTAGACATGATTCAAGGGTCGTAGCTGAGTTGGAGATGAAAACTAGATCTGAGCTCAGCCAGTTGTTAGAACAAGAGGAACTCTTATGGTTTCAGAAGTCCCGGGAGCAATGGCTTAATTGTGGGGATCGGAATACCTCGTACTTTCATACTACTACGATCATTAGGAGAAAGCATAACAGGATTGAAGGTCTTAATGATGGTAGTGGTAGATGGGTGGAAGACCGGGAAGAACTAGAGCGTATGACAGTGGAGTTTTATTCCAACCTGTACAATGCTGAGCCTACTGATTTGTCTCGAATGCCACATACCAACTGTGGTTTTCCGACCTTCCTTCCGGATCAACTCAACTGTTTGATAGGCCCGATTTCTACCGAGGAGATTTGGAGAGCGGTTAAATCCATGGGGCCTTTCAAGTCACCGGGAATTGATGGTTTTCAGCCCGCTTTCTTTCAGCAGTGTTGGGATCAGATTAAGGGGTCAGTTACTGATTTTGTTCGTAATTTCTTCAACACTTCATCTCTGCCGCCTGGCATCAACGACACATTACTTGTTCTCTTGGCAAAAGTGGCTAAACCTGAGTTTATTAGCCAAGTTCGCCCGATAAGCCTCTGTAACGTGCTTTATAAGGTGATTACTAAGATTTTAGTTAACCGTATTCAGCCCTTCATGACGGATATTATCGGGCCGACGCAGGGCAGCTTTATACCGGGACGTTTGATCACAGACAACATTGTCATTGTTCAGGAGGTAGTTCACTCGATGAAAAAGAAAAAGGGGTCTCAGGGTTGGATGATTCTGAAGTTGGATGTGGAGAAAGCGTATGACAGGCTAAGTTGGGAGTTTATTGAGTCATCACTTAGGGCGGTTAGACTCCCCGAGCAGTGGATTAAGTGGGTTATGGCATGTGTGAATTCACCTAGATTGCAAGCCCTTTGGAATGGCGAACTTACTGCTCAGTTTACGGCCTCTCGTGGGGTGAGACAGGGCGATCCGATCTCGCCATATTTGTTTTTGCTTTGTATAGAGCGGCTTAGCCACATTATTAATGATGCGGTTGACGCCAGGAGATGGAAACCTATCAAGTTAACGAGAAGTGGCCCAACGTTGTCACACATCTTCTTTGCAGACGACATCATTCTGTTTGCTGAGGCCTCGGTGGACCAAATTCAGCTTATTAAGAGATGCCTTGATGACTTTTGTGCTGCGTCTGGCCAACGTGTGAGTGCTGCGAAATCCAGAATTTTTGTTTCTCCTAATGTTGAACGGAGAACGATCCGTCGTCTCAAGAGAGTTAGTGGGTTTGTGGTGACTTCTGACTTGGGAAATTATTTGGGTTTGCCGATCCTTCACAAACCAGTTAACAAAGACACGTTCAGCGAACTTATTGAAAAGTTCAATTCGAAACTTGCTGGGTGGCGCTCAAGAACCTTGAGTTTTTCCGGGCGTGTAACGCTGGTTCGATCGGTTCTCACCTCTCTACCTGTCTACACCATGTCGTCAGTTCTTCTTCCTGACAGTGTGTGTGACGAAATTGATAGAATCAATCGAGGTTTCATATGGGGGAGTACTCCTGATCGGAAACGGCTCCACAAGGTGGCCTGGGAAGAACTTATAAAGCCTAGGAAGCAGGGTGGATTAGGAATTCGGTCAATGCGAGAGCTAAACATGGCCTTGATCGGAAAGCTTGGATGGAGATTCGTTATGGAGGATGGGGATCTTTGGGTTTCGGTTCTCAAACAGAAATATGTGGAGAGAGCTCTTGGAAGATCCGGAGCTTGCTCTCACATCTGGCGGGGTATTAGGTCGGGAATTTCTGAGGTTGTGATTCCGGGTTCGAAGTGGCTCATCAGAGACGGCAAAGCAACGAGATTTTGGACTGATGTGTGGTTAATTGACTCGCCCCTGTTGAGCTGGACGACGGCTAGCGTGGATGTTAACCAGCTTCAGTGGCCTGTTAGGGATTTTTGGCAAGTTAATAGTGGATGGCGTTGGGAGTTAATCTCGCCATTTTTGCCGATATCAGTGATCATGAAGCTGGCTGCCATTGCCATCTTTCCGAACGTTTCCGATGAGGATGACGAGCTGTGTTGGCGTTTTTCGGCTGATGGATCTTACTCAGTTTCGTCTGGCTATAACATGATTCAAGGCAACACTGAAAGAGCAGACATGGATACGGTTTTCTTCAGCAAACTATGGAGGTTGACAGCTCAGGAAAGAGTCCGGGGCTTCGCTTGGCTGGCCAGCAAAGGCGGCGTGCTATCGAATAGGGAATGGTGCCGAAGACACATTGCCTCAAGTGCTAAATGTCCACACAATTGTGGGATGGATGAATCTTACAAACACCTTTTTCGCGATTGCCCGGAGGTTAGACATGTTTGGATAAGCTTGAATGTTACTGATTTTTATTCAACCTTTTTTCAGGATCCTTTTGCGGTGTGGTTACGCCGCAACATCATCGAGGACAGGCTGCTTGAAGGCGTTGAATGGAACTCGCTGTTTGCAATCTCGATTTGGTGGTGTTGGAAATGGAGAAATAGCCGCATTTACAAGGATGATGTAATGGCGGTGGAAAAGCGGGCCTTTGTTATTAGCCAAGCAAAAGAGGTTCGTGCAGCTGCAGGTAAGCTTGTTTCTTTGAGGAAAAATAGTATTAAAATAGTGCAGGCAATTGCTTGGGAGAAACCGGAAGAAGGATGGATCAAGATCAACACGGACGGAGCGGTGCGGGATGACAATGCTGCGACTGCAGGAGGCGTGTTGAGGAATTCAAATGGTGATTGGATTGGAGGTTTTGTCCATCATATTGGTGCGTGTACGGTTCCGATGGCTGAGCTATGGGGTATCTTCAACGGACTCAAGCTTGCGTGGGAGATGGGCTTCCGCAAGGTCATCCTGGAATCAGACTCTCAACTTGCCATTCGTTTGATTGGCACTAGGGTGAGTAGTTGTCACTCGCTTTATAGCCTGGTATCGCAATGCCAAGGCTTTTTTCGTAGGGATTGGACTATCCAATCCCGACATGTCTTCCGTGAGGCCAACGTCGTTGCCGATCGCACCGCGTCCCTCGCTTTTCTTTTTCCTATTGGTTTACATATATTGCTTGCCCCACCGGAGGGGATTATAAACTTTTTGCTTGATGATGTTAGGGGTCGGGCTATCCCCCGTTTGCTGACTAGTTAGCCCATTTTCTTATTCATTAATAAAACGCCCCCTTGAGGTGCCGGAGAGTACCGCCTCTCCTTCTACCAAAAAAAAGAACTCTTTTTTTTTTTTAAAGGATATAGGAGTATCATTTAATTTGACCTAAAAATTTCAGTTCACTCCCTATGTGAAATTTAATGGCCTAAAAAATAAGTATAGTGCTTTTAATTATTGAAATTTAATGGCTCAATTTTCATTTACAATGTAAAATATAAATTAATGTACAAGGGTTTTTTTTTTATTAAAAAACCCTCACACATTGATTAATTAGATTTTTTTTAAATTAAAAAGTTTATTAAAACCACAACTTGTAAATATGCTAAATAAAATTTTAAAATAATTTTAAGTACGTACATGGACAAATATTCTAAACTAAGATAATTTTATTTTATTTTAATAGTTAAGATTTAATTAGAATAGCTCAATAATAATACTCCCTCCGTCCCAATTTTTCCTTCATAATTTCATTTTAGGGCGTCCCAAAATAATCTTCCCTCCCAAATCTAGGCTATTAAATTTGACATAAAACTGATTGGATCCTAAACGTCCCTCCCAAATCTAGGCAAGATGTACAATTTCACTTCATTGTAAAATATGGGCGCTTTTGGGTAATACAGATTATATATTATGAGGCCGGGAAGAGCTATGGTGGAATAAATTGAAGAAGAGTCAATTGGATTTAGCTGTCCATGGCAGCCTTGTTGATTTGTTGTTCCTTACAAACAGTTGGCATTTGGCACACTGCCATATTGCCATGCATCCTCCTCATATTCATATTCATATTCATATTCATATATTCAATTATTCATATTCATATTCATATATAGGCACTGCATACCTATGTAGAGATCGAGCAGCTCATAACTCTGCAACTTGAGTCTCAACTTTGCATTATTTACTCCATTTGGTTTACATTAATTACAATATACCAAGTATGTGCATGTTCGGTCTCCTACCCTGTTTTAATTGTCTGCTTTATGATGAAATTACGTACCACCACATGCATTTTCACAGGGACTCTAATAAATGAAATAAAATTACTGCCGAGTACGCAGTATATAGTTTTAGTAATATGCATGTGTGTATACAGGGACCGAATCAAGAATGTAAATTTATTTAGGCTGAATTTACTAATTTAGAGTTGAAAATGTTGTAGTTGAGGATGAATTGAACACAGGTTGGAATTAGGTCTTGAAATAGATCTTATTTATCATATGATAAACCAATCGATAATACTATAACAATATAAACCGTATCAAGCTAGCTAGTTATGTCAATATATTAAAATTACAAACTAATTTAATCATATCATAAACACAAAAATGATACAGTAAATTTTAGTAATACTAAATAGTACATATTTTTTCAGTATAAATATATGTATTTCTCGATCATATAATATTAGTTTTGGAGTTTCTAATTTATTAAAACGAATATTATTAAAAACACTCCTTAACCATATTCCTAAATATAATATGTACGTGTAACATATTTTTTAAACTTTTCTACTACTTCGTCACAAATTCAAATAACAACAAACACAGATTTTTATGAAGGAAAAAAACATCTTAAACAAGAAAAAAATACAAATTCATTATTTTACTACAATAAAGATTTTTTGCCCCGTACATATTTATTTATATAAGAAATAAATTTCCTTGGGCTTGGGCTTGAAATGTTAATATATTTTAATGGCTAACATTATAAATATATTTGTACGTATTTGAGGGGTGGTAATACATTAATACTGGAGATTATTGATAACTCCAAGTGAATAAAACAAAGGGAAAATGATGGAAGTTGGCTATTTATGGGCACAAAGAAGAAGACAAGGGTCGATCACAAATTCACAATATGTATGCCGACAAGTGAAATAGGAGGACGTGGCGGAGATTGCGCCGGAGCCTTCGTCTTCATTGCTTCGCCATTTTTAACATTCTCACCGACTAGCTACTAGCTAGGTCTAGGTGTTTTTATTAAATTATACGGATTAATTATTTTTTAAACTACCCAAGTCCATGGTGGCAATGGTCGGTTAACGGTATTTACATAACAAAGTTGTCTGTTTTTGAAAATCAACATATAGTAAAGTTGATGACAATAGTTTGGGCTTTTTAATATTTACAACTCTTTAACGCCTTGAAATTTTGCACATATTTAGCCTAATATTTTCTTACCATTTATTTTTAGTGGTAAATTTCGGACTTATAAACTAATGCATAAACCGCAGAAGTTAGAGGATTGATGTTAATTACGTCAATAAAGCTTTTTCCTACATTTGGGTCACACAGTTTAAGGATCCGTTCGATTATCATAGGACTTTTTTTTCTAGATAAAAAGCTTGTAAGAAGCTCTCATTCTACATCCTCTTAACTTTAAGGGTGTGAATTTTAGAGAAATTAAAATTTATCTAACGAAATTAAGTTTTTAAAAAACTAGTGCCAAACGGAATCTAAATTTTGTGGAAAAAGCCAAGTATTTTCGTATAAAATGCGAGTATAGCCAATGTGGTTGTGGTCTGTTTTTAACTGTTTATGCATGACAGTGTACGGAGACGCTAGTGGAAGACGGTGTGAGCGGTCACGTGCCGTGTCATCTGATTCGGCGCTGCTTTGAATGGTCGTTGACTTTGACTCGTTCCTTCGCCTTCACTTCCTTTTCCACTTATCAGCGTGGTTTTCGTATCTCTTGTCGGTCTCGGGGCCTTCAAAACTATACAAATTGCAAAATGAGCCCAACTATTTATTTCTTACGTTCTTTACCCAAAATATATACAGTAGTAGACTAGTAGTTTTTTGACGAAGATTTTTCTTAATGGAGCTAGGCTGATTTTCCAAGCGTGCAACTGTTAGCCAATCTTTTAGCCTGATATATGTATGGGCCAGTCCTGGACTCTTTTTGCGGCCCATATGAAAGTAGGAGCCCATGAGACGGCCTGATGAAAAATGCAGCCCATATTGTGCTTAGTTTATTAGGTGATGCTAAATCATCCCCATTATTCCCGTCATTTATGGCTTATCACTTCAAAATACAAACACCACTACCATACAGATACTCTATATTGCTGTAAGTTATAACCATCTATTACATATTGCTTGAGATTGGAGTGGAATGTGGTAAGGGTTGCTCAACCGGTTTTATTTAAAGAACCAGTTATAGCGGGTTTCAGAGTGGACAAGTCACAAGTGGGCTAAGTTTTTGGGAGAATAGTGTTCACGATTAATATGGGATGGGCTAATTCCAAAATTAATAATAGTATTTTTCAGGAGAAAAATGGGACATGGGTTTACTTCAGATTCGGCCACTTGGCTCAATTTTTAGATTACTTCAGATTTGGCCACTTGTTCAAATGATCTCCTTTATATCCACCTTATATCTAAGATTTTACTTTTGTTTGTGTTTTGTGAGTGTTTGTGGGCTTTCCAAACCCACGAAGACTCCAAACCTCTTTGAGACCGACAAACACAAATCATTTGCTCGAAATGTACTAACATAAATTATTTGTGTTCCTAAGTTTAAGTTCGTTTTTTTGTCGAGTATTCGGAACTCAATTAGAGTAGGTAGGATGAGAGATGTGCTCTTGGCCCAAATGGGAAACGTTGGCTATTTTAATGTTTTGACATTATGTAAAGAGCTTTGTATAACTAAAGGCAAATACACTTCTCATAAAGTTGGGAAATGTGTACGAAAAAGAAATAGCATGGTTGTTCAGATTAAGGTACCCGGTGTATTACTGGTAACATATAACCAAGGGTCGGGATCTATTGTGAGTAGATTTGACAAAAAAAAACTCGTAACATAAATTTTCTTTTTCAGGCTTTGCTGTCGTCAGATCTCCAATTAAACAAACTCCAAAATTGAATGAAACAACTTTACGAATTGGGTGTGTGATTGATTGAGCTGACTATAAAGGCGAGAGAAGGCAAAGAAAGCAAAAATGGAGGATTCTCTTAAATCAAAGTTGTTGTTCAGGGTTCACATGAAGATGACAATGGCAAAATAATTCTGTATAACCAGCTAACTGCGCATTGAAGTATTCTTCCGGGCCAAAGGGGTTTTTTTCGTCTCTGTTTTACTATTTTTTCTATTTTTGTTAGATTAAGAATAGCTTGCAAGTTTTTACTAGATTAAAATTTAGCTCTGTGTTCATTGGTCTTTTAGTTCCCAAATGTTGAGGAACACAATAAAGAAAGTTGTAATTGAGATTTTAGTTGCTCCCCACTCACAGTTTATAATAGAAACACAACTTGTCCTCATCCAAATTTTAAGAATTTGTTTATTAAAAAAGCAAATTAGATCTTACGGCTCAGATTGATTCGATCAGCATGTATCACTATAAACACTAGTATTAGTAGATCCTAATACTCTCTCTCTCACTCTAGTTGCTCCTCTACTTATCTAAGTTGTGTTTGTATGGTCATTTAAATTAGTTAATACTTAAAAAAAGTAAATAATAATGTTTGGTAAGTCAAAATCGCAACTAGTTACTAGTTGAATAACTAGTTTAAATGAAAACCTCAAAAAACAAAGGGTTTGAGAGCTATTTACAACTAGTTATTTGTATTTTTTTATTATTAATAAAAATTACACAATAGTTCCAAATTTGGAATTATAAAAATTTACCCAAAATAATATTAACGGAAATTACGTTAAAATTATTATAACTAATAACTTGTAACCAGATAAAATAGTCCAAACGCATTTTAGTACTTTTTTTTTATAACTTTAACTAGTTATGTACCTAGATATCTAACTTCAACTACAACTAGTTAAATAGCTCATATGCCCCCGTCCAAACACACCCAAGTGACATTAATTTACTATTAAGTGTCACTATTACCCGCTCTATGGAAATGGCTCACACCTCAAAACTAATAGAAGCCATAGACTTGCATTTTCTGGGCATGAAAATGAAACAGAAGGTGGAACCGTGGAAGGCCCAAACAATAGCCGGTTTGTATGACTAGTACTTATTCGAACCATTATATGGGTTCCAACCGGCATGATAAGACAATGAACAAGAATGCCGATTAGATCAAAGGAGACTTCAACCACACTTGACCAATAGTGCCGGTATTAAACTGCAATCCTTACTACCAGAAGAGATAAGATAAAAGACTTTTATCACTCTCAGTTGACCTGACTTGGAACTTGGGAGCAAATTAACACCAGGGAATTCCGCGTATTAGCATTACTAGACTCAAAAATCCAAACTTTTAAGGTATAGATCACATCAAATGCCAAACAATCCAAGCACAATTAATTTGACAAAGTCCACATCCATCTAAATATATCTAATTCCCATAGAACAAAACACACTAATACAAACTTTCATTAGTGTCTCAACCTTTGCAGGGAAAGCAACAACCAAGCAAGCACACTCAAAACACACAACAAGGGATATGAAGTTTGTCTACAACCCGGTACTTCTATTTCTACCTCTTTGTTTTTCCATAGTCCTCGCCGTTCTCAAGTTCTTGTTAGCACCATCCTATGATCTTTGGGAGCTTTTGCGCTGCCCGCTTTTTATGTACGCTGTGTTCAATGCGATACTCTTTGCTATACTACTAGAGAATGGCTATAGATTGTCCGGGAATGAATCGGGAGAAAATCTTCCTATAGTTCTTATTGCTTATGAGACAAATGAAGAGAGACCAGCAGAAGTTACTAGTGAGGAGCTCTCCAATGGATATGGTGAGGATGGTGCTGAAAGTGATAATGATAACAATGACAAGAACAAAGGTGAGTATCATGGTTCTGAAGTAGATGGCGATGACAATGGAAGTGAGGAAGAACGTGACCTGGAATTTGAGAGAAGAATAGAGGCTTTTATCGCTAAGGTTGTTGAAGGATGGCGAGAAGAGCGTGTTCAACAGAAAAAGTTTAGCAAGAAATCAAATGGGTGGGAAGGAGATGAGTAAATGCCTATGCACATTAGCATCATGAAGAAGTCTGATTTTAAAATTACAATAGAGTTTAGAAACTCTAAACTACCATGTATTAGGAAGTAGCTATCATAAAAGAAAAAAAAAAGCTTATCATGCCCAGGGTTTTTAAGGGTTGTATTTCCCCCAACCGTGTTTCAGGTTCATGGTTTATGTTGCAAATAAGTGGCTAATTGCCTATTAGAAGGATTTGCAGGAAACCACTATGAAAGTGTGAATGAGTATTTGTATGATACAAAAAATTAGGTTGTAAACTTAAGCACAAACTGTATTTGGAAGTGGTTATAAATAACATACATTTTAAAGTAGGATATGAGGGATAAACTATTTAATAAGGAAACCACACAAGGTGAGATGAGTGAGTAAAAAACATCTTCCTTAACTAGGGTCACACTCATTTTGACTTGTAAAAGAAGAAGAAAGAGACATATGGAGCAAGAGCAAAATTCTATTATAAGCAGACAAAAACACAAGTTTGCCCTAGTCAGAGCCACATGGAGAAGGAATTTTTCCCCAATTCCACGGTAAACAAATTTATCTTAGAAAAAAGAAGCATTTAACCAAAGCATCTTGAGTTTATAGGGACCATTTATTATGTGATGAAACAAACACTAACCAAGACCGGTATTTTTACGTGGTGGTGCATCAGCCTTAATGCGTGAAGGCCGGACTATGCGATCAATAAGGCCATATTCAAGAGCTTTCTGAGCATTGAAGCGCTTCAACCATTTCAGATCTTGGTAAATCTGTACAGAATGGAAGGTAGATCAGTTTCACCGTCTGAAGAAATCAAATACGTAAAATATGAAAGCACTGCATGAAAGATAAATTACCGTTTCAACCGGCTGGCCTGTATTATCAGCCAATTCTCTGAAGAGGTAATCTCTTATTCTAAGAAGCTCGTTAGCTTCATTGCGTATGTCATCAGCCTGCAATAAAGAATGGTGTGAGCATGAAGAGGAGAAAGTAACAAAATGAAAATTCATCTGCATAAACAACCCTTAGAAGATCATGAACGTTTGTCATACCCTACCACGAGCAGCACCAGCTGGAGCTTGCAAAGCTACACGTGAGAGTGGCATTCCAGTACGACTACCCTGGAAAGCAGAGAATGGGACATTTTTCAGATGGGTTAATGTAAATAATGTCAAAAAACATAACAAGTAATATGCAGGAGGTTGTTGTGGCGAAGGATATTACCTTTTCTCCACCTGCAAGAATAAATGCTGGCATATTATATGCAAATCCAATGCAGTGTGTGCCAATAGGATTCTTTAAGCTCTTTATGGTGTCATAGAGAGCCAAGCTAGGAGTAATCTGAAACATAGGACACAAATTAGCAAGCTAGAAGAAGAAAAATACGGCAACAACTGTCAAACTTGGTTAGATAAACTCACATCTCCCCCTGCACTATTAATGAACAACCAAATCCTCTTTGAATTCTCAATGCTGTCGAGATAAAGCAATGTTCCTAGAACTTGGTTGCTGTATTCTTCATCTATATCTTGTCCGAGAAAGATAATACGTTCACGGTACTGCAAACCAAGGCAGATAAATATATCACTCAAAAGAAAAGTGGGATATAATAATGCCAATCAGAAATATGATTGATAAATCTAACAGTTGAACCACATAGAACCAGCAGGTGGAAGGGAGATAGAATTGAAAATGATATATGAAGAAAAATACTAAGGGATAGCAAGTCTAGACTCTTAATATCAGTACTATGCTTAATGGCAAAGAAACAACTACAAGAAACTTACAAGGGCATTCCACAGATCCACCCACTGCCAAGTATTCTCTCCCGGAGTTTTATATGGTACTCTTGGTGTTCCAATGGGCATCATTCTGGCTCGTCCTCTTATTGGTTTATTGCCTTTACACCTAACACAGAAAAATAGATTGGCTCACCCGAAAAATAAAGCAAACTAGAAACTCTGAAATCTATTGAATTGTTAATAACCAAAACAGAAAAGTTACAAATTTAATTCTGATGCAGAAGCTTTGGGAAAACCTATCATACTAATCCATCCATTATAGTTTCTGAGTGAGCTCGTATTATTCATAGATTGCAGTCCCATTTTCAGAGAAAGCAATTGCTGCCCATTATGTAACCTAATGTAATCCACTTAGAAGCACAATAAGCAGAAAAAAAACTCAATATTATACGTAACTAGCTTCTAAAACGAGGAAATAAATTTTCGAATCATGGAAACTACTAGGAAGGAGTTAAGGACAGTATTACCACTAATGCTCTAGGTTTAGAAAAGTTTAATGTTTCATCACCCTACTCAGCTGTAGAGTGTGGAACTAACTGTTTTTTTTATAGGAGGGCATGGTAGCAGACTACTAGACTAGCACATATGAAGCGATAGTGGGCAGCTTTCAAACAACACACTGAATGTAACATGAGTTCTAGAAAACAAGCACATGATTTATCATTGATACAGGCTACTTTCTAAATGAAGAGTGCACTGGTAACTGTGAATTGCATTTTAAATGGAATTCTATGTAGCATCATAGAGATGATCAAGGCAAAAGGGATCTCAGCCACAACTCAATTTATTAACATTTAGCTCACTGGCTGCGTTATGTATGATTTGCTGTAATTAAAAAACATCAGTAAGGAGTATCACTACTATAGATTAATGTAACTCCTATCTATCTACCAAGTGCTGCCTCCACTATCAAACATCAAATCCTCATCCAAAACTTGCCTCTACAAATTACCATCACACAACACTACAGAGTCCTCAAGAATTAATCCCAAAAGTACAAACAAAGCAACCAGCAATTTAATCCACTTCTCTTTAGAAATATTTAAAAAAAAGCATGTAAAGAAAATTTCCAATAACAAAAAGATAAGATAATTACGGAGTTTCGACACTCTTATGAACTGTATCATAGAACTGAGCACTCAAATTGGGAGTTTTATGGCTCCCGGGACCTGAAAAATCAACAGAAACCTAGAAATTTTGAGAATACAAGATAATGAAAGATATTTACGAGAAGAACGAACGGGAAAATTGAAGGAAAACATAATAGAGCTATAGAAGCGAAGGCAGAATGATTTACTCCAAGATTGGGGCCTAAGTCCGACGAAAACCTTGGTGGCGCAGCTGTGAACCAAGATTAATCGCAACATTATAACGTATAACTGATAGAACTATGTAGAACAAATTGGGGAAAATGAAGAAGAGGAATGGATTGGGAGAAAAACCTGAGAGAAGGCTGGGAGGCTCCACAGCCTCCACTATTTCGTGACTGTAAACACGAAGCAGAGCCAGAGGGGCGGAGAATTACCGCCATTTTTGGTAGAGCGAGGTCGATTGACGAACGATGGAGGGAAGAGATTGAAGAATCCCTGTCGTTTTGAGGGGTTTGGGGGAAGAAGAACGCTTCTCAATCCTTCCTACCAGTTTTGTAAGCTGATCCGATTTCGGTTGGAACAATGTTACCAAAAAATGTATAAAAATTAAAAAATCGGTTTAGAACATTTATATTTAAAAAAAAAATACATTTTAGGACAAGAAAATGTGAAAGATTATACACGAAAATAAGATTTTTTTAAGGGATTTTTCTTTTGGTAGCCCTATGATTTCGACTTTTTCTTTTGGTACCAAAAAAATTCTTATTTCTTTTAGTGCCCTCATGTTTTTAAATAATTTCTTCTCATAACCTAAACTCATTAAAATGTTTGATAAAAATTGATTTAATTTGTCAAAACAACTAGCATTTACATTTATCATCTAAGATACGTATTTCATTCCCAAATTCGGAGGCCCCGTGTGTTCTTCTGAGCCATGTTGCATGTGTGATGTGTTACAGCACGTTTCTATTTCCTCTAAACTTCAGCAAGCGAAGGATTAATGGATTATGGAAGCAATAATTCTAAAATATTACCACTTCAATTAATGAATGTGATATTGATAATAAAGTAAACATAACGACATTTTAATTAACTATGATATCTCATTGTACCTTTCTCCTGATAAAGTTAATGATTCACTATTATTGCTAGATTAATTATTAAGCCCGAGTTCGGTTTTTTTAAACGAAAATATTAGAAAATGAATAAAATTAGACATTTTTAATGTGTTTAGGTTATGAGAAGGAATTATTTAAAAACATGAGGGTACCAAAAAGAATAAGAATTTTTTTTGGGCACCAAAAGAAAAAGTCGAAACCACGGGGTACCAAAAGGAAAATCCCTTTTTTTAAATGCAGAGTATATATATAAAAAAAATCGCTAATTTTTTAAGCATCATTGACGTTTTTTCTTCTAAAAGTAACACTAAAATCACTAATATTTTGCTACAATTTAAACATTGGCTGAGTTTTAGGACAAAACTAATGTTGCCAAACAAATTTGGAGGTGTTCTGTACTGTCCTCCAACGCAGAAAACAAAACATACCAAGAGGGAAACACAAGTAACATTATAATCGTCCAACTCTTACACCAGTCAGTATACAAATCTAAAGCCAAAAAGAACACCAGTATCAATATTCACTAAAGCTTAACAAGGATGATGACCAAGTCAATCACAGTTTCTTCTGTCTAATTATGAAGAAGAATGTGGTCATATTAAGGAGGCTTTTCATAGGTGTTCTGGTCTCTGAAAGCAGCAATGGCACTTTTGATCATCTCACCAGCATGAGGTTGTACAAAGAGGTGAGTTCCATCCAAGACTCGTATTATGAATTTTTGTGACGCAGGGAGTGATGCGTTGTAGTTTATTATGAATTGGGCCATCGGTATATCGCTGCATAAAACACAAAAAAAAAAAAATCATAAAAGTTAAGATCTTTTATAAATAGGATTATACAACAGAATAGCCTGAATAAAAGAGATTCAGCACTATTGTACCAAGAAATGAAGAGTCCTTTTGTGGCATTTACCATGTTTTGGTTGCACTTCTACCAGCTTCACCTGCAACAACACAGCCATATGTTTAGAGAAAACATACATTATTTCCAATGACATAGGTTGGAAGGTCCTAAAATCCATGAGAAATCATACATCATCATTGACCCAGTGAGGCTCCACTACAGCAGAATCTGGGGGGTCAAGATGGGGGTACCCCTGCCCAAGGGAAAGGGGATATACCCGATAGACCCAAGAAAAACTGAAATTCAGCTATGTGACGATAATAACTGAATTTAGTTAGAATGCACCAAAATTGATATAGGCACTAAGTCCATCTCAAAGGCGGTGTATAAAAGCCAATGAACATGAGGATGCGCCCCATGAGAAATCATACAACTAAGAGAATTAAACTAACTTCTTCAGTAGAACTCTCTATAGTATGTATAATGATCTAAATTGCACCTCCTCCATACTCTTTATTGCCTTCTAACAATTCTTTCTAGTTTCTACACCTACTTTTCAGTTTTCAATCCTAATCATATTTTCCATCAATGTTACACAGAAGGAGAAATGTATGGTTATCACAATTTTACACAAAAGAATGAGTTTTTAAAGTTATAGTTTCTTACTTTCCAACAAGAAATGGAAACAGTAAACGCAGAATTGGTCACAAAAGTATCAAACTGTCCTCTCAAACTTAAACTTGCCTGTTGGATCTGTATAACAATCTAAATCCAATCCAGTCTACAGCACAATGCAGAGACTTTAAAAACCTACCCAGCAACCGCTCAGCTTCAAGCTTTTATAGAGCTAGTAGTTAATTCTGATTCGACTAATCAGACTATACTTATAGAATCTCTCACATTGAAGAAACAATATGTCATTCAATCCAAAGTTCACACTCAGCTGCTACATTTTGACATCAACCCGCCAAAAGAATTCAGCCATGATATTAAACATTCCATTGGTGAGCTGAGCAAACCTGGGCCTCAAAATAGCTCAGCAAGAAAACAAAATTGTTGTATTACATGCCTAGTGTTGGCAAAGTTCTTCTGAAAAGATTACCAATCAATGAAAACAAAATCCTAATCAATGAAATTACCAATCAACCAAAAAGCACGATTTAACCAGAATCGATTCAGCCAAAAATTAATACAATTCAAATCCACCAACAATCCTAAACAAAATCCATTCAATCAAGCAAAAATAATTTAATTCAGCCAAAAGCAATACAAACCCTAAGGATTCAATTCTACAAAATGTAAAATACATACTCACAATTTAACCAACTGAACTGATGGGAAATTGCGGGCGGGGCGGGGTCGGGTTCGGCGGCAGCGGCGTCGTTTGTCACTCGGCGGTCGCGAATTGCCGGAATTGGAGGAGCAGAAGCCAAGGCGTCCTCCTCCTTCGTGTGCAACTGTGGAGCGTCGATGTCAATTCGATATTTCGATGTACTAATTAGGTTGGTAGATAATTAGATATATATACGTTTTTAAATTAAAAATTATAATTATAATTAAAATCTATTTTTATGTTATGTTTTATAAAGTAAAAAAAAAACATATTTTGTATATATATCGAGGATACGGGGTGGGTAGTACCTTCCCCGTTCCCGCCCGTTTTAAATCGGAGATACGAAATTGATCTCCATCACGTTCCCTACCAAGTCGGGATTACGTTCCCTACCAAGTCAGGGAATCCCCGCCCCGTTAGGAACGGATTCCTGTAAATCCCCATCTCCGCTGATTTTTTGTGCATCCCTAATCACCATGACATTGTCCCATCTAACCACAAAAATACATTTTATTATAATGCGCTTAATTCATTTTAAATTTATTCTTATTATTTTTAAATTAACTTATTGATTATAAAAATATCAATATGATTTAATTCTCTTCTTATTTTAAGTGAAATATAATAAGAATTGAATTAAAACTTATGAGTGAATGTATATGTTGTATATAGCTAACCATAGTTAGCTCTAGTTGTAGTTAGCATTAACCTTAGTTAGTTGGTTAGTACAGTAGACTAACTAGAGGTATAAATAGGCAGTTAGCTCCTCTGTAAATCTGTAACAAACTACACTAATATTACACAGAAAGAGAGATTTTCTCTCGAGTTTCTTGCGTGCTCTTCCATGGATTTCATGGATTTTCTTGTCTAAGCTTCCGCTTCACATGGTATCAGAGCAATGGTGCTCGATTCCTGATTGTGCTTCATTCGTTTTCTCCTTGATTTCTGTTTGCCTTCTCTTTCTAGAGACGATCGGTGTTGGCGATCAATTTTTCTTGACCTAATTTGACGATTCTTTGCTGGTTATTCGTTCTTTTCAAAGATGACTGGTTCTCTTGCTAGTGGTAATCAGGATCAAGAAGTTGAATCTCAGCTGAGGCTTTTAAGCAATGATCCTCTTTTTCTGTCGAATTCGGATCATCCAGGCGCACAACTTACTCCTGTGCATTTTGACGGAACGAATTTCTCTAACTGGAGTCGTCTTGTTAAGTTTGCACTCGGAGCGAAGACGAAGCTCTGTTTCATCGCTGGATCTTATCTTCCACCAGAGGAAGGTATTGCAGATTATCAGCGGTGGATTAAGGCTGATTACATGGTGCGGTGCTGGATTCTTAATTCTATGGAGCCAAAGCTTGCTCAAGGTTTCACGTTTGTTCAATCAGCTCGTGCGCTATGGACTGATTTGGTTGAAAGGTATGCACAAGCTAATCGTCCTCTAATTTTTCAATTAAAGAGGAATTTAGCAAATCTGAAGCAGGACAACATGTCTGTGATCGATTATTATACTCGTATGAAGTTGCTTTGGGATAAAATTCAAAGTGTCAGACCAATGCTTGTTTGTGAGTGTGGTGTCTTTAAGAATTGCTCCTGTTTGCTTTTGAAACGTATGGTTGATGAAGATTATGAAGACAGAATTATGCAATTTTTGATGGGACTTAATGATTCATTTGAGCATGTCAGGAGCCATATTCTGTCGTTTGATCCTTTACCAAATGTCAACAAGGTGTTCAATCTGGTTCAACAGCATGAGCAACATAAAGTGGTGTATAGTGAGATTAATACCACACCTGAGTTGAATGCAATGTCAGTTGGGCGACATCAGGTTACTAATCAGAAAAGTCATGCTTCAGGTTCTACTGATAAGAGGTCTGGTGGTTCTTCTTCGAGTGCTAAAAGAGACTATAAGGATTACAAGAAACAGAAAATGGAAAGAAAATGTGAGTACTGCAAGGAAAAAGGTCATCTCATGGATGCCTGTTTTAAGCTACATGGATATCCAGATTGGTATAAGGAGTATAAGGAGAAGCTTAATGATGCTAAAACTGCTGCAAATGTTCAGTTGGAATCTCCTTTTGATATTGATTCTAATGAGAAAGGGAAACCGATTACTAGTGATGCTGGTAAGCCACAGATTGATGCAGCTTTTCTGAGTGCTGTTTGTCAAGAGGTTGTTCGAGCTATGAAGGGCAAACAGAAAGTGGATAGTGTGACTAACTTTGCAGGTATCCATTCTTCTTCTCGAGCTTTTCATGCTCAGGTTACTTTTCAGGATCATGATTGGGTGATTGACACAGGAGCTACGGACCATATGTGTTTCAATCACTCATTATTTCATGAATTTCATAACTTGCACAAACCTGTTATGGTGGGATTGCCTGATGGCTCCATCAAAAAGGTCACTAAGATGGGAAATATACAGCTGAGTGACAAGATTATGTTGAATTCAGTTCTATATGTGCCAGATTTCAGACACAACTTATTGTCTATCACTCGACTTATTGATGATACTGGTTTTGAGGTTTTGTTTACTAAGCAGTTCTGTTCTTTCCAGGACCGTATAACTAAGCAGAGTTTAGCCTTTGGAGACAGAACTGGAGGATTATACAGAATCTCAAATTCATTAAGAAGTCCTGAAGAGGTTACATTACAAACAGCTTGTTTTGATTCTATTTTGACTACTGATAATAAGGAGATTGCTCAATCTCTGGTTCATACTGTTAAACATGTTGATTTGTCTATTTTGCATGCTCGGTTGGGTCATTTATCCCATTCCAAGCTTAAAACCTTGCATTTACCTTTCAAAGATACAATAGAACCATTTCATTGTGAAACATGTGTTTTGTCTAAACATCACAAGTTACCTTATGCTAGAAGTGCTTCTTTAGCTTCTAATCCTTTTGATCTTATTCATGTGGATCTTTGGGGACCCTATAAGCAAGCTAGTATAGGGGGAAGTAGATATTTTCTGTCTATTGTGGATGATTGTACTCGGGTTACTTGGACATACCTTCTTATGACCAAGGATTTAGTCTACACTACTCTAGTGAATTTTGTTCAGCTGATGTTGACTCAGTTTGGTCAGATGGTTAAGGTCATCCGTACAGATAATGGAACAGAATTTGTAAATCACAAATGTAGAAATTTTTTTGCTAGCAAAGGCATTGTTCATCAAAGATCTGTTCCTTATAATCCTCAGCAAAATGCTCAAGTGGAAAGGAAACATCGGCATTTGCTTGAGACAGCTCGGGCTATTAGGTTTCATGCTGGGTTTCCTATTAAATTCTGGGGTGAGTGTGTGTTAGCTGCTACTCATCTGATCAATCTTATGCCTTCTTCAGTTCTTCAAGGCAAAATTCCTTTTGAACTCTTACTTCATAAGCAGCCAGATTATGATGCTTTAAAGGTGATAGGATGTTTGTGTTATGCCTTTGTTCATAATTCTGATAAGTTTGGTTCCAAGGCTAGGAGATGTGTTCTTCTTGGCTATCCTTTTGCACAAAAGGCCTACAAGTTATATGATTTGGATAATCATACAATTTTTGTAAGTCGAGATGTTATCTTCAAAGAAGGTATATTTCCTTTCAAACATAAAATTGCTTCTTCAGAGATTCCTATAGTTTCCTTGCCTTTGGTGAATCCAGCTGTGTCTGATGATTTGGATAAGGTTGTTTCTGACTTCCATCCTGTTTCAGAATCTTCTCCTAGTGATTCTCATATTGTGTCTCCTGCTGTTCATGGTTCTTTACCTTCTTCCACATCTACTGGTAGGAGTTCTGCAAATTTTCCTGATGTTCCAGATTCTGTTCCTGATTCATCTACAGATCCAAGTATTGAATCTGTTGTTGATATTGATGTTACTACAGCTCTTGTAATTCCAAGAAGATCTGCTAGACAGATTGTTCCACCTTCAAAATTCCAAGATTTTGTATGTCCTTCTCTACATACTCATCCTTCTATGTCTCTTTCTTTTTTGGCCACTCACTCTAATCTTTCTGCTTATTCCCATGATTATCAAGCTTCCTTGTGCAATGTCATGCAAATTTATGAACCAGTTTCGTATAAACATGCTGTTTCTGATCCTAATTGGGTATTAGCCATGGAGAAAGAGCTTCAAGCCTTACAACAAAACCATACCTGGGAGCTAGTTCCTTTACCTTCCACACATAAAGCCATAGGTTGTAAATGGGTATATAAGGTAAAATTTAAACCTGATGGGTCTATGGAAAGGTATAAAGCCAGGTTAGTTGCCAAGGGGTATACTCAGATTGAAGGTAAGGATTTTAAGCACACATTCTCACCTGTTGCTAAGTTTTCTTCTGTTAGATGTCTCATTGCTGTTGCTACTGCTCGAGGCTGGCCTATTAAGCAGTTAGACATCAACAATGCTTTTCTTCATGGTTTTCTAGATGAGGAAGTTTATATGCAACCACCTCCTGGATATTCTGTTCCTTCTCCTCATCTTGTTTGCAAACTTAAACGGTCTCTTTATGGTCTTAAACAAGCTTCACGTCAATGGAATGTGGAACTTACCAAGCTTCTTCTCAAGCTTGGTTTTGTACAGTCCAAGAAAGACTACTCCATGTTTGTTAAATCAGTTTCTGGATGCATCACTGTTGCCTTGGTTTATGTGGATGATTTGTTGTTGTCTGGCAATTCTATGGATGAAATCAATCATACAAAACATGCTTTAAACTCAGCCTTTACTATCAAGGATATCGGGGATATTAGATATTTTTTGGGGATAGAAGTTGCAAGGTCATCTTCTGGTACTCTTCTCAATCAGAGAAAGTACATTATTGATGTCTTGCGTGACACATGTATGTTTTCTTGCAAATCTGCTGCCTTTCCTTTATCCAGAGGAATGAAATTATCTACTATAGAAGGAGACCTTCTTCCTGATCCTGAGGTTTATAGGCGTTTGGTTGGGAGATTATTATATCTTAACATGACCAGGCCTGATATTTCTTATGCTACTCAACATCTGAGTCAATTCCTTAGTACTCCTCGTCAGCCTCATTTAGATGCAGCTATGCATTTGGTTAGATACCTTAAAGGGACTCTTGATATTGGTCTCTTTTATTCTTCCAGCATTTCTGAGCAATTATCAGCATACACAGACGCTGATTGGGCTGCGTGTGCCTTTAATGCTCGTTCCCTGTCTGGATTTTGTGTTTTTCTGGGTTCTTCTTTGGTTTCCTGGAAAACCAAGAAGCAGAAAACTGTTGCTAAGAGTTCTGCAGAATCTGAATACCGTGCTATGTCATCTACTGCTAGTGAACTTGTTTGGATTGATGGTTTGTTAGCTGATTTGCAGCTCCAGGTTCCTAAGCCTGTTGTTCTTTATTGTGATAACAAAGCTGCACAACACATAGCGGCAAACCCGGTCTTTCATGAACGTACTAAGCATCTCACAATTGACTGTCACTATGTTCGAGACAAAGTTCAGGAAGGTTTTATTCAAACCACACATGTTTCTTCTTCTCTTCAATTAGCTGATTTATTTACCAAGGCATTAGGAGAAGAACAACACAGGTTTCTTGTGTCCAAGTTGGGACTTGTATCTCTTCCTCCAAGTCCAACTTGAGGGGGGGCTATGAGTGAATGTATATGTTGTATATAGCTAACCATAGTTAGCTCTAGTTGTAGTTAGCATTAACCTTAGTTAGTTGGTTAGTACAGTAGACTAACTAGAGGTATAAATAGGCAGTTAGCTCCTCTGTAAATCTGTAACAAACTACACTAATATTACACAGAAAGAGAGATTTTCTCTCGAGTTTCTTGCGTGCTCTTCCATGGATTTCATGGATTTTCTTGTCTAAGCTTCCGCTTCACAAAACTCTCCCTTATTAGGCAAAATATAATAAGAATTAAAGTATATTATATTTGTGGGTGTTTTGATCATTTCATATACAATTAATAAAACCCGTGAGGCCGTGGCCGTAACCTATGACTCCTATATTTCAATGTTCTAAAAAACGTTAGGCGGAGAAGGACCACCTAGCGCCTAGACGGCCTGAACGATAGCCTAGGCGGTCCTAGACGGGTGCCTAGGCGGTCTAGACGGTTAGGAGGGCTAGGACCTTCCACGCCTAGGCGGGGCCTAGAAGGGATTTTTAGAACAAGGCCTATATATGAGCTGATGGATTTTCTATTTGAGGAATGGACGAATGGTCTACTACTTTTTACCCTGAAATTTCAAATTCAGCAATTACTCGAAAAGTTTCTAATATGCTTCAAGTGACCAGTCTCCAAAGTCCAAATCTTTGCAAACAAAACTGATTAGTTTAATCTCGTCGTGAAAAGGGGATGCACACTGAACTACATGGCTTCATTTGTGCAAAATACTCTATGAATTAAGAGCCTGTAAAAAATAATTTAAAAAAACTTATCACCAATCAACAAAGCTCAAATCTTTGATGTACTCATCCAAAAATGAAATAAGCCTATGGGCAAACTACACACTTAATTTTTAATAAATAGAAAGAAAAATTCTTGACCTAGTAAAAATAATACTTCAGATGAGGCCATCAATGGAAATCACACTGCCAGCAAAAATTACAAACTACACTCGGCAGAAAAATTGGAAATTCACTGCTGTTGAGGCTTCAGGAAGCAATTAGTTTTAATCTGCCTCTACTGAAATTTCCTCAAAGAATTAAAGCATGTGTTCGTCGTCTTCCAAGGCGCTCCAGATCAACCTACAACAACCAATTAAACTCAGAACCCAAAACTCAAGAATTGCACTTAAAGCCAATCCTCAAAGCTAAATACCAGAATAATGAGAAGAAGAGGACGAGGACAAGGTATCCAAGTTTGAAGAGAAGCTTCTTCTTTTCCCAGTTGAGGTGATTAAAGATCTCGGTAACATCTATCAAATGTTGTCTGTCCATGTAACTGAACAATGGAAGAGAAACTCATAGTAAACGCACGAATACAAGAATCTCATCTAGGTGCAGGAAAGTTAGAGGATAGGAAAGATTCTTACGTTTTGACGTTGTGGTAAAGATAAGGAATGCACAAAAGCAACATTACCCAATGCCCTGTTATGAGATACAAGAAGCAAAGAGTTCCCTGTGTAATGAACTCTGGCAAGACAATCTTGTTTATCCGAGTTGCGGTCTCATAAGGGTTGATGTAATCAAACTCTAGATCAGCCAAGCACATGAGCTGCATTGGAGGATTTATAGTCAGAATATATCTCACATGCCAAAAAGAAACTCTGCGGTGTAAATCCACATTGAGTTACATATAAATATATATAGAACAACAGCATCAACATTTAACATTCATGCAGATCCGTAGTGTCGTGTCTTTAATGCTTGGATGGAAAGAAATTCCTAACTTGAGCCACTACCAAAAAGAATCACATGAATGAAAGAGAAAAGCAAATAATAACGATTAATCATCTCGTCTTTTGAGTGCTTAGATAAGCATTTTAAAATATCTGATTAATCATCTCGACTTTTGGGGGCCATCCTCATGCTCATTGGCTTTTATACACTGCCTTTGAGATGGATTTAGTCCCTATATCAATTTTGGTGCATTCTAACTAAATTCAGGTATTATTGTCACATAGCTGAATTTTGGTTTTGCTTGGGTCTATCGGGCGTACCCCCTTTCCCTTGGGCAGGGGTACCCCCATCTTGACCCCCCAGATTCCGTTGTAGGCTCTGGGTCAATGATGATGATGTTTCCTATCAAGGATGATAGGAAAGGAAAATTACTAAATTCTTGAATAACATAACTTAGAAGGAAATGTGAATCTAGAATAAAAAATACAGTCCAACGAGATAACAGATAATTATGTAAACAAATTAACTATCAGGCAATAAACACTACTTATATACAAAGAGATTGCTTGATTAAGAGAACTCAAGGCCAAAAACAAATCAAGCCCATAATGTAATAGTCACATCACCACTAAGAGCCCTAGGAAGCTGCCCAGTTGGACAA